>CAUYUJ010016849.1:391377-466377 GCA_963575745.1 Prorocentrum cordatum | reverse complement strand
TGGATCGGAAGAAGTGCACTCCCCAGAATGCGGCCGGTGCCGCCCCGTTCGGCGGCGGGAATCCGCGATTTCCTGTGGAAACGGGACCCGTCGCTAATCCACGCCCCCTTGATCCATGTTTTGCGATCGCCTGACTCTGGAGCCGAGTCTCTTATCCATGCCATGCTCCCCCTGGCGCCCAGAGCGGGGGGGGCGGCAGCAATGACATGGATCGAGAGTCGATCGCCGATCCATGCCGGCGGACCCCGAAATCTGAGCGTCGCACCATTTTCGTTCCGCGCGCTTTCGCCAAGTTTTGGGTGGGGTTCTCACACATCGATCCGGTCCGAAGATGTGCATCAGGAGGATGGGGTCGAGTCGTCGGATCTCAGGGGAGGGGGGGGGACTCTGATGGTGGTGGCTTCTCGTCCCCCCATTCATTGGCACGTCCGGAGTGGGTGAGGGAAAACTGGGCACGATGCCCAACAGCAACAATTGTCCGAGCCTGACAACTGCTGCTGTTGGGCAAGTGACTCTGTGTCTCAAATGAAAGAAAAAAAACGCCCGCGGCGACACCAACAGTCAATCTCGCTTACAATTGTCGGGGATGGTTGTCGGCACTCGGCTCGATCACTTTCGTATCCACTTGCATTGGTTTCCCTTCGCCGACGACAACCAAATGACTACCAGTACAGTGGCCGCGAGCCCTGCTTGCGCAATGCATCACCGCGATGGCACGATGCTGCCCCGCAGCATGCGCTGGAGAGGGAGCGCGCCAACAAACATCACCGCACGAGGAGAACGAAAACGAAGAGAACAGGAGGCCAGGGCGCAGTGGCGGAGACTTCCTCGCGGTCCCAAATACGTACCCAGACATGCGATGTCCTGAATTTTGCAATGCGGCGCCCCGGAAGTCCAGACCATTTCCCCATGGCTGGATTTTCATCCAGGGTTGTATTTTGACGGTCCCGAAGGCCGGTAATTGCCCCGTCCGAAGATAGCGAAAAACCTCCGGTCTTGGTTTCGTTCGTATATCGAAGGGTCTGGGTACGTAGAGAACCCGACTCAATCGCACTGAAATTTTCCACCTCGTGCCCTTCGCCCCATGCTCAGGGGGGGGGGGCCGGGCCGGCCTCGCCCAGAGACTCCCCGAGCAGCAGCCCGGCTGGGTACTCCACGGCGTCCAGGCTGAGACCTCGGAGGCCGACGGGGGGGGGACGGCAAGGGTGACTCCTGGACACAAGCGTCGGCATACATGTATTAGGTGGCGACATCCGATCCCGACCCCCGCCGACCATCGCTTCCCCAGCGACCCCGCGCCCCATAAGAATGGGGCGCGGTTGATGAAAACCAGGCGCGCCCCATCTTTGGATTCGTCAGTCCAAGATGGGGCGCGTTTGCCTGACGTCAGCTTAAAGTGTGCCCCATTCAGGGCTTCAACGGCGACCCAAATTGATGATGGTCGCTCCCCATTTTCGGAGCCGCGTCACTCCCCATTTTTGTTACGGCCGCGCCCCATTTTTGCCAAACTGGCTGCCTGACGTTTACCAAACGTCAGGCAAACGTCAGCCTGACGTTTGCCTGACGTTTGCCTGGTGGTGATCGTCATCATCACTACCATCGTGATCATCATCGCTGTCGTCCTCGTCATGGGTATCACCATCACCTTCATCATCAACAGCACCGCCATGGTGGTCAACATATTCATCATGCTTGTCATCATAGTCAGAACCCAGCGAGATAGAAAGCAATATAGTGATATAGATAGTGAGATAGATAGTGAGATAGATAGTGAGATCGATAGTGAGATAGATAGTGATATAGATAGCAAGATAATGAGATATATAGTGAGATGGATCGAAGTCTGGTTGGTTGCGCCTTCGTTCCCGCCGCCCCTTCCGTAGCCATTTTGGCGCGGATTTCAGGCGGCCTCGCATTTCCCTTTCGAGTTTGGGATGAGCGACGCCTCGTGGTCCGACTACGTGGCGACGATCACAGGTGGCCTGACCTTCAACCTGCGCGTCCCTCGGCGTTTTGGAGCGCGCGGGGGGGCCGAGCGCGTGGAGGTCATCAACACCATGATCCCCGTCGAGCTGCGCCTCATCACATACGACGAGCCCGCCGAGGAGGAGGGCGACGACGACGACGGAGGAGGAGGAGGGCACGATCCCGACGACGTCGAAGTGCACGCCGACGCGCTGGTCCACATCGCGGGCGCCTCCTCCTCCAGTGGCGCAGCGATGCTTCCGACGGCTCCGCCTCCGACGACTTCGAGGGCCCTTCTGAGGCCGATCAGGTCGCGGATCCCCCCGAAGCCCATGCCCGTCGGGAAGCGTCCACGGCTCGATCAGCCTATCATGAGCAAGGGCCAGGACGAGGGCAAGGGCAAGGACAACGACACGGACAAGGGCCAGGACAAAGGCAAGGGCCAGTACAACAACGCGGACAAGGGCCAGGACAAGTGCAAGGGCCAGTACAACAACGCGGACAAGGGCCAGGACAAGGGCAAGGGCCAGGACAAAGGCAAGGGCCAGCACAACGACGCGGACAAGGGCCAGGACAACGGGCAAGGGCCATGACAAAGGCAAGAGCCAGCACACCGACGCGGACAAGGGCCAAGACAAGGGCAAGGACCAGGACAAAGGCAAGGGCCAGGATAAGGGCAAGGGCCAGGACAAAGGCAAGGGCCACGACGAGGACGGCGATGAGGTCGGGCCGATCTACGGGCCGCTCTAGATGTCCACACGGGCCACGCCTGCAAAAAAACATTCAGGACCCCAGACAGGTGCGTGGACCCCAAACAGTGGATATATCGATAGTGATATAGATCGTTTAGTTAGATAGATCGTGAGATAGATCGATCGTGAGATCTATAGTGAGATATATCGATGGTGAGATAGATCGATAGTTAGTTCGATGGTTTACGGCCAGTGGACCCCACACAACTTACGGCAAGTGGACCCCAAACAGGTGCGTGGACCCCAAACAGTGGACCCCAAACAGGTGCGCTGGTCCCAAACAGTGTGCGACAAGTGGACCCCCAACAGGCGCGTGGATCCCAAACAGTGGACCCCAAACAATGGACCACAAACAGTATACCCCAAACATATGTGTACGTAGGTGTGCGTGTGTATTGTGTCTGTATACACATCATATGCACACGTGTGTGCACGTGCTTGAATCTAATATAGCTGTGCGTGCCGTTGTGTGGGCACTTGCGTGTGTGTGTGCGTGTGCGTCGCATGGGCGCCACTGCTTCAACCACATACCACGGTGCAGGTCGTGAGTATTATATTTCTCTCGCCACATCTTGTTTTGCTCGGCCAGGTGGCCGTCTCTCTGGCTGTCCCGACGCGCGTCGCGATCCCTGATATCGACCCGACGGTGTTGGACCTCAACCAATTGTCGTGTGGAGCCAAACCGTGCTCGATAGTGTGGACCTCAAACAGTGTGCGATGTTGTTGGCCCCAAACAGTGTTCACAGGCAGGCGCTCGATATTGTGGACCCAAACTGTGCTCGATATTGTGGGCGTGGGCCCAAACGGTGCTCGATAGTGTGGACCTCAAACAGTATGCGGTGTTGTTGGCCCTAAACAGTGTTCACAAACATGTGCTCGATCTTGCTGACCTCAAACAGTGCCCATATTGCATGTGGATCCTGCCGCGCGCTCGGTGCAACATATATGGTGCAACCCCGCAAACATTAACAGGCGTGTTGCACGTCTGTGTGTTTAGCCGTGTGTGTAATGTGCATGTATACATGTATGTATACACGTGAGCATGTGTGTAGATATAATGTGTAGCTATGTGTGCCTTTTTTGCGCGTGTGCGTGTGTGTGCGTGTGTGCGTCGCATGGGCGTCACTGCTCAAACCGCTTACCACGATGCAGCTTGTGAGTATTGGGCTTCTCTTGTAGCATCTTGTTTTGCTCGGCCAGATGGCCCACGTTTCTCCCGCTGCCCCGATGCGCGTCGCAACCCCTGACATCGACCCGATGTTCCTCGGCAAGGAGCTCAAAAAGTACGTGACCCACGTGGGCATTAAGAAGGGCTTCGATCTCCACAGCTACCACTACCTGACTAAGACGAGGGCCGTGCACGCGAGATCGCTGCACCTCATGAGCCCGCTGGCCAGCTTTTCTGCTTGTTTGCATGTGCGGGCCGGTTGTGGAAAGGCGATAAGAAGGATTAGGGGGATGAGATGAGGATGTGGAGAATGATGGTGCAAGGGCTGAATGTGGGTAGTGCGTGATTCGGGGATTCTGAGGAGGAGGGGGAGGGACGGGGGGATGGGGATGATGGGGGCGGAGGATAATAAGAAGGCTGAGGATGTGGAGGACGGGCGCTGGGAGAGAGGATATGCGTTGGGAGATAATAGACGACATAAGGAGGAGCGACGCCAGAGAAGGAGGGAGGATCTGAGCTGGGAGTGGGGATGCGGCAGCAGGAGGGATATGGGCTGGGAGGGATGCTACGACAGAAGGAGGGCTGATACGAGAGATTGGGGACGGATAAACATCTACAGATTTCTGTGCTGCTCGAGAGCATCCATGGCGCCGAGGCCGAGTGGTCCCAGCTTCGCGGGGCCTGCCTTTACGTGATCGGCAGGCGCCCTCGGCGGCCACGTGAGATTGGGGGGAGGGTGGATGTGACCAGTTGAGGTTTTCATATGGTGGGCGGATGGGGGGGCGGCTTGGGAATCGGTGGGAGGAATGGCAACTTGACGTGCACGGATTAATGGGTACGACGATCTATGATTGAATATTTATTGGTGGGGACGCATGGGGTGGATGACGTAGGATGGAAGATGATGACTGCGAGAGGCTGTTATGCGTTGATCGGTGGGTGCGCGTGTAGGATCTCATGCACCTCCCCCCACGCGCCGCCTCCCATCGCGGCCGAGGTACCCTCGGAGCTGCAGGGAGGACTTCAGCATGCCCTCGTTGACGAGGGCAGGTAGCCTCGCGGAGAAGTTGTTCTGCATTCTCAAACACCTCCGCAGGATCCGCGATTCGTCGGTGAAGCTGCGGCAGGCCACGTTCGGGTGAGGGAAGAACGATGTAATGATCTTAGTTGGTATGCGTTGCTTTGTTCGAGTGGACATGAAACGTCATGCAAACGTCAAACAGCCGTCAAACAAACGGCATGAAAACGTCAAGCAAACGTTAAGCAAACGTCATGCAAACGTCAAGCAAACGTCAAGCATACGTCAAGCAACGTCAATGAAACTTCATGCACACGTCAAACAAACGTCATGCAAACGTCAATCAATGTCATGGAAATGTCAGTGAAACGTCATGCACACGTCAAGCAACCGTCATTAAAACGTCAGGCAAACGTCAGACAAACGTCAGGCAACCGTCAGGCAAACGCCAGGCAAACGTCATACAAACGTCAGGCAAACGTCATCCAAACGTCAGGCAAACGTCAGACAAACGTCAGGCAAACGTCGGGCATCGTCAGACAAGCGGTTTGCCTGACGTTTGCATGACGTTTGCCTGACGTTTGGCGGACGTTTGGCTGACGCTTTTGGCACGCGCCATGCGCGCGCGCATCGCCGCAGGCGACTCTGGGGTGCTCGCCGTCCGAGCTCGACTCGATCAACTACTACCTCCACCTCATGGGATCGTCTCATCGTGCTCAGGAGGCTCGCGTATGTGATGATGGGGTGGGGCTGACTCTGTGTATACGTGAGTGAGTTGTGTGCGCGTGCGTGCGCGTGCGCTCGTGCCCGATCGGTCGTGCGTGTGTGCGTGTGTGTTTGTGAATGTGTGTGCGTGCGCGTTGGAGGGGGGACATTGCCATGGCCCCTTTCCCCCTCCGCCGCCCAGGCCGACTCCACGGGCGCGGGCGTGGGCGAGGGCGAGGGCGACTCCGACGAGACGGACGAGGAGGCCTTTGCGTCGGGATAAAGTGGAAGAGGAGGAGGGGGAGGAGGAGGGGGAGGAGGAGGAGGAGGAGGGAGGAGGAGAAGGATAAGGAGGAAAATGAGGAGAAGGAGGAGGAGAGGAGGAGGAGAAGGGGAAGGAGGAAAAGGAGGAGGATAAGGAGGGGGGGAGACGGGGCGGGGAGCAGGCGGAAGAAGAGGAGGGAGCAGGAAGAGGAGGTATTGAAAGTGAGTAGTTGCAGCAGCAGCAGCAGCAGCAGCAGCGCCGGTAGAGGCAGCAGCAGCAGCAGCAGTAGTAGTAGAAGTAGTAGTCGCAGCAGCAGCAGCAGGAGTAGTAGTAGTAGTAGTAGTAGTAGTAGTAGTAGTAGTAGTAGTAGTAGTAGTAGTAGTAGTAGTAGTAGTAGTAGTAGTAGTAGAGTAGTAGTAGTAGTAGTAGTAGTAGTAGTAGTAGTAGTAGTAGTAGTAGTAGTAGTAGTAGTAGTAGTAGTAGTAGTCGTAGTAGTAGTAGTAGTAGTAGTAGTCGTAGTAGTAGTAGTAGTAGTAGTAGTAGTAGTAGTAGTAGTAGTAGTAGTAGTAGTAGTAGTAGGTAGTAGTAGTAGTAGTAGTAGTAGTAGTAGTAGTAGTAGTAGTAGTTAGTATTAGTATTAGTATTAGTAGTAGTAGTAGTACTAGTAGTAGTAGTAGTAGTAGTAGTAGTAGTAGTAGTAGTCGTTGTCAGCAGCGACTGTGGCGTGTGTAGTGGCAGCGGCGTCGGTGGCAGCGGCCGCACCAATGGTGATAGCGACACGGGCAGACGGCAGCAGCAGTGAGCAGCGGCGGCGGCGGCAGTAGCGGCGGCGATCGTGGCGGTCTCGACGGCGACGGCGGCGGTTCTGGACTGCCAGGCCGCGCCCATCGCCGACGTCGTCGAGGGGGGCGACGTCGACGAGGAGGGCGTCGTCGACGAGGAGGACGTCGACGACAAGGAGGACGTCGACAACGAGGAGAGCGACGAGGAGATGGACGAGGAGATGGACGTGCAGGCCGACCGCGCCGCCCCTCATCCACCGTCTCCCCAGTCGTTTTTTCTCCCCTCCTCATCCTGATCCCTCCTCTTCGTCCTCCTGCTCCCTGCCCCTTCTCCCCCCCCCCTCATCCTCCTCCTTTTCCTTATCCTCCTCCTCCTCCGTTTCGTCCCCCTTCTCCTCCTCCGTATCCTCCCCCTCCTCCTCCTCCTCCTCCTCCTCCTCCTCCTCCTCCTCCTCCTCCTCCTTATCCGATCCAGGCGTTGTGGGATCATCCAAGTATGCCATGCTATGCTGTGGTTTTCCATGCACAGCGCATGTCCACGACAATGCTATGCTATGTTATGATATGCAAATGATGCCATATGACCAGGATCGTGCTAGTTTACGCTGTGATATGCCATACTGGTGACAGCGATAATGCTATGATCTGCTATGCCATACTGGTACCCACTATATGATAATGCTATGATACGCTATGCTATGCTATGATATGCTAGACCCGTGGGAGAGGCCTCACAATCACTGGGAGAGCCCCTGAACAGCCCCCAGGGCCTCTGAGAAGCTTCAGAGCCCCATGTGGGACACCTAAGGGCCCTGGGCGGCGCCTCAAAGTTCGGGCCTAGCGTTTGCATCGCATAGAATTGCATCGTCCGTAGCCATGTTGGCTCCGATGTTGTTCAGCAAGCGTTTCTGTGTTGCGCGCTGCTGCTCTGCGCATGTTTGGCGCGGACCACTCGTTCGCGAAGTTGTGCGAGCAGTTCGGGTTCTGTGAGCATCGACTGCGTCGCCTGATGTCGGCTCACAACGCCCCCTTGCTGGCCCTCGTCGAGAACGTCATCCCAGCTCTTCCAGCCTTCGTTCCCGATGATCGGGACCTCGTGGCCTTGGACGTCCGCACTCAGGCAGGCGACATTGCCGACGCGTGCGCCCACGGCTCGACTATGGCCTTCGACAAGAACCATGGCTGGCATTGGGACATCATGAGCGCCGCTGGGTTCACTTACCTGCTGCGCATGGCCATGCGCGTTCAGTCGGGCGGCACCGCGTTCGTCAAGATCGACCTTTTCACTTGGATGCCGCACGAGCGGCACGCCACCAAGCGCACCGAGCACCAGCCGCGCGGCGACGTCGAGAACCAGACCGTGCTGCGCTCGAACATCGCCGCCGAGCGCATGGCCTCGGTGAGCTTGATCGTTTGGCTGCGCCAGGTCACGACAACGGACGCGTGGGAAAATCATACAACGACGACGGCGGCGATGACGACGACTAACGACGACGGCGACGACTACGATTACGACGACTTGTCGTCGTCGTCGTCGTTCGTCGTCGTTCGTCGTCGTTAGTCGCGGTCGTCGTCGTCGTCGTCGTTGTTGTATGATTTTCCCACGCTCCCATCCATAGGTGCACTTGGTTTGGGAGCAGCCGCCGAGATCGCTGCTGTGGAGTTTCCCGCCAATCTGCAAGATGATTGCGAATGCTATCACGTCCAATACGAAGATCCACCGCACGATCTTCCGAGATGGTGAGCTATCCTAACATATGTGCGATATCGTGATCTACCACTCTGACGCGCAGCACCGCGAGTTGGAGTCGGTCATATGTATATGCAAAAAACATACGACCACCGACGAACGACCACGACGACGAATACGAAGACGACAGCGGCGACAACGACGACGATGACGAAGGCCCAGAGCAATGCGATCGATTACGAGGACTTCCTGTCCGGCGTCGAGTCCCTCTTCGCCAACCCCGGCAGTCAGCGCTCGGTGCTCGACTATTTGAGGACTCCCATGGCGACGGCGACGACGACGACGACGACGACGGCGACGACGACGACGAAGACGACGACGGCGCAGGACGCCCGATCGCCCGAGCGCGGCGTCGGGATCGATGAGCTCACCGTCACCAGCAGTCGTCGAGGCGACGCCGCGTCCTTCCCACAGCCTTCGCCATCCACACCCACACGCCTTATTCATCCTCCTCCTCCATATCGTGCCCCTCCTCCCTCCTCATCCTCCCTCCTCGTCCCTCCTCCTCGTGCCCCTCCTCATCCTCATCATCCCCCTAGCTAGGCTCCTGCAGATATTTCCACAGAAGAGATGGAGGCCAGTGTAGCGGCGCAGGCCCTGCTGGGCTACCCGCGTCGGTGGTTCCCCGAGGCTCCTCCTCCTCGATCCTCCTCGGCCTCGATCCTCCTCCTCCTCCTTATCCTCCTCCCTCTCATGATCTCCCCCTCCTCGCTCATTATTCGGTTGATTCGGCCACGTCGTGCGGTGGCAGCTCGGAGAGAGAGGAAGAGGCGCCGCCTCTCGGTCAAGACCCCCGACGCGACGCGTGCGACGACGCTCGGCTCGAAGACCGACTCCATCCCGACGCCCGAGACCATCGTGCAGCCCGAGCAGTTCCCGCAGCCAGAGGCCATCGCGCAGCCCGAGCCCCGCCCGCAGCCCTATCCCGAGACCATCGTGCAGCCCGAGCCCATCCCGCAGCCAGAGCCCGAGATCATCGCGCAGCCCGAGCCCATCCCGCAGCCCGAGCCGCCAGCGCCTACGCCGCCAGCGCCTACGCCGCCTACGCCTACGCCGTCTGGCTTCGACCTCAGTGACATGAGCCTTTATGAGCTGGGCATGTGGATGAAGGGTCAGCGTGGCTTCTAGGTGCACGCGTGGCCGCCGCAGCTCGCAACGCAGACAATATAGGGTTATGATGTTTATTGTCAGGTATGAGCATTGACCGTTCTAGTGTGTACGTTCAGTTCAGGTTGTGGTCAAGAAAAACAAGTGTTTTCAAGTTCAGGTAATGACCATTGACGTCCAGTTCAGGCATTGACGCATGACTTTCCAGTTCAGGTATTGGTCATTGTCATTCACTTCGTGTTGTGGTTCGCTTAATGTAACGGAGAGGGGCGGTCGGATGATGATGATGATGATGATGATGATGATGATGCTGATGCTGATGCTGATGATGATGATAGGGGCGAATGGCAATGCTGAGTGGGCGTATGGCGATGATGAGGAGGATGCGGATGGAAAGTTTATGAGGATGAGGATGCTTAGTGTACATGCGTCTGGATCAGGATGATGATTCGGATGAGGATGATGATGATGAGGATGGTGATGATGATGATGCTGATGATGATGATGATGATGATGAGGATAAGGAGGATGAGGAGGATGAGGATGATGAGGTGTATCAGCTACCACGTCCTACTTCGTTCTCAACCTCTGCCTCATTGTTCTCACCCCTCATCACATACATCCTAATCATCGTGCGTCGTCACATCCCTCATTCTCGTGCAGCCTCCCCATACCTCCAACTATCAGTCATGTCATCAATGATGGGTCGGTAATGCTTTCGTTCTGGCATGGCGCAATACCCCCTCCCGCTCCCGCTCGCGCCAGGCGCTCGGCCACTGGATGATCGCCCATAAGTCCCCCGCGAAGCCCGACAGCTCGGTGATGGCGACGAAGCCCGACCAGACCCCCAGCGAGGCCGCACTGCTCGAGATGGCCAAGGCTGCGCATCCCGTTCCGCCACGGAAGAGAGCTCTCAAGGACGGTTTTTTATGTTTGTTCGGAAAACTATACGTATCGTGAACAGAATGTGGTCTCGGTGGCAGCGTGTATAAGCATGAGCGCATAGTATGTCACCACCAGGAGCGCGAAGATAATCGCGCAAGGGCTGGGGCGTTCCGCTCTCCTCTCTCCGATCGGAGAGGGGAGCGCGTGCGCCCCCGCGAGGGCGCGAAGGCACCCGCGCGTCGCGCATCGCGGGGCGCGATGCGCGAATTCAGGTGACCTAGCGCATACGATGTACATCCATGTGTAGATATAGAGGTATAGGGAGGGAGAACTGGAGGGTGGTAGGTCACTTTGGCTAAATAGAGATCCGTCCAGGAAGCTATTGGTATCGTCGACAAGGCTAGGAAGGGCAAGCCAGGCAAGACTGTTGTTCCGACTTGCAAGGTCGACGGCGCCCCCCGAGCACTCCGCCGCCGAAGGCAGGGGCTCATACCGCCAGCATGACAGGTGGCAAGAAATCAAAGCCGTCCGTGGACTCGTCGGGGCACGGTGGTGTTAGTTCTAAGTCGGAGTGGCTGCCCAAGAAGGCGCAGCACCCTACCCTCGGAGAGTTGTGCGCTGTGTATGCTCCCAAGAAATCGTACTGCTTGTACACGCCGAACGACAGCACTAAAAACCGCTACTCGTGGAAGTAGTAGGGGAAAAACACCTATGCATGCTGGTATTCTTCGTGACCTGATGCTGACCTGCTGCCGTGATAGCTTGAACAAGGCACAGACGATCGCGCTGCGCAATTCGCGGGTTCCTTCTTATCAATAGAAGTTGAACACCGATCATGAGGGGGGAGGTGGATGATGGGACATGCGGTGTGACAGGAGTCATGATACGTGTGAGGCATACTGTGTTTGAGCATCACACGCGAGAAGGCACGGGGAGCTGCAGTCTCGTGCATTATGTGATTCGTACAGCATTATTGTATAATGTGTCTGAGCGGCGCTGATTATTGTTGAAGCGCGAGAGCGCTGGTCACGAATTCGACCTGCCAGGTATGAGCATTGACCATTCTATCGTACGCCATGTGATGTCACTAAAGCAAGTTCGAGGGATCAGATGTGGGTTCACACTTGGGCATGCATGAGCATAGGGGCGGTTTGACATTATGATTGTGATCTCTGCTGGAGACATGTGCGATCACTGTTTGGGCACGTTGAGCCTGCACATTGTTCGGGCATTGGAGACATGTGCGAGCACTGTTTGGGCACCAGAGGCATGCGCGAGCACTGGTTGGGCACGTGCAATTACTGTTTGGTCGGATCGTCAAACAAACAAATCACATAACGAGTGCGATCGCTGTTTGGGCAATCGCGCCAAGCCAATGCTAAGTGCGCGGTGCAATCTGTGTGTGGGCATATGCAGCAGTGGTGGGACGAGCTCCACCCACGCGTATGTGTACGATATGTGTGGTTGATACGGTGTGCGTGATACGTAATACGATGTCAGTTACGTGTGAGTTATGTTAATTATGTTGCACGCATGATTCGTGTTGTGTATACACAATATGATGCATCGGGTGTTACATGCTATGTATTATGGTTGGGTAGTGTATGCGTTATATAAATGATGCGATACCATAAACTCGCATTTGTGTATATGTGTACATGTTTAGTATACAGTTCGTCCATATATACATATATACATGTGGTTATTTAGTTAGTAATACAGTATTTGGGTGTGTGGTTGTTGTGCGGGAACACATAACATACATGGTTAAACAATACTACGCACGCGGCGTTAACTTGTATGCATGATATTAGTATAGTATATAAACCGTATGGCCACCTATTGATAAAAACCACAGAATTGTAATGCCTGGCGTTTGCCTGACGTTTGTGATGTTGCCTGGCTTTTGCCTGACGCCATGCAGAATAGCAAAAGCCAGGCAAACGGCAGGCAAATGTCAGGCAAACGTCAGGCAAACGTCAAGCACTAAACTATGTGTATGTTGTACATAATGTAAACCGTTGAATAGTTTATACGCGTATTCATAATACTATTATGTAATACAACGCACGATTTTAGTTAGTTGCAAGTACGTGCTCGCACAATACACCAAGTATATTAACTATATACTTCTACCCATATCACAGTACTCGACATGCTTACGTATATAATCATTGCGGTTAGCGTGGGACGTGTGTGTGTCATTGGCGTTGTTGCCCAAGACCATCGCGCGTGCCTTGTGCGCGCTTCGGCGTGGGCTCGCCGCGCGCGGCGACACCTACTCGACCTTCGTCCCGAGGGAGGCCATGACGAAGAAGGGGAAGGCGATGCCCGCCAAGGCATGCCCGCTTCAATTTGTAGTGGTTACATGTCTCGTGTAATATTTTACCCTGGGTATGATTTGTTGAGGGAGCGTTGTGCACCTAGTGTATGATATATTTGGTGATGGTGATGCTAATGATGACGGGTGGCGCTGTTGTGTACGTGACGTGGGATGTCAAAGCTGATGACATGTGCTGATGGTGCTAAGAACGACTGTTGGTGCTAATGGCTTTGGAACATGATGCTGCACATGCATGCAGCTGATGGCAACAGCGAATGTAGTTGAGATCAGTATGTCACTATATTGGTATCGATATCAGCATTTGATGGTGGCGCCACGCATCCGTTCATATTTTACACGTTTGTGGCGTCGCGCTGCCGAGGCGACCACGGAGAAGAAGCCCGCGGCTGCCTCGACGGACATCGTGCCGTTCGGTAAGAGCGGGACAGCGTTTTTGTGTTTCAATTATTCTCTGCCGACGTATTCGCCATCTATCATACGTTGGTGTGGCAACTGTTTTGGTACATGGTGGTTGCGATGGTTGTATCAGTGTCTGCGCGATTATTTATCATATCTCCGCCATGCATCCCCCCTTCCCACTATGCCGATCGCACGGGCGCCCTGGCGCTGCTGCTGAAGAAGGCCCAAAGACTCGACTACGACGCGAAAGCCAAGCTCTTCACGACCCGCTGTGTCTTGCTTCGTTTTACGTGTTGCGATGCACGAAACGCATGGGTTTCCGAGGCGTCGAACAGGCCGACACGTTAATGTCAACACGTCTGGGTTGCCAAAACGTCGGCCGAAACGTTCATGTCGAAACGTCTGTGTTGTCGGACCGTCTTTGTCTTCGTCTGTGTTGCCGACGCGTCTGTGCTGCCGAAGCGTCTTTGCCGAACCGTTCATGTTGCCGAAACGTGCTGGTCGACGCGTCGAGGCTACACGTTCAAGCTAGGTGCCGTAACGTCTTTGTAGGTACGTCGTTGTCGATTCGTGTGTGTGGAGCTTGCCGACGCATCTAGGTAGTCTGTCATATCTGACCGCGCCGCATCAGTCGCATGACCGAGCATGGTCGACGGATGTCGTGTATTGTGATGTACAGTTGTTATTTGTAAGTGTTGTATCACAGTGCATCGCGGTTGCCCGATTGGGTCAAGTCTGTGGTATGCGACCCCCGTGTGTGATATGGGCGACGAAGGGGGGGCGTTGGTAGGGTGAGGGCTGTTCTGAGAAGGTGGGATACTGATGATATGTTTCGGCGATTTGGGCTAGGCTGAGCGCTGGGAGTCGACGTCGGCGCGCGCCGACGTAAACTACGGCAAACACCGCCTTCAGCGACGAGGGCAACCCAGACGACCCGTCGCAGCTCAAGGCGCTGTTCAGCCACGAAGAGCCGCGGCGCCTCCACGGCCAGTTCGGGAACGCGCGCGCCGTCAACAAGAAGGCTGCAGCAGCCTACAAGACGGTGCGCGTGCTTTTTTTCGTTCTTTGTTTTCATGCGTTCTGGTGTGTATGATCAGTTGCGAAGCTGTGCGTCAACGCGGTTGTTGTTGTGGTCGGAGATATGTTCATATGTCTCGATCGTTGCTGTGATGTTGGTCGCGTCGGGGATAACAATCATGTGGCTTGAAGTTTCGCTGCGGTGCTGTATCTCGCCCCTTTCATCGCGCGCAGTAATCGCTCTACAGGCGGAGGGGCCAGGCCCTGGCACCAAGAACGCCGCCAAGATCAAGCTCCTGGGCGGCTGGATGAAGGAATCGACGCGGGGGGGCGTCGAGCTACACACATACATATATGCATATGTGTGCGTTTATACATGTGTATATATATATGTATATATATATGTGCGCACATGTACATACACGTGTAAAACACATGTGCACATACGTATACGTGTACATATATAGGAGTGTACATGTGCGTATATTTGCGTGTATAATCACATTGGTTGGCGGCGATATATAAGGATCGGTGAACGCTGTCGATCACGTTGAATGTTTGGCACACCCTCCCTCTCCATTCGCTATCCCCCGCGCCCTCAGCGCCCATGTGACGCGCAAATTCTTTTGCACAACCGCTTCCCTCACACTCGCCATCCCGCCCCCCTTCATCGCCCCGCCCACCCCCTCCACCGAGAGAGACTTGCACAGGATCCACAGTTTGAGGACACCTACTGGTCGGCGGCAACAGGGGTCGGCCACAGCGAGGACCTCTGCTCCAAGAGGGAGTGGAAGAGCGAGCGCCAGATGATCCAGAAGTACGGCGAGGACGAGGCGCGCGAGCTCATGGAGCTCTTGAGGTGTTCCAGCTTCGTTCTAGCTGGCCGAAACGTCTGGGTGGTCGGGGCGTCTAGGCTGCCGACGCGTCTGTCTGGCCGACGCGCCTGGGTGGTCGAAACGTCTGGGTGGCCGAGACGTCTGGCTGGCCGGACCGTCTTGATCGATGCGTTTTTTTGGTGATTTACAATCATTAGTATTACAATACATACTATCATTACTTACAAGCAATGAAAGTTGAGGTTCTCATTTATTGCAGACGGCGCATCGAGGCCATTGGGTCGAGCTGGTCGGCGAAAACGAATGCGACGACGACGGCGGCGACGGCGACGGCGACGACGACTACTGGCCGCTGTCTGCCAGCCAGGCGCAGGCGCAACCCGATCAACCCCAAGCGCAGGCAGTGGGAGGACATCTCCGAGGAGGAGGTCAAGCGGCTCCGCAAGCAGAGGTACCAGGAGGGCAAGGGGGCCAAGCGCATCGACCAGGGCGAGCTCGCCGACTTCGAGAGGCGCGTCGGCAGGGGCAAGATGCCCACCGACGCCCGCAGAGGAGTTTTTCCCCTCCCAGTCGGGGCTGGCTGTGCATACGGGACGCGGGGAGTTGAGGCGGATGTGAGATGATTGATGGTGATGAATTGAATATGGTGCGGCTGGTGTATGTGTCTTTGTGTGATGCGGGGAGTGTCAGTTAGGGTTGTGTGTGTGATGTGGGGAGTGTAAGTTAGGGTATGTTTGACTAGGGTACGGTATAGGGGGTGAAGGGCGTTGTGTCTCTGCGAGGTGATGCGAAGGGATGAGTCGCTGACATGTGAAAGGGGCGTCGGGGCCGTCGGGGGGGGGGGGGGGGGGGGGGGTAGGGTAGGGTAATTCATTGCGTGGGCATGCATAGCGGCGTCAAACATGTGGGAAGGTGGGGGAAGGGGGAGGAGAGATGGTGAGAGATCTTGTAGCGTCGGGACGTAGCGCATAATAATTACATCCGCTACGCAGCCGCCTTCGACAACATGGGCCTCGTGGGCAGCGACGACAGGGGCAGCGAGCGGCGGGGCAGCGACGACGGCAAGCCGCTGGTCCAGGCGGATTGCGGCCGCGGCGGCCTCGGAGGCCGTGGCCGCGGAGGCCGCGGCCGAGGAGCCAGCCGCGGCAGCCGTGGAGGCGGCGGCCCGAAGGCCCGAGCTTTTCTGGTTACGATGCCGACGATGATGGCGAGGACGAGGATGATGCGATGGCAGTCGCGATGGTGCCGACGCCGACGGTCGTGATGACGATTTTGATGATGACTAGGGCGGGTGCGACGACTCTGACGATCGAGACTACGAAGATGCCTTCGCTATTAGTCATCGTGCCCCCTCCCTCCCCCGATTCCCTTGCCCCCCCCCTCATACATACTTGCATCATCCTCACCGTGTTTGTCCATCCTCGTCAGCATCGCCCTCCTCCCTCTCGCCCACATTGCTTGTTTTCTCGCCCCATATTCGCTTTGTCTCCTGACGTGCCTGCGGCGACGACGACGATGTTGACTGCGCCGTGTCAGGCCAAGAGGTTCAAGGCGGTCGGCGGCGCGGACAAGTTGACCGAGCGCGTGCAGGCCATCGTCCACTTCGATAAGAAGGCCTGCGGGGACCTGGCTGAGACGGCCCAGGAGTTCTACGACACCGCGCAGGCCCCTCGGCGGGGTGCGCGGTTTGGCAGCAGCGGTTGATCGGAGGAGGAGGAGGAGGAGGAGGAGGAGGAGGAGGAGGGTGATGGGGAGGAGGAGGCGGCGGAGGAGGACGATGGGGGAGGATGGTGATGGCGAGGAGAAGGAGGAGGGGGCGGGAGGAGGATGATGAGGTTGATTGCAGTGGCTATTTCTTGTTCGTCAGGAGGAGGATGCTGAGGAGTAAGAGGAAGCGGATGATGAGGAGGAGGATTGACATGAAATGTACTTGTTTCCACGCGTCAGATGAGTCAGATGATTTGGAGCACGGCGATGCGCGTTAGAGTGCAATTACGACGGCGGCGACGACGACGGCGGCGACGGCGACGGCAGGGGAGGCGATGGCGCGCCTAGCCCCCCACCCAACTCCGCGCGCTAGGCTCTCGTCCCGAAGATCCTGCAGGCCATCAAGAGCAACGCTGAGATCGGGGCAATGCCCGAGCTTGCCGAGGCGAAGAAGGTGCTGCTTTGATACGCGCGCCGACACGTGTTTGTCCTTTCGGGTACCATGTTTTCTCAGGGTATCAGCTCGACGTCGCCAGTCGTTCCACATTGCTCTAGGTCACCCGCAGGGGCGCGAAGATAATCGCGCATCGCGCGCCGCGGCCTTGGGCGTTCCGCTTTCCTCTCTGCGGTCGGGGGGGGAACGCGCGCGCCCCCGCGAGGGCGCGCAGATAACCGCGCGTCGCGCACCGCGGGGCGCGATGCGCGAAGTTAGGTGACCTAGTTGGCCTGCTCACTCGCATTTGTTTCTTGCGCATCATATCGTCGCCGTCGTCGCGTTATCTCACTTGCCAAGTGCTTGATGGCGCCCGTGGCTCCGGCAACGAGCTCGGCGACGTGGTGGCGAGCGGCGCCGCTGACGGCAAGATCGCGACGGTGCTCTCGCAGTGCAAGTCCGCGGTCATGCAGGCGAAGGCCATGGAGCTCAGCATCAAGGGCGTGTTCTGATAGGCTGGGGCAGGCGCTGGCGCGCGTTTTGGTTGCCAGCCGTCTGCTGGCGCCGCCCTTCTTCCACGCGTGAGGTGATGTGGGTGGATGTGTGCGTGGGTGGGGGTGCGGTGGTGGTGGTGGTGGCGGTGGTGGTGGTGGTGGCGGTGGTGGCGGTGGTGTGTGTGTGGGGGGGGGGGGGGGGGCGTGCGACCAGGAGGGGATGCCATCTTGGGAGCTCGAACGGCCCTCCTCCCTCCCCTTCTCCTCCCCTTCCTCCTCCTCTTCCTCCTCCTATTCCTCTTCCCTGGATCTGAGGGGCTCAATGGAATCGCGGAGCCCCCGAGACTTGTCCTCGGAGTTTTCGGGATTCCTGGTCGCCTGGATTTCGGGTTGTGGAGGCCTTTTTTTTCCAAAAAAAAAAAATGAAAATTATTCAAAAATTCTGAAGTTTTGGAGGTCCAGGGTTTTCGGGATTCCTGGTCGCCTGGATTTCGGGTTGTGGAGGCTCTGGGATCTTGGAAAGTTATATATATAGATATATTATAAAAAAAGAAAGTTATAAGTTTTTTTTTTGAATTTTTAAACTTTTAAAATTATTTAAAAATTCTAGAAGTTTTGGAGGTCCAGGGTTTTCGGGATTCCTGGTCGCCTGGATTTCGGGATGTGGAGGCCCTGGGATCTTTTATATTATTACAGATTTAAAAGAAAATTAAAAAGATTTTTGAATTTTTAAACTTTTAAAATTATTTAAAAATGCTAAAAGTTTTGGTGGTCCAGAGTTTTCGGGATTCCTGGTCGCCTGGATTTCGGGTTGTGGAGACCCTGTTGTGGAGGCCCCGGGGTCCTGAACGCGGATCTGTAAGAATTCGAAGGTTTCGGGGTTTGTTTTTTCCGGGGTTCCTGATCGCCTGGGTTGCAGGGCCATGTCCCTTCGCTTCTTCAATCTGGCGTCATTTTTCCCCCACTCATTTATCCTTTTCCCCCTCCTCACTCAGGAGGAGGAGGAGGACAAGGGGGAGGGGGAAGTATGAGGGGCACGCGGGACTTGGAAGGAGGAGCATGGGGGGTTGGCGACGAGGAGGAAGACCAGACGAGGACGAGCAGGAGGGGGAAGCGGAAACCAGAAAATGAAAGAGATGAGGCGAGAGAGAACGAATATTATTGATGGTGGTGATGATGAGAAAGATGATGTTGACGATGATGATGGTGGTGATCATCGGGGTTCGAATCTCGGTGTGAACCATCATATGCGCCGAATCCGAGGCTGGCCTGCCAGCTGATGCTCCACGGTGACTTCTTTGTTTCCCGATGGGTTCGATAGGGCTGCGGGAACCCTGATGAAATCGAACATCGATGCGGCGTGTGTCCACTCCTCCTCCGCCTCCTCCTCCTCCTCAGCCTCCTCCTCCCTCCGCCTTCCTCTCTTTTGCCTCGCCCCCCCCCGTCTCCATTATCCTCGCCCCCCCCTCCACCTCATGCATTGTCCCTCGCCTTAGTCGTTAATGTAGGCTCAAAGCCATGCCGCGGCAGAGGCTCTTGCCCTGCCGCGATTGCGCGGCCGACGGGGCGGCGCCGACCCATTGTCGCACCAAGCTTCGCTCAGGCGATGCGCCCCTTTGCCGGGCGCACGGCGGCACGGAGGCGCCCGACCGCACCGTCGGCCTTAGAAGGGGCCAGGACATGGGCATCGCCCCAACCCCCCCCAACTTTTTCGGGCGAGGTGCCAGACGCGCCAGTAGAGCGCAGACGCCGGCGCGGGCCGTCGGCGGCGCAGGAGGAGATCCTGCGGACGGTCCGCGCGAACGTCGCAGGCGCTGACCACCGGCCAGCGTTCGATCTCTCCACCAAGAAGAGGTCAAGGCACTAGGGCATCGCGTAGATGAGCGAAGTGATTTCGTTTTGGCACTTGCGTGCTTGCCCCAGAGGTCTGGCCCAGGCCGGGGGCGAGCTGTTGCCGCGGCCGCGAGCATGAGTTTTGTTGCGACGCAAGGCGCTGTCCATTGAGTAAAGCCTTGTTGTCGAACCTTGAGCGCGCGCCTGTGGCGTTGGGTGCGCTCAGAGCTCCCAGGCTAGAGACATGGTCGGCGCACTGGGGCGCGCGCGCAAAATATCTGTACCGCCCTCCTCCCATCTCATCGCAACTATACCAAGAGCTGTGACCCTGCCTGCCGTTGCTCCACCCGCCTCCCTCCCCAGTGCCTCATCTCTCGTAGTAGGGGGCCAGTGGTTCGAGGGACCAGGCCGTGTTGGGCACGCATGCACATTGTGTCATCATGTAGCTGGTATATTGATATTATAGAATATATTCATAAAGATTATAATATATAATATAATATATGATATATTATATATGTATAATATATATATGTATAATATATATATATATATATATATATATATCAGATATACAATGTATACATAAATACATATTTCATACATTTGTTTTTGTATATACATACATAACTAGTACTTACACCATACAAAATCTTATTGGTGTACTCGCCATTGATGCACTTGTTTCCATGGGCGTGTATGCGCGAGTGCGTGTCTATATGTATGTACACATACAATATTATAATATATAAACATACATATACACAAGTACATTCGTATACCTGCTCAGGGAATACTGGAGCCCCCATCGGGGCTCCGACCGTGATATATAAAAACCGATGAGGTTTCCCGTGGGGCCGTCCAAAATCATTCTGAAACCTCAGGTTTCGGAGTGTTTCTACATAATCGGGCCGCCAGGGGGGCGTCGAAAACGCTTCCCTAATCGTCGGCGCAGCAGAAACATAATTGAAAATTTGTGTGTTTGGCGCGATTCTGGACGGCCCCACGGGGAATCATAATGGGTTTGTGTACATGTCACATAGCTTGAACTACGGAACGACTGCGAAATGACGAGGAAGAGGAAGAAGAGGGCGTGGCCAGGGAAAAGGAATGAGGAGGAGGAGCAGGAGGAGGAGGAGAAGGAGGGGGAGGAGGAACAGGAGGAGGAGGGGGATAATATAAAACACAATGAAACCGTTGGAGCCAGGAGGATTCAAGACGACCCATATGTCTCGGGAGGCCACGTGAGGCCTCAGGATGCTCCAAGAGGCCACCCCTCCGTGCGGCCACAGGATACCCGAGGCGATCCCAGGAAACACCTGGAGGTCCCAGGAGGCACCAGGAAGCGCCAGAAGACCACAGGGGGCGCCAGGATGCCCCAGAGCAGCATCAGGAAACATCCAGGAGGCCCCAAGAGGCGCCAGGAGGCCCCAGGAGGCCACGGGACCCCAGTGACCCCAGGAGGCCGCAGGAGGTCCCGGGAAGGCCCGAGCCCCCAGAGAGCTCCAGGATGTCCCAGGTGGCGAGGGCCCTGGAGGCTACAGGAGACCACAAGATGGCACCCCCTCCTGGTCGATCCGACGGGGGGGGGGGCAACTTTGCATGGCTGGCCGCATGATGCGGGTGGAGGTGAACATGCGCGTATACACGCGTGCGAATCATCGACATGCGCACACACACATATACATATATATATATATATATGTATAAGTACATGTCGGTGTATATGTTCACCACTGTGTGTACGCACGTGAATACAAATCCATATACGGGCGCACACGCACAGCCACGTATGCGTCCATATGGGGGTGGATGCGCGACTGGATGTATATCGGCGCGCGCGCACGCTGAAGTTCGTCGTCGTCGTCGTGTTCTTTGACGGGCGACCCATGATCGGATGCGCTCGTGGGAGAGGGGCCTCGTAGCGTTCGCGATGCTCTGGTCGGCAGCGACGCCGACCTTTTTCGCTGCGCCAAGCATCTCGATCGCAATGGCTTCGGACACGAGTCGGTGACACTATAGCGTGACATGAATGTGTTTATCATCCCTCCGTCGATTGCACTTCCATGTGGGGTTTGAGCGTCGTCGTCGAGCCTCGCCCAGGGGCGCCGAGTGTCGCGAAGCCATTGTATGCCCAAGCATGCCGCTGCGAGGGCAGAAACGCAGGCGCCCGACGCCCTCTCCATCACCAGGGCCGCCTTCTTGCTGCTCGGTGTCAGACGCCAGCGATGTGGATGATCTAGTGGAGAGGACTTTCGATTCACCGTTACCGAGCCCACTTCTCAGGGATTCGGCGCGGGGGCGGCGCGATGGAACAGACGTGCAAAGTTACGCACTGGCAGCCTATAAGGATGTGCTATCAACGGTTCAGGAAATCAAGTACCTGGCGTCTACTGGGGGGTGGGGCAGTCGCCCAGATCATATACATCGTGACCTAACTAGAACATACTTGAAGAACATTTCGTTCGAACGACCCGAAATTGTCAAGGTGCACTGCTTAGACCCGAACACACTCACTGTAATAGAACACGAGGCCCGCTGCCTGATGCCCCGCGACATTTTCTCAGCCATGTACCGCCATCACATTGCAGAGTTCAACGAATATTTTGGAATGGAGTTCCACCCGAGATTCTGGCGAGGCGCGAGCAGGCCAGCCTGGCGTTTCAATATGCGTGCGCGTCTCGCGTCGGCGCGACAGTCGGCACACGTCATCTGAACGCCTGGCGTTTGACACGCGTTAGCCAGCGCGCGTGCAGACGCAATCCTGACGTGTTGCACACGTCAGCCTGACGTTTTACAAACGTCAGCCTGACGTTTTATACGCTTCATCCTCGCGTGTTTAAACGTCAGGCTGACGCTTTAACACGTCAGGCTGGCGTTTGCAAATGTCAGCCTAACGGGTTGTACGTGTGGCTGACGTATTTCAACCGTCGATATATATATATACATATAACTATTGAATCACGTCAGGCTGGCGTTTGCAGCGCGTGAGATTGGCGTGCGTCAGGCGCCAGGGCGCCGTGTCGACGTAGATGCGCCCCCCCCCCCTCCCCCCCCCCCTGGCAGGATGCCAGGCGTGCCATGTTTTTGCTGCCTGCCCCCAGGCGTGATCCACGCGCCACCCAGTTTGGGACGCCCCTCACCATGAGAAGTATTGTTTTCCGATCAGAATCCACGGGGACGGTGGTGAAATCATGACAAACGGGTCGATGATGGTGATCGCGTTCCCAGGGGTTCTCGCCAGCGGCCAAACTAAGGACGTTGCCTATCTAGTTGCGGTATGGCCGCATTCGGTTACAGCGAAAACAAAGCGCCATGGGAGGGACACGTGGGCTGACATCGTTTACGTTATCAAATGGTCGCTCAGCGCCATGGCGCTGGGGCGACATCCTGAGCTCGATACTGCAGACTAACGTCTCAGCCGCCGACCTCGCACCCCCCCCCCCCCCCCCGCGCGCCGCAGATCGCGGCGCTGTTAAGTTTGGGGTTCGGGGACTTGATTTCTGAAGAGCTCACTGGTTTCATGGCAGGGGGTGCTCTCGACGAAGAGGGCGGCGCATTGGAATGGAGATCCGTTCCCAGCTGGGAGTAGGCACGCGGAGCTGGCAGGGGGGTACCTGTGCGAGGAGGGCGCTCTGTTTCGTGGATTCCTTTACAGCATTATAGGAGACCTCGAATTCTTCAATCACCATTTGGGGGCCCCAGGCCGCGGGCTGCCAAATGCAATCACATGCCGACGGTCCAATTGCATGTTTGTTGTTTTCGCGGTGGCCCAAACCCCAGTGCAGCCCCCACGGGCAGGAACAACATTGAACCGCCGATTGCGATCATATCTGGCAGCCGCCGGCCAGGAACTAGCTCTGCGAAGCCGCGTTGGCTCTGCGATTGCGATCGGGGAGGCAACCCGTGGAACGCCTTCACGAAGGACCACGGTTGTAACCCTAAACCACCTTTCACTGCAGCACTCCCCCCCCCCCCCCCCCCACCCCCACCCACCCACCCGCCCCCCCCGCCCCCCGCCCCACCGCGCGCGCGCCCCGCCCCGCCCCGCGCCGCCACCACCACCACCGCCACCCTCCTACACTATATATGCACGTTCGCTTGCCCAGGAGCGGCCCCCAAACCACTGGATGAAGCAACGGTTGCCTCGAGATTATCCATCCGTGCACCCCCTGTTCGCCGCGCGTTTTTTTTTTTTGTTTTGGGGGGGGGGGGGCGCCGCCATGATTTCGATCGATGTAATGCGCGCGCGCGACCTTGGGGTTGCATCCCACATGTTGGGCAACGCGTTGTTCGAAATTATGTTCGAGCAGGTCGATGAGGCTCCCAAGCGCGCAGTGTCAGATGTATGGGTTAGGATTATGGAGATCTATGACCAGCTCGGCATTGCTGACAATAGATTGACATCCATGCGCTTCCGCGCACCAGCCGCGAGGGGGTGGGGACGCACCGTAGATTTGCACAGCGCACATGGCCTAACACAGACCCAACAACATAACGCCACGCATGGCCACACGCATATACACACACTATGCCATGACATCGTCAACATTACTACACACAATACCACCGATACGCGTTATACTGTCATTGGTCCGACATGGTTGCGGTCGGGAGGACGGGGTTACATCAAACAGTGGCCCTGGTTTGTTCGAGGGCGTGCGGACGTGTTGGCTTGAAATACTTCGTCAATCACAAAGCAATTACCAAAACCTACCCGTGCATGACCACCGCGTCCAAAGCAGCACACCAAAGAACATTGGTTCCAGTGATAGAGCAGCTCTCTAGTGAATACGAGGGTGGTGGTGACAACTTTCGCCGCATGCGCACGATGTGCATCCGCGAGCTGAACCGATTTTACAAAACAATCGAGAACGCTGGGTTTTACCCCGCGGGTGCCGAAGCCAAGCCGGTTGCATAATCAATTGGAAAAAGCGCTGGTTCTCTACGGTGCTTTGGCTGCAGAGGCACAACGCATGAATTTACCGAAATGGCCCATTGTGAACGAACACCATTTTTATTTCCACGTCGGCGAACAGGGTCGGTGGCTAAACCCACGACTATCGTGGTGCTACCAGGCGGAGGATTTTGTGCGACTGATCGGGCGCATCGCGTCGACCGTGATGATGGGCACAAGTATTTTGAACCTGAGCAAGAAAGTCGTTGAGCGATGGCGCATTGGCAGGTATAGATAAGGTTCCGCCAACGTCCGCACTACTCTTTCGCACAGGCATGCACGCGTACACATGTATAACCATAAACACGCAAACAAACACACAGCAAGCAACATGCACACATCGCATGCTGATCGTATTATCTAGGGGGCAACAATCGTAAGCTACACCATGGCCCATATAGTAGCACAAACACCACGTACGCAAGGAAGCATGTTAGCGACGGCTGGGGCGATTCCCTAAGGGGGCGGCGGTTTTCGAGCTCACTCGGCAGTTCGCCGGAGAGTAGGGCAGTCGACAAGCTTTGTCGCAACCCCGTAATGTTCCCCCACCCCCTCCCTCGATCCATCCCCCCGCTGTCCCGCTCCCTCGCCCCACCCCGCTCTTCACCCCGTTACCTATCGCCTGACCCCTAGTCCCCAGCTCACACGCCCCCAATTCCCTCCCTGACTCCTCAGGTCCTCGTCTGCTCTCCACCCCTCGGCCTGGCGGCCCTCGGGGCCAGCGGAGCGAACGTTTGCGGAAGCGGCGGTGGTGCGGCGGTGCGTGCCGCGGAAAAGCGGCTGCGTCGTCGTCGTCGTCGTCGTCGTCGTCGTCGTCGTCGTCGTCTTCGTCTTCGTCGTCGCGGCTAGGTCACCCCCAGGGGCGCGAAGATAATCGCGCATCGCGCGTCGCGGTCTGGGGCGTTCCGCTCTCCTCTCTCCGATCGGGGAGGGGAACGCGTGCGCACCCGCGAGGGCGCGAAGGCAACCGCGCGTCGCGCATCGCGGGGCGCAATGCGCGAAATTAGGTGACTTCGGTATGACGGTACGTATGCTGACGATATGATGTCCCCTAATGCTCACCTACATCGTTTCCGTTCGTAGGCATTTTCTCGTCTCAGGCCCGCCTTTTTCTCAGGCCTGCCCGTCTCAGGCCCGTTTCTCGTTTCAGACGGGATGCCAGCCATGTTAGGAGGTGGGCCACACCATTGCAGCCATGCCACCATGGTGGCGTTGTACCCGTGGTGGGTCACGGCGACGACGGCGACGAAGTTTCAGATACGCCGACACTGAACCAAGTGCATCATGACATCGACGACGGCAACGACGAACACGAGAACATCGACATCGACAACGACAACGTTGCACTGGAGATGCTGACGGACGACGGCTACGGCGACGCCGACGACGACCACTACTACTACTACTATAACATGAACGACGATGCACACGTCAGCTGGCCATTCACCATACACTACAACAGCGCTATGACGACCGACGGCGAGTTGACTGAGGTGTGAGGTTGGTGAGTTGTCAATCGGCGCGTCGGTAGGCTGTCTCGCTCGAGCTGTCTGATTTGATCCAGGCCTCACCAGAGCAACCGTGTCTACACCCAACGTCTCCCTCCCCTCCGCCGTCCCCATCAACTCCCTCCCCTCTTGCCTCTTCCCTCTTGCCTTCTCCCTCTTGCCTCCTCCATCCTGCCTCCTCGCTCTTGCCTCCTCACTCTTACCTTCTCCCTCTTGCCTTCTCCCTGTTGCCTTCTCCTTCCTGCCTCCTCACTCTTGCCTCCTCCACGATTACCTCCTCCACATATTGATGATGATGATGATGATGATGATGATGATGATGATGATGATGATGATGATGATGATGATGATGATGATGGCCATGATGGTTATGCTGGCGTTTGCCTGACGTTTGACAAAAGCACGCCAGACGTGCCTGACGCCTGGCTTCTGTCGCGCCCCATTCTTACGCAGCTCGCGCCCCATTTTTCGATCGACGTCGCGACCCATTTTTGCGGAATCGGGGCCCCATTTTTGCTCAATGATCCACGCGGTACTGAAATCCCGATCTTCGATGCAGTACCGGGCGCGGCCCATGTTTGAACCTGATTTCAAGGGGCCTCATTTTTTGGTGCGCGGGGTCGCTGGGTCTCTCCCTCCTTCAGAAGGGGGCCTGCCCCCTCTCATTCCCCCCTGGACGAACCCAGCACTGATTCCTGACACCGCGGCGATCGTTCAAACTTGAGAGAGAGAGAGAGAGAGCGTGATCCACCGCCGCTCTACTGTGGGAAATTCCCCCCCTCTTCCTCCGGAGCCCGGGGTCCCCACCCCCTCCGAAAATCCCCCATTTCCCCTGAAGCTCCTCCGTTGGACCCCACACGTTGGCGCATTTGCGGTTGTATTCATCAAGAAGAGCCTGGACGCTGGACGACTGCACGCCGTCGATCACAAAAACGTCAGGCTCCCACTTGACTTCTTCCACAGAACTTGTGCGCCTGCCCTGCCCCCTCGTTCAATTCGGAACGGACGTAAGGGGGGGACAGCAAAGGGCAGGGTTGAGGACTTGCTAACGTGAGGCGGATGCCTAAACCTTCCCAGCTAATGGTAGCAGTGGTGCAGCGACTCTTGTAATCAGATCACGTGCCCTCGGTCTGTGTTCGAATGCCTGGAAATGCGCTGGGAGCACGCGCGCCTGCCACAACGTAGATGCAATTGGTGCCTTGCCCGCGTGTTCCACCATGGCCGTGAGTTTGCGCGCGCGCCGACGACCGCAGTGTCGACCCATGCGCGCTCAACGCGCTGAACGGGCGGCGCACGAGAGGCACTCGCGCGCGCGCGCACAATGACACATGCAATCACGAAGGCTGCACGCGTGCGTGACATGACTCAGCATGGGTGCCTTTTGCCAAAACGTGGGAAGAAACATTCACCCCATCACCAACCCGTTTCTGCTTTTCCCCCTCCCCCCCTGCACCCAACCAACTATATGGAGCTGATCTGGCGGGGATCCAGCTACATGCAGCTAGCGTCGCGCCAAACTAGCTCCAGGCAGCTAGTTCGGCGCGAAACTAGCAACATGGATCTAGTTTCGCGCCGAACTAGCTACGTGCACGTAGTTCGGCGCCAGACCCAGCTGCATGCAGCTAGTGTTCCTCGACGCACACCTCGACGTAGCAACGCGGAGATTCTCATATATGAAAACTAAATGTCAACGGCCCGGAATCAACAGCTGTAGCTAGTTTCCCGTGCAAGTTTGCTGCGCCCTTCCGGGTGCTGTCGTTGATCGCGGGCCACCCGGTGATCAAAGACAACGCCCAGCTGGGTGCAGCAAGCGTCACGCCTGCTCGTGCTCCAGACGTCGCGCGTGTGCCTTCGCCCATTAACAACCCCCCCCCCCTTATGCTGATCCCCCCCGGCGCTCCGACGCATCGCTCAGGAGGGCCGTTAAACCTCTTCGTGATATCACGTTCGCACGCAACGCCCGCGCCGCGCCTCAAAGCACACGCGCTCGAATCGACGGCGCCGTGATCGAGCGCCAGACCGCCTCACCCGACTCGATTGCGCCAGACGGCCAAGTGCCCCTGCCTGAACAGTGCCGCCCCGGACTGCGAGCTTCGAGGCTCGCTCGGTTCTGCGCCCGCTCTGGCACTACAGAGTTCGCACGAGAAGCATGCTCGGGCGGCAGTGCGAGGGAAAGCGGCTGGAGAGGAGAGGGATGGAAAAACAAAAGGAGAATCGGCGCTCGGGGGAAAGAAAAGGTAACCACGCTGCTCGGCGTGTTAGACCAGCAGCAGGTATCAAATTCCGACCCCCCCCTTTCCCTATCCCCCCCTTTCGTCCGGCCCGATCAATTACCCAGTCGTGCAAACTTTCACGATGTTTTGTTGTGGGTGTCCGCGATTACTGTTCTAGCATAGCCTACCACCAAGCCCACTTCTTGTTCAAGCTCAATTGCGATGTCATTTCGGCTGCCTGGAACGAGTCCCGACTTGCTGTGTAAATATGTGTGTATATGTTTGGCTAGGCTCTGAAGCGAGATGAACGACTTGCGTGTACTAGCATGATCCAGGACATGGTGGGGCTTAGAGCTTGCAAACTTGATGCAAAGGAGGTCGAGGTCGTGCGCCTGATCAGCACAAACTCCACCCTGCATAGACTCATCATACTTGAGACAAGCGAGTAACTGAAGCAGGCGCCTGACACGCGAAGCTAGCCACGCTGGCCCGCGCGCAACTGCTGCAAAACACTTGTGCAATGGAATATTCTGAACGAGCGGGGCGAGACGTGGCTTCGGCAAGAGACCTCGCACACCTGGTTTAGTGAGTTTCAATCTCGTCCGATTTGCTGTCTCCCTCTCTGCCCTGTCTGCCCGATAACGATAGAGAGCTCCATGAACCCTCTCCACTCCTTCTGGTTTTGCCAAGCCCGCCCGTCCCTGAAGAGGAGGAGGAAAAGGAAAAGGGAAAGGAAAAGGAGGAGGTGGAGGAGGAGGAGGACGAGGAGGAAGAGGAGGACGACAAGGAGAAGGATGAGGAGTGGGAGGTCCTCGCCTCGTGGTGGGGGCTGCCGCGTCTTGCGACGAACAAGAATCCCTGCCGCCGCCCCCCGGCCGCGCCCCCCCCCGTCGGGCGCAGGCCCCGTGGGGTCCTTTTCCTTTTGGTTTTGCCTGGGAGCGCCCATCTCTTCGGTTTCCTTGGGCAGCTGGCACGACGGGGCGGGCAAAGCGTCGAGCTGCAGAATGCGGACGTGCTGCATGCGCGCAGGCAGTCCTCTCCTGACTGGCGCATGTGGCACGCGGGCGCCGGCCCGAGGAGAGGGAGAGAAGAGAAGTAGGGGAAGGGGGGGGGTTCGACCCCCCCCCCCTTTCTGTTTCGGGAGGGGAAGGGGGGGGTTCGAACCCCCACCCCCCTCCATCTAGGGAGGGGGGGGTCCGGTTCCCCCCCCCCCTCCAAGCGAGCACAGAACGCGCTCTTTCGCTCTTTTGGCCGACGACCACTAGATCCGCCGCTCCCTTTTGATTTATCACAGGAGTCCCTGGCATGCTGAACTTCTTACGGTTTGGTTTTCCTTCTTGTTCACAAAAAACTGTCCCCTGGGGCTTCGGCCCGTCCCGGCCGCCACGCGAAGGCTGCTCGCGAGGTGGTTCCAAATAATTGTCTCGCCTCCAAGACGGCCAAGATGGCCTCCAAATTCGCCCAAGATAATCCAAGATGGCCCCGAAGACGGCCCAAGAGAGCCCAAGATGCGCCCAAGTTCGCCCGAGAAGCCTCTAAGACGGCCCAAGACGGCTTCAAGATGACGGCAGACTGCCCAAGAGGCCCCCAGGAGACCTCCAAGACGGCCCAGAAGGCCTCCAAGAGAAGGCCAAAATCGTTGATTTGCCGTGGGTGTTTGAAAGACATTGGCATTTGCTTCTTGTCAACCTTCGGATGGCCCGAAACGGCCTGAGAGACCCCAAGACGGCCCCAAGTCGGCCCAGAGAGGCCCCCAAGACGGCTTCCGACGGCGTCAGACGGGCCAGGAGGTAAGCAAGACGGCCCAAGATGGCTCCAAGATGGCCCGAGGCGGCCCGAGAGGCCCCAAAGAGGTCTCCAGAAGGCCCGACGAGGCCATAATCACTGATATTTCATAGTTGGTTGAAGGATGTTATTGTTTGCTTCTTTTCGGCCTTCCGACGGCCCAAGACGGCGAAAGAGCCCCCAAAGATCGCCCCAAGATCCACCAAGGGGCCTCCAGGATGCTCCCAAAACGGCCCCAAGAAGCCCCAACAACGGCCCCAAGAGGGCCCCAAGACGACCCCAAGAGGGCACCAAAACAGCCCAAGAGACCTCCAAAACGGCCAAGATAGCCTCCAAGACGGAAATGGAGCACCCCAAGAAGGCCCCAAGTCGGCCCAGAACGGCCCTCAAGACGGCTTCCGACGGCGTCAGACGCTAAGACGGCAAAAAGTAAACGAGAAGCCCCCAAAGGCCACTAAGAGGCCCAAGGAGGCCCCCAAGATACCTCCAAGAGGCTCCCAGAAAGTTTCCACGATGCCCCAAAGAGTGCACACAGAGGCTCCCAAGATGCCCCCTCCTCCTCCTCCTCCTCCTCCTCCTCCTCCTCCTCCTCCTCCTCCTCCTCCTCCTCCCCCAGCTCCTCCTCCTCCTCCTCCTCCTCCTCCTCCTCCTCCTCCTCCTCCCCCTCTTCTTCTTCCTCCTCCTCCTCCTCATCAGTCTCCTCCCCCACCTCCAGATCTTCCCCGCTATCTTCCCCCAAGTGCTCCCCGAAGGGTTTCCACAACGGTTGGGGGGAGCACATGGTCCGGTAGCGTGGCAGAGCTCTTACCACAACGCTCGGCCACATGGGCGATTCCAAAAGGCAAAGGGCGGCGGTGATTCGCCGTAAGCGTCTTCGATAACTCCTCCCTGTCAAGCCCGGGAGGAAGAATCGGGGGTTGCGCCTGAGACCTCCTTACCACGTAGGACCCTGAAGCTTGGTAGTTTGCAGTTGAATCGCAAATGGGGGGCGGGCCGTCTCCAAAATGTGGCTCTCGCCTTAGCGCCACGCGCACTTGTTTTAAAACTTGCAAGAGTGTCGCGGATTCAGTGCGAGCCGTTTTCAAAATGTGACTCTCGCCTGAGAGCCGCGCATATTCGTTTGAACATTTACAAGCGCTTCACGGATTGAGGGCGGGCCGTTTTCAACATGTGGCTCTCGTCTTTCGCGCCGCGTACACGCGTCCTTAAACTTGCAAGAAGTTCAAGGATTGAAGGCGCTTCCTTGTTCAATTTGTAACACGTAACTCTCGCCTCAACACCCTTTTGAAAGTTGTGCCGCAGTTTCACGGACTATCATGGCTAACGTACCAGAAAAGATGTGTTGGAACTGCTCTGGGTTGTTAGGCCGCGACAGTTACGTTGGCTCGCGGAGCTGAAATCCCAAGAACGGTGCTCTGCCACGGTTCAGGATCGTCAGTGCGCAACAATGATGCTGATTCGTGGCGCTGAAGCCCCAATAATTGTCCTTTGGCAAGCGTCAGGATCTTTACACGTTTGTCTCTCAACGGGGCACTTCCCTCAGCGGAAATGAACTTTTGTAGGGGTCTTTGAAAGAGTGAGCTTGTAGGGAAGGTTTCCTCCAACATCGGTGATGAGCCTTGGGTCTACACTGATCCTCCTCCTGCTCCTCCTCCTCCTCCTCTTCCTCTTCCTCCTCCTCTTCCTCCTCCTCCTCCTCCTCCTCCTCCTCCCATGTCTTGCTCCACACTCCAAGTTCCTCCCCCGTCCCCCGTCTCCCTCTTCCCGTCGCCCCTCCTCCTCCTCCTCCTCCTCCTCCTCCTCCTCCTCCTCCCACCCCCCTCTCCTCCCCCCCCCCCATCGCCACTGCCGCCGCCGCCGGGCCAGAGCCCGCTCGACGCTGGCCCCCCGGGCCCTTTTAACTGATGGGCTCCGTCCCTGGAAGCCTTTGAAGGCCGCGTCCTGGTAGTGGTGCCAGGGACTCCGGAGAACACCCAAGACTGGGCGATCGATATTCTATTCACGCCCCTGTTCACGCCCCGGTCCCACTAGGGGCCAGAGCGGGGATATGGATAACATCCCAGCCTCGAAAGGTCTCGTCCAGTTATCCATGCCCTGTTACACCTTGCGCCCCGAGCGGGGGCAGCAGCAACGGTATGGATCAAAAGTCGTTCGCCGAAAGAACTCCCCCAAAAAGGACGCCATCATCCAGCGTTGCTTTCACGGCCGCCGCCGCCGCCGCGCGCCGTCGCAACCATGCCGCCGCCATCGCGGTCGCCGTCTGAAGGATGAACAAGTGAACAAACATACAGTCATGCTGAACGCTCAATGAGGAACGAAACCCCTTGTTGGAGGGAGCACCTGCGCGGACGAGGAGTGATAGAGACACAGCCAGGGACGGACCTAATGAACATCGAGCCTCTTCCGAACCCAAACATTTCTGACTGCCTACCAGACCACCCCAACCCAACCCGAAGACCCGCATTTGAATAGAATTTCGGGTTGGGGGGGGTGCGGGTTCCATGTGTTTTTACAGTGTTCCCAGACCCCCCCCCACTGGAAATGGAGGGCAAATTGTAGCCTTCGGCTTGGCTTGGGGTGGTTTGGTGGGTGGTGCATTCCAGCGTCTTGGCTGTCAGCTGTCGGCGGCCCGCGCGGACTTCTTGGGGCGGCGCCGGACCCCTCTGGCGGCGCCGCCTCCGCCCGGGCCTCCCAGAGCTCCTGCTCGTTCCGTTGGTTCTCATTCCCGACCGCGACGGCGACGGCGATGACGGCGGCGGCGGCGCTCGGCAGCGGCGACCGCGGCGGTAAACACTCCGCTCGACGACGTCTTCACTCCGAAGTGCTGCTGGGCGCTCGCTGGAGATCCCTCGGCTCCGAACACTCGTGCCCATGTCCTTTTCAAGATTTACAATAAACGGGTCCCGTGCACCGTACCATGTTTGGACTCCTTTTAAGGCCCCGCTCCAACGCGGCACAGTGCACAAATTCTCGGCCGCGAGGGGTAAACAGCCATGCCACTATGTCGCTCCCAATGTCGAGGATCCACGCAGCCTCGAGAGGCGACCACGTGGCACGGTGCACACATGTCGTCCGCGGATCGTCCTTCAATAGAGACCTCCTAGATGATGGGGTTGGAGTAGATGGGGTCGGAGGCTCACGCCGCAACGCCGATACATCGGCCATGCATCGGCGATGCATCGGCGATGCGCCGGCGATGCATCGTCGACGTGGGCGATGCATCGGCAACGTCAACGTGGGGGAGTTCGGGCTGCACATCGAGCCGCATCGGCGATGCATCGGCGATGCGGCGCGATCCTCCGACCCCATCTATAGAGAAACGAGCAATTCCACAAACATAAAAACTCGGAGGTCCGCGCGGATTTCTCGGATCGGCGCTGGACGAAACATAAAAAATCAAACAACATCTCAAACATCATCTAAAAGAGTCATCCCTGGTCTACTTCTTGACCGTCCTGGAACAATCCTCCTGCAGAGGGACCGGCCTGGCTTAAGCCTAGATTCAATCCTCCAGCCGTCGCCCTCGTCGTCGTCGGCCGACCCTGCGGCGGCGCCGTGGGCACCTCGCCCCTGCGGGCCGAGGCCGCCCGCGCCGGCGCCAGGCGGCCCCGGCCGGCCTCCACGACGGCACCGACGACGCGGCGGCACATCCTCGAGGCGAGGCGCGGGGGCCGAGGGCCACAACTCCTCCCTCCTCCTCCCTCCTCCTCCTCCTCCTCCTCCTCCTCCTCCTCCTCCTCCTCCTCCTCCTCCTCCTCCTCCTCCTCCTCCTCCTCCTCCTCCTCCTCCTCCTCCTCCTCCTCCTCCTCCTCCTCCTCCTCCTCCTCCTCCCTCCCTCCTCCCCTCCTCCTCCCTCCTCCTCCCTCCTCCCTCCTCCCTCCTCCCTCCTCCCCCTCCCTCCTCCTCCTCCCTCCCTCCTCCTCCTCCCTCCCTCCTCCTCCCTCCTCCCTCCTCCCTCCTCCCTCCTCCCTCCTCCCCCTCCTCCCTCCCTCCCTCCCTCCCTCCCTCCCCCCTCCCTCCCTCCCTCCCTCCTCCCTCCTCCCTCCTCCCTCCTCCTCCTCCCTCCTCCCTCCTCCCTCCTCCCTCCTCCCTCCCTCCTCCCTCCTCCCTCCTCCCTCCTCCTCTCCTCCTCCTCCTCCTCCTCCTCCTCCTCCTCCTCCTCCTCCTCCTCCTCCTCCTCCTCCTTCCTCCTTCCTTCTCCTCCCTCCCTCCCTCCCTCGCGCACGCCGCTCGGCGCCGCGACAGGGCGCGGCGACGGCAACGGCAACGGCACCGACGGCGAGGTGGCACGTGGGCAAGCGAGGGGGCCACCAGTGCGGAGCATCCTTCGAGCAGGAGGATGAGGAAGAGGGGGGAGGAGGAGGGGGCGGAAGCGGGGACAGAGAGGGCGAGGGGGATGGGGGAGGCGAAGGCGCAGTGTGGGGCCCGCCAGCACTGGGCGCCCGAGGGAAAGGAAGAGGGGGGAAACGTGAAGAAATGGGATGTGTGGCCGTCGTTTTGGATCGGCATCGCCCCGCGTCCTCCCAGGTCCTCCTCCCCCTCCTCCCTTCTGCCTCCGCTCTGGTACACCACTGCAGCGCTTTTCTCCAGCCCCATAGGTGCTCCACATAAGGCCGACATGAGACAGTCCGCATGCGGTCGTGGGCTCATTTCGCTCGCCCCTGCGGGGATTTTCAAGCCCCATAGGAGCTCCGCAGAAGGCCGACATGAATAAGTCCGCATGCTGTCGTGGGCTCGTCACGCTCGCTCTTGCCATGCTAGTCATGACCCATAGGAGCTGCACTCATGGCTGGCCAGAGGAAGTCCGCATACAGTCGTGGGCACATTTCGCTAGCCCCTGCCACGCTTTTCAAGCCCCACCAAAGGCAACTATCAAAGCAGTCCGCATGCAGTCGAAGGCTGATGTCCGCTCGCCCCTGCCACGCTTCTCAAGCGCCCCACAGAAGGTCGGCACGAACAAGTCCGCATGCAATCGTGGCCTCACTTCGCGCGCCCCTGCCGTGCTGTTCAAGCTCAATGGGAGCGCCACAGGAGGCCGAAATGACAAACCCGCATGCAGCCGTGGGATCATTTCGCTGGCCACAGTCATGCTTCTCATGCCCCTTAGGAGGCCATAATGAAATAGTCCGTATGCATCCGTGGGCCGAGTTCAACATTGCACTCGCCCTGACCACGCTCATGTCGCTGGCACCTGACATGTCTTCCAAACCCCATAGGGAGCTCCGAAGAAGGCCCACTGTAACTCACTTCCCGTAACAGATTACATTCACCCCGAATCCCCTCACACGCTACTTGGCCTCGTAGGGAGCTCCAGGTAAGGCCCAACCGCAAAGAGACGAATGTTCCAAGTTGGGACCGCCGTATTGAATTCAGTGAAGCGAAAAGCGGGGCGAGGAAGGAAAGGAAGGGGACGGAGGCAGGAATAGAGGAATGCTGAAGCAGAGGGAGGAGGGACCAGGCCGGAGCGGAGAGAAGGGATGAGGCGAGAGGGATAAAAGAAGGAGGGGAGCATGAGGAGCGAAGAACCCTCCCCTTTCCGCGTCCTCCGACCTGTCCTCCCGCTCCGTGCCTCCCATGACTTCTTGGATGTGCCGTGGGGTCCGCGTGTGGCCTCGTGTGGCCTCTTGGGGGGCGCCTCTCAGGGCATGTGGGGCCCCTGCGTTTTTTTGTGGTGAGCTCTTGGGTGCTTCGGGGGCCACTTAGGTGCTTCGTCAGCACCTCCTGTTTTTGTTTGTTGCGGAAATTGTTGGACTCCTCGGGCGTCCTGGGAGCCTCTTGAAATCTGTCAAAACCTCTTGAAGCCGCTCGGACCACTTCTTGGGGGTATCTTAACGATTTCGTGGGCGTAATGCGTCAACCTCTGAAGGGCATCGGAAACGACAAAGCGGAAAAACAATCATTCACATGTGATCCTTTTGGGTTGGAGGTCCTTGGCGCTCGCGTCGGCGGTCTTGGGGGCTTTCGGCATTGCCTTGGGCGCTCGTGTGGGCTTTTTGGGCCGTCGGGGGTCCCCTGTTGGCCACCGTCATTCACTCTCGCCTGTCTCGAAAGCGTCCTGGACCGTCTTGAGGCCCTCCTGGGGCACCTCCGCATGTCCACCATTTCAGCGCACCCAGCACAGCGCTTCGTGGCCACATAGGGAGCTCCACCGAAGGCTCCAGAGGCTGTGATCACATGCGTCCGCGTCACCGCCACTCATTTCGGCACACCCCTCACACGGTTCGTGGCCCCATAGGGAGCTCCACCGAAGGCCCCAGTGGCTGTGATCAGATGCCTCCCCGCCACCCATTACAACACACCCCTCGCTCGATTCGCGGCCCCCATAAGGAGCACTACAGGAGGCCCCAATGGCTGTGATCACACGCGCCCCCGTCATCCATTCCGGCGCAGCCCTCACACGCTTCGCGGCCCCATGACAAGCTCCACCGAAGGCCCCTATGGCTGTGATCACATGCGCCCCCGCCATCCATTTCGGCACACCCCTCACACACGTTTCGTGCCCCCACTGGGGAGCTCCACCGGAAACCCCGGTGGATGTGATCACATGCACCCCCGACACCCATTCGTGGATGCCCTAGGGAACACCACAGAAAGCCCCAGTAACTCTGATCCCATTCGCCCCCGCTACAAATTTCGGAACAACACTCACACGTTTCGTGGCCCCATGGGCAGCACCACCGAAAGCCCCAGTGGTTGTGATCACATGCGTCGCGGCCACCCATTTCGGCACACCACCTACATGCTTGGCGGCCCCCTAAAGAGCTCCACCGAAGGCCCCAGTGGCTGAGACCGCATGCGTCCCCGCCACCGATTTCGGCAAACCGCGCACACGTTTCGTAACCCCATAGGGAGCTCCGCCGAAGGCCCCATGGCTGTGATCACATGCGACCGCGCCACCCAGTACAGCGCTTTGTGGCTCCATAGGAGGCTCCACCGAAGTCCTCAATGGCTGCGATCACACGCGTCCACGCCACCCAGTACAGCGCTTCGTGGCCCCATAGGGAGGTCCACCGGAGGCCCCAGTGGCTGCGATCACATGCGTCCGCGCCACCAATTTCGGTACACCGTTCCACAAGGAACACCACCCCAATGGCTGTGATCACATGCGTCCGCGCCACCCAGTACAGCGTTCCGTGACTCCATGGGGAGCTCCACCGAGTGGCCCAAAAATTGTGATCACATGAGTCCCCGCCATCCAGTGCAGCGCTTTGTGGCTCTACAGGGACCTCCACTGACGACCCCAGAGGTTGTGATCACGCATGTCCGCGCAATCCAGTACAGCGCTTCGTGGTTCATAGGGAGGTCCACCGAAGGCCCCAGTGGCTGTGATCACATGAGCCCCCGCCCCGCAGTACAGCGCTTCGCGGCCCCAAAAGGACATCCACCGAAGGCCCAAGTGGCTGTGATCACATGCGTCCGCACAACCAAGTACAGTGCTTCGTGGCACCGTAGGGAGCTCCGCCGAATGCCCCAATAGCTATGATCACATGCGTCCGTGCCACCCAGTACAGCGCTTCGTGGCCCAATAGGAAGCTCCACCGAATGCCCCAATGGATGTGATCGCATGCGTCCGCGCCGCCCGATACATCGCTTCGTGGCTCCATAAGGAGCTCCACCAGGTGCCCCAAAGGCTGTGATCACATGCATCCACGCCAACCAGTGCAGCGCTTCGTGGCCTCATATGGAGCTCTACCGAAGGCCCCATGGGCTGTGATCACATTCGTCCGCGCCACCTAGTACATCCTTTCGTGGTCCCATAGGGAGCTCCACTGACGCCCTCAGCGGCTGTGATCACATGCGACCGCGCCACCAAGTACAGCGCTTCGTGGCCCCATAGGGAGCTCCACCGAAGGCCCCAACGGATGTGATCACACGCGTCCGCGCCACCTGGTACAGCGTTTCGTGGTCTGCCCCGAGGAACTCCGCCGAAGGCCTTGGCGGCGGTGTCCACATACGCCCCCCTCCCATGTCGGCATACCCTCACACGTCTCGTGGCCTTATAACGAACTCCCTCTCCTTCGTCCCACCTGCCTTGCGGGACTCACTATTGCATTTGGTTGGGTCCTTGACGGGGATGGTGTGTCATCTTGGCCTTCAGTGAAGCTCCTATGGGGCTTGAAAAGCGTAGCAGGGGTGAGCGAAACGAGCCCACGACTGCATGCGCATGTGTTCATGTCGGCCTTGTGTGCAGCCCCTATGGTGCTTGACAAGCGTGGCTGGGGTGAGCGGAACGAGCCCACGACTGCATGCGCATGTGTTCATGTCAGCATTGTGTGCAGCCCCTGTGGGGCTTGACAAGCGTGGCAGGGGTGAACGAAACGAGCTCACGACTGCATGCGGATTTGTTAATGTCGGCCTTCTTTGGAGCTGCGTGGCAGGGGTGAGCGAAACGAGTCCACGACTGCATGCGGATTTTGTCATGTCGACCCACTGTGGAGCTCTTATGCGGCTTGAACAGCGTGGCAGGGGTGAGCAAAACGAGCCCACGACTACATGCGAATGCATTAATGTCGGCCTTCTGAGCTCCTAGGAGCTTTGAAAGCGTGTCAGAGGCAAGCAACGTGAGCCCACGACTGCACGCGAAGTTTGTCATGTCGGTCTTCTGTGGAGCTCCTTTGGGGCTCGAAAAGCGTGACAAGGGCAAACGCAACGAGCCCCACGATTGCATGCGGACTTTTTCATGTCGGCCTTCTGTGGAGCTCCCATGGGGCTCGAAAAGCGTGGAAGGGGTGCACGAACCGAGCCCACGACTGCAGGTGGATGTTTTCATGTCGGCCATATGTGGAGTTCTTATGGGGTTTGGAAAGCGTGGTAAGGGTGAGCGAAAGGTGGCCACGACTGCATGCAGATGTTTTCATGTCGGCCTTCTGTTGAGTTCCCACTGGGCTTGAACAGCGTAACAAAACGAGCCCACGACTGCATGCGGACTTTTTCATGCTGGCCTTCCGTGGTGCTCCCATGGGGCTTGAAAAGCGTGGCAGGGATGCACCAACCGAGCCCACGACTGGATGCGGATCCTTTCATGTCGGCCCACTGTGAAGCTCCTGTGGGGCCTGAAATTGGTTGCAGGGGCGAGCGGAACGAGCCCACGACTTCATTCGTTTGTTAATCTTGTCGGCCTTCTGTGGAGCTCCTGTTGGGCTTCAACAGCGTTGCAGGGGCGAGCAAGATGAGGCCACGACTTTATGCGGATTGTTTCATGTCGGCCTTACGTGGAGCTTCTAGGCGGCTTGAAAAGCGTAGCAGGGGGGTGCCAGGGCATAGGCAGGAGGAAGGAGACGGAGGAGGACGAGGACCCAACACCTCAGGATGGTTGGGACACAACTGTCTGCACAACAAACTTTCGGTGGTCCAGCGCCGATTCAAGAATTCCCCCCGGGCCTCCGGCTGTGCATGTTCAGTTGTGGTGTTCCCCTGGTGGGGGGGTCCACCCCCGCCGACAATCCGAATCGACCCCCAGTCGCGGACACACACACACACATACTCACACACTTACACACAGTTACACACACACTTACATACACTTACACACACACTTACACACTTATTCACACACGCACACACACACGCGCACAAGGAGCTCCAACACACGGCGCGGTGCGCCAGCGAGGAGGGGCTGACCCACGATCTGGCGGGACCTCCCACACTTACCACGGAGCGCAGCGTAAGGTGCCAGTGATTTTAGAAGGCCGCCGCCGTACCTTTTGCGACATGCTAGTCTCGGATACGCGGAGCATTCTTCCTCTCGTTGGGAGTTCCTCTCTCCTGCGTGTGGGCCTGACGCCAACAGGCGACGGTAGCAGCGTGGATGGAAGTACAATTTTCAGGCGCAAGCAGCCACAAGTGCCTATCGCACAAGCGAGCAAGTGTGGCCAAAGGGAACCAAACACTACGTGGAACTCATGCAGGGTCCCCTGTCCCCAACACCCCCCCCCCCCCCCCCCTTGGCGGCTTGCAAAAGGGGGTGGAAGGAGAGGGGAAGCCTTCTTAGAAGGAGGCTGCGTCTTAGAAGGCGCGGGCCTTAATGTACAGATAAGGCCCGCGCCTTCTAAGAAGCAGGGGTGCTTCTGAGAAGCCTTCCCTTCTCCCCCTACCCCCCTCTCCTCCGCCCTCAGCACCCTCAACCTCATCTGTCACGCCCTCTCTCCCAATGCCGCCTCCTCTCCCTCCCTCCTTTTCGCTGGGCATGTCCAAATGGCATGCCGCGGTGCTGCCAAGCGCTCGGTATCCTCAGCTTCGCCACTGCCAAATATATCTATACACGATGAACCACGGTGTCGTCATCAAAGTCTGGCGCGCTGCCCGAATCTACCGGGTCACGCTTGGAAAGAAATGGAGATGTGCGCTGCCCGGATCTGCCAGTCACGCTCGAGGGGAAACAGATGAGGATGCGCGCTGCCAAAACCTGCTGGGTAACGCCTGGGAGAAGAATGAAATGCGAGCTGCCAGAATATACCGGGTCACGCTTGGAAAGAGGCGGAGATGTGCGCTGCCCGGATCTGCCGGGTCACGCTTGACAGGAAACAATTGGGGATGCGCGCTGCCCACATCTGCGGGATCACGCTTGAGAGAAGAATGAAATGCAAGCTGCCCAATACTGCGAAGTCACGCTTCGGAAGAGATGGAAATGTGCGCCGCCCGGATCTGCCGGGTCACGCTTGAGAAGAAACAAATGGGGATGCGCGCTGCCCATATCTGCGGGATCACGTTTGGGAGAAGGAGAAGCGGATAACCATGGTTGGGGGAAGCTGCATTCTAAAAAGTGAGACGACTGGAACCCCAGACCTCCGACGCCGTGTTTGTGTTGTTCACGATTCAACCGATACATTCAACCAGCCATTGAAGGCGCGAGTGGTTTAGAGCACTTGTTATTCCAACCCCTAGTCGTCCTCTTCGGGGATGGATTTATCACTGTTTCCAGAAAATTAACAGCCCCTCCCCCAGGCGACCGGCAGCCAACCAGGACCAATGAGACCACCTCCCCAACATCTGTCAAAAAACAATGTGAAGTCTACTCTGGGGCAAAAATCTTGGGTCATGATCGGGGGGATGCGAGCACATTGTGTTGTTTCTGTTGACAGGGACGCCGGGGGTGCCCGCATATTGTCTGCTGTGCGCAGAACGAGCATCCCTGTCAAAAAAATATAGAATGCACGTCGAGGCAAAATCTGGATCATGCGCGGGCACCCCGCGATCACTGTGCACTGGTTTTTGTCTGGGAAGGCTTTGGTGCTGGCATCTTGCGTGCTATGTGCAGGCCAAACGGACGCTATGATGGCCACCCCGCCGCGATTGCGCACCGGCGTTCGACAAGGGTGGTGGGGGCCGACACGTTTCCCGATGTGTACGTACTGCCACGTGCACAGGCGCGCCTGGCACGCTCTGCGCGTGCCCAGAATGCTGCGCACCTGGCGCAGCTGGAGTATGCGGCGCACATGGCGCACGTGGATCACGTGGCGCATCTAACGCACCAGGCGTCCAGGAACGCTTGGGCCACAGCGGTGCCTGGCACAGCTGGCGCGCGTGGCGCGTCTGGCACGCATGGCGCACCTCGCTTCCGCGTTGCGAACATGGGGTCTGCTGGTCTGCTTTGGTTCCACTTAGCTTTCCATCCAAAGACTACCGCTGTTGGAAGGGCGGGTGGGGGTGGGCGAGACGGCTTGCGGGCGGGGAGGGTGTCTTGAACACTGCTCACTATGAACAAGCACCCCCTCCCCCACCCGACTGTGGGCCAACCTGAGACATGTCACCCAACCCACCCCCCACCGTCCCTGTTCAAAAGAACAGAATGCACTCTGCCTCCAAATCTCGAGCGTGCGCGGGCGCCCCGCGACTACTCTGTATTTGTTTTTGACAAGGACGGCTGGGGTGCTGGCATGCTGTTTGCAGCGCACAAGTTGCGCGCAAGCCGAGCGTCCGCCAAAAAACAAAACATAATGCACTTTGCCACCAAATCGTGAGCATGCGCGGGCGCCACGCGACCACTCGGCGGGCGCCCCGCGACCGCTCTGCAGTGGTTATTGACAGGGATGGCGGGTTTCTTTCAATTCAAAAAGCAATACAGTTTCCAATGGCGCACCTCGCGCGCACTGCGCGCGCCGAGCACGTGCCGCACCTGGCGCTCGTGGAGCACGTGGCCCATTTGGCGCTCGTGGAGCACGTGTCGCGCCTCGCACGCTTGGGCCTCCAGGGTGCCTGGTGCACCTGAACCCCGGAGGAGGAGTTTTTTTTTGCGCACACCCACGTCTTCCAAAACAGTCAAGAGTCCATCTCAGCGAGCACTGGACACCGTGCAATCAGGCATGCATAGGACAGGAGAGGAGCAGCAGCAGGGGCAGGGCAAAGAGAAGCGGCGGCGGGTACTCTGCTCCGAGTGTACAGGATCCCTGGCGGGCGCGCGCCCCCCCAAAGCACACCGTCCAAAAGGAGATCACACACTCGAGCATCCTTCCCATGCCACACTCACTCCTCGGCTGACCGAGGGCCCAACCCACACTGAACCCCGGAGGAGGAGGAGGAGGAGGAGGAGGAGGAGGAGGAGGAGGAGGAGGAGGAGGAGGAGGAGGGGGAGGGGGCGCACATGGCATGCCTGGCGCTCCTCGACGCAGTGCTGGGACTCGGGTGCTGGGAGGGCGGGCGGGCGGGAGCCGGACGGCGTGCGCTCTCGTGGGGGAGGCCTGGACGCCCCTCCCTGCCCCCTTTCCCCCTGGGTCCGTCCGCGGGTCGCTGGACCGTCCAACGCGGCCTCGGCGCGATGGCCCAAGTCATTGGCTTGGCTCAGATTTTGGCCACATCGTGGCGTCCTGGGGGGGGGAACCTGATGTGGGAGTCCTCCTCCTTTGGTCGATCTCCTCTAAGACGGCCCCCGAGGCTCCCAAGGGAGCCCCAGGGGAGCCCCAAGAGGTGTCCAGGAGGCCCCAAGAGGCCCCTTCTTCGTTGATCGATCTCCTCCAAGATGACCCCAAGATGGCCCCCGAGGCTAGGGTGCCCCAAGAGGGCCCCAAGAGGTGCCCAGGCCCCAAGATCCCAATATGCCCAAACGATGACCCAAAGTGGCTCCCAAGAGACTCCCAAGACGCCCCAAGAGTCTAAGAGGCCCCCCAGAGGCACCCAAGACGCCCCAAGAGGCCTCGGCGAGATGGCTAAACTCACTGATTGAATTGAGGTTTTGGCCACATTGTGGCCTCCTGGAGGGGGGGCGTTCTCAGGAGCCCCCCTTCGTTGATCGATCTCCTTCAAGATGGTCCCAAGATGGCCCCCGAGGCTCCAAAAGGCTGCCTCAAGAAGGCCCCACGAGGTGCTCATGAGGCCCCAAGAACCTCCAAGAGGTCCTCAAGATGCCTCCAAGAGGTTCCCAAGAGGCTCCCAAGGCTCCAAGAGGCTCCGAGAAACCCTCGAAAGAAACCCGAAGAGACCCCGAGAGGAATCCTTTTCTGCTCGTCCTCCTCCTCCTCCTCCTCCTCTCTTTCTCATTCGCCAGTTCCTCCTCCTTCCCCGTCCCCCCTCCCTCCCCTCTCCTTCTTCCTCCTCCTCCTCCTCCTCCTCCTCCTCCTCCTCCTCTTCCGCCATATCCTCTTCCTCCGCCGCCGCCTCCTCCTCCTCCTCCTCTTGCTCCTCTTTCGATTCCTCTTCCATCCTTCCCCTCTTGGGGCACGACGTCTTACCCAACCCTTTATTCCACTGCGTTCTCCTCCACATCCATGATCAAGGACACTCGTCTGGGCATCGTTTCTGGATGAGCTAGTGGGGTTACGAGAAGCGCTTAGAATTTCAACCCTCTCGTCCGCTTCAAGGAGGCCGTGTCTGCCCTCCTGGATGCTTTGGTGATGGTCCCGCGGCATGAAAACAGCCATCGGAGGCCAAAGCAACGCAGGAGCGCCACAATACAAACAAAAACACGCGACGTCCGAGGTCTGAGAGGATCATCGGCGAGGCGGTCAAAGAAGCTAGGACGTGTGCGCAGTGGGGAAAATCAGAAGCCGACCTACGGCGACCTCTGCTCAGACTGGCGCGCGCCGCCCAGGTGTAGAGAAGCCCCGCAGGGTACACAAGCTGGACTCGCGCTGCCAGGTTACACAAGCCAAGGGAACGACTACTCCGGATTCCATAATAAAGTCGGGGGGGTCACATTTGGGGGGGGTCTGATTTGAGCTCTCTTGGAAGGTTCGGGGGGGTCTGGGCAAAGGGGCGCCCTTTCATGGATGGTCTGGGAGGGTCTAAAACTTCTCGTCTGGGAGGGTTGAGACCCCCTCCCTTTTATTACGAAATCTGGAGTACACAAGCCAAGTGAACGACTAACAACAACGGGCCATACGCACGATGGCATAGCGACCGTGCACGGTGGCCTACGGGGGCCGACCGCGCGGCACGCTACGTTGGACACGAAGGCGCTCACGCACGACCTCACGCGGGCAACTTACGCGTGAATCTCTTGGTAAACGACACCGTTTTTTCCGTCCCTCGAGTGTACCCCCCCGCTAAAACTACCGCCGCTGCATTCCATCCCAGGCCGTGCAGTGACGAATCAACATCTTGGAGGTCATCAGTCCTGCGTTGCTTTCCCAAACCCTACGGCTGGCAATAAGCCATGTGAGCTTCCGGGTCAGCAGGCGGGACAGTCAAAAAAGTTGGCCTCGTCAACATCGCCCCTCGGCGTTTGCGGCGGCCTTGCTTCGTTCAGATCTGGGTGGCGATCTTCACGCGATTGTCATCCGCGTTTTCTTTGCCGTCGGCAGCCTTAGAACAACAACATTTGCATACGTAAGCATAAACGTCGGGAGATCAGCGCGGAGTTCCGGGGCAGGGGCGGGACACTCCTCTCAGGGCGCGCGGAGCGCGCCAAAGGCGGCGCTGGAGGCTCCCCCGGGGTGGGGCCCCGACCCAAGAAAATCCCCGCACGGACCTCCAGCAGCTCATGACTGCAATGTAGTTCGGCGATTGGCATTTGACCCATGCCCCTGCTCTTGGGTTGGGCATGTCCTCCCACAGGCGGATTGTCGACGAGGAATGCAAAATAGTCAGAAAAAACTCCAAACATGCTCAAACACAGTCAAACTGATCATCCATTTGGCTGTCAACTGGGAACTCAGCAGGGACCGCCCGTCCTGCATTCCGATAGGCGCGCACCATTAGGTCGGGCATATCCTCCTACAGGCGGATTTTCGAATCATGAATTTCAAAAATAAGAAACCACATTCAAACATAAGCATCAACCAATACTAGACAAATCGTCCCTGGACCATTTTTGACTGTTCTGGAACTTTCCCCTCTGTGGAGGGACGTGCCCGACGGAACCCTGCTCGCGTCCCGAAGCCCCACGAGGGGCCAGAGCGGCGGCATGGATAACACTCTGGTGGTCCCCGGGGCCATGTGTCCTTTTAATCCGTGCCCTGCTCTCCCTGGCGCCCAGGTCGAGGAGACATGAAACTCGGGTGCGGGGGACTCGGGCTGGCCTGACGGGGGCATCACGAAAATCATGAGACCCGATCTGAAATTTGACGCGAACTCCCGCCGCAAGCATCCCACGCAAACGGGACCGTCAAAATCCAGGACGCGCTCGTCAAAAAACATCGGCAAACCTGAGTTCTGGCTTACTCGAATCTTCGGTTTCCCCGACCAAGGAGGACGAACATAGAAAACGTGGGGCGACGATCGTCGATACGCCAAGGCGTATCGACGATCGACACCCTATCTGATATAACAAATAAGGCATCGAGCGTGAAAAGCATATAAAAGCATGTCTGCCCTTCTTTTGATTTCCATCGGCAACCTCGTCCTCCGGCTTCTCCTCCGTATCGGCCTCCGCGACATTGCCTTCGGCGCCGGCGTCATGGCCTTCGGCGCCGGCGGCCTCCTTATCGGCCTCCGGCTTCTCCTCCTTATCGGCCTCCTCCTTAGCGCCCTTCTCGGCGCCGTCCTTCTCGGGGACGCTGTCAGAACCCGTCTTGTCACCTACGGCCGCGCTGGACTCCTGTGACCACACACACACACGCCGCTCAATGTTTAGTGGATGCTTTCTCTCCGACGACGGAAATACTGCAATGAACGGTGATTCTGGTTGGGATGATGGTGCTGATGACGATGATGATGATGATGATGATCAGGGCCTTGGTCGGCCACCACGTTTACCAAGGTGGACCGCCTCGCCGCGGCCGGGTGGGACCGCGGCGCCGCGCGCGCCCGAACGGTTCAAAACGGAGATGCCCACGGCGACCAGAAAGGCGGCGGCGAGCAGGACCGCGCCCGCGGCCCGCGCGAGGGGCTAGGCGGAGGACATATTCGCACACGCAGACCAGCAACCGAAACTGGCCCAGCAGCAACAACTCCACCTCTGGGGTGGCCGACTTGACGGCGACTTGGCGCCTGCGGGGCGCCTCCCGCAGAGGAACCCCTGGATGAGGCACTTCGTGTTGCTGCTTCTGCCCGTGGGGTCGCAAGCCATTAGACGGGAACTCCTCGGCGAATTTGCGTACAGCCCGCACCTGTGGCAACCGATGATGCCGCCGCCGACGCACGCCACGTGTCCCGCTCTGCCACTGACCTCATGCCGTCGCGCTGCCTCGTGTACGGCGGCTGCTTGTTGTCGGCGGACCACCCCGCGTCGGCGCCCTCGCGTCCGGCTGCACCTGCGGAGCTGCGAGGAACGCGCTCATCCGTGGCTGCCGTTGTTTCTGCTTTCGGTCTACATCGCGTCAGCGTTCTCGCTGTTCCAGTCCCCCTTCGCAAGGTCGAGCTGCGCTGCTGCCGCCAGGAGTGCTACAGCTGCCGCAGCAGCTTTGGGCGTAGTGGCAGTGGCAGGAATGGCTCCGATCTGCAGCCCCACTGTCATGGGTTCCGCAGTGGCCGCCCCTGCCAGTTGGGGTAATTCACCCACCTCCTGGGGGCTCTGTGATCCCCGTTGTGGTCGATGACCACCGCTGCAGTGGAGCGACGACATCCACTGGTGCTGCTCGCATGCCGGCGCAGGTTCTCTGGAACAGACGCCGCAGACGCCAGACAGGGAGAAGCAGTACATCGAATTCTGCATGATGAAATTGTGATGCCCCTCCCTTCTCTCCCCCCTCCCCACCCCCTCCCTCCTGCCTCCCCCCTTTCGCTCCCGCTCGGAGTTGAGAGCGCATGCATCTTTCCGAATTGCCCAATTGTGTTCATATGTGCTACTGACTTCTCTGGCTGGTAGATTGGTTGCTCGCCCACGCCCTGCACAGGGCCGAGCAGCCGACATGCCTGCTCGAGTCGGGGAACATCGTGGCCGCCGAGATCTCGATCGAAATGGCCACTGCGCTCGTTCGATCCAGGGGGCCCTGCAGTGAGCCATCGGGCCCTGGATCAAAGAGTCGATCCCTGGAACTTTCGAGCTCTTCGTTAGTCTTCGATCGATCAAGGGAGCCTTGTGGGCCTCAACCCCTCGGGTGTGGTCATTGAGCCCTCGAGTCCTAGAGGTCTTCATCGAGCCCTCGAGCCCTCGATCGGTCCAGGAAGCCATGTTCCCCCGAGCCCTTGATGAAACAACGCAGCTCTCGACTCTCGAGATCTTCACCTTCGTCGGCCGCGTCGTCGCCGTCATCGTCGTCGTCGGCCGCCCTCGACGCCGCCGTCGCGCCGCAACCACCGACGAAAACGAAGACGGGGACGACGACGCCGTGCCTTCCCCTCGTACTGCGACTACCCAACGCTACTACTTACGTGCTTTACTACGGCGAAAGGTTCACCAGCATACTAGCATACTGCATGGTGTCTTGTGTTGTTGCAGGAAGACTAGCTGCACATGCTACCATTACTACTGCAGCTGCCACTCCTGCTGCTACTGCTACTAATGCAACGGCCGCTAATACCACTGCCGCTACTGCTAATATAGTGCCGTATTGTTGCTGTTGCTTGAACTCGTTGTACGAGTCCCTTTTCTGTAGCACGTGCTACTCCAATTGCTTTGGAGATCCCTGAAATGATTGCCACGGCGTGCCTCCTCCGCCTTCTCCTGTTCCTCCTTCTCCTCCTCCTCCTCCTCCTCCTCCTCCTCCTCCTCCTCCTCCTCCTCCCCCCGCCTCCTCCTTCTCCTCCTCCTCCTCCTCCTCCTCCTGCTCAGAAATACTCAGTACGCGTGGGTGGGTGGATCGCCGTGGGGGTCAGCATGGGACTGTCCGGCGCTGAGCGTGGGAGGACCGCATCGCAGAAAGAGGTGGGCTCTCGGCGCGCGCGGGGACGGGGGGGCCGGAACGGGCCGTCGGGCGCAGCGGCATGGAGAAGATGACGATTGAACACTATTGCTGGAGGCCTTGGAATGGGCACCAACACCACACAAGGGGTTGCCTCCACAGCGGGAAGCTGATCCCAGATTTTGGTGTTGGTGGTATAACCTTTCGGCCACCTAGAAGCCCCGAATATCATCACCATCACCGAGGTCGGGATCATCTACCCTCGGTGGAAGCACACCGCCAGTTTTGGTGTTGGCGTCAACCTCTAGGCCTGCGATATTGAACATAATCTGTACGAATGTGTGCCAGCACCCCGACACCCGTTCACACCTGATTCCTGCACGGGCGACAGCGAAGAATACACCAGGGCTCGCCCGCGGCTGACCTGCACTCGATCATCGGTCGGCGGGGTCTGCGTTCCTGTGCTTCCGTGTGCTTGTCTACCATATCCTACGTGTGGGGTTCTTGTTATCAGTCTAACGCCTCCGCCTGACTGAACTCCAGCCTCCTCGTCGGCGCGTCACCATGGCGCAGCATAACATGAGTAAACACACCATGGACAAACGAACATAAGCACTAACAAAACATAATACTTTCACTATTCGGCGGTACTGAATGAATAAAGCTGACCATGTCACGGTTACTCAATCTTGAGATGATTATGCATTCGAAGAAGGCCGTAGCGGGCCGTAGCATCTGGCGCCAACGCAACCCGATTTGCAAAGAGGTCCAGCTCCCCCTCGCAATTGGCTTATCTTTAGAGTTTCCCCTCAGCCTATGCCGCAAGCTTGCTGGTCTCCAACTTGCCTTTGCAATGAAAAGGCGCGTCCTGCCCTTAGAATCGGGGGGACGTAAGACTCGGGTGCGGGGGACTCGGGTTGGCCTCACGGGGCCATCATAAAAATGACGAGACCCAATCTGAAATTCGGCGCGAACTCCCGCTGCAAACATCCCACGAAAACTGGACCGTCAAAATCCAGGACGCGGTCGTCAAAAAACGTCGGCAAACCCTAGCTCCGGCATACTCGAGTCTTACGTTCCCACGGTATAAACGCGTTTTGCGCGTCAACGCGCCGTCCAACAATAACACACGCCTGTCTGACTGAGATCGCGCACGATCATAAATTCGGCTGTCGACTGAGAACTGAGCAGGGACCGCCCGTCCCAGCATTCCGATAGGCCTAGCACGAAATGTTCTAAGAACGAACATTGGAGGCACAAAGACATACTAGTACTATATGTCCTCCTTGGATGTGCGCGTCCGACCCGAACATGTAGTATACCTATCTTGTAGTATATCGTTTCCCGAGCGGTGTGGCCAGAAAGCGCCCGTCACTATGCATATACTATAAGATTTCTTGGTGCGCGCGTCGCCCCTGGGTGGGCGACGAGCAGATAGTAGAAGTATGTTGGGGTGACGCCGACAAACATACTCTTCTTTGAATCTACGTGAGAAAACAAGACAGTCTCAGCCAGAAATGCTCTGCGAACATCTCGTGCAAACCACCAACAATGTCTTTTGAGAACGTGCCAAGCTGGGCCTGCAAAAAAAAAGGTCAGGATTCTTCGCCACTGCTCGAGGGAGATTCGGTTCTGCCCTTGGAGGTCTCTCGGGGGGCAGCGTTGCTTCCAATGCCAGATCCCAATACGCTCGGCCAGCGCGCTTGACCCGTCAATAACAATCCTTACGCCCCCCATTCCAAGGAAGCTCGGATCATATGTCAGCTCCTACCGAGGATTGAGGTGCCTAGGTCTGGTCCTACCCTACGACATTGAGCCACTCTTCCAACGCCCCAGAAACACAGATCGTGTTCGCTGCTCCTCAGCGAGCTTCAGATCTGCCCACTGAGCCATATCGTCCCCAGCCAGAAAAGTTCTAAGAACACGTCGTGCAAACTACGAACGATGCTTTGAGAACATTCCCTGGTGGGCCTGAAAGCGGTCATGACGCTTCGTCACTGCTCGAGAGAAGAAATTAAGGTCTGCCCCCTGACCCATATCGAGCTTCCCGCGCAATACGAGGACACCGGCGATGCCGAAAGCCACCAACAACACCACGTAGCAAGTGCTGATTATGCCCGTCACGGCATCGGAGTCCTCGCCGCCGTTGTCCGTGCCCACGAGCCTGGTGGCCGCCAGCAGTATGACGAGCAGCAGCCCGGTCTGCAGCGCGTCCAGCGCGTTCACCACCGGCGCCTTCCGAGGCGTCCCAGATGGGGTCCGAGCATCATCCAGAGTTCGCATCGTCATCATCATCATCATCATCATCATCATCATCATCATCATCATCACCATCACCATCACCATCACCATCACCATCACCATCACCATCACCATCACCATCACCATCACCGTCACCGTCACCATCATCATCATCATCATCATCATCATCATCATCATCATCATCATCATCATCATCATTACCATCACCACCATCACCATCACTATCTCCATCACCATAATCATCATCACCATCACCATCATCATCATCACCGCCATCATCACCATCATCATCACCATCACCGTCATCATCAGCATCAGCAAAAGCACCATCATCATCATCATGATCATGATCCTGATCATAATCATGATGATGGTCATCATCACCATCATCATCATCATCATCATCACCACCATCATCATCATCATAACCATCAGCATCATCAGCATCATCATCATCATCATCATCATCAACATCATCATCATCATCATCGCAAACGATCGTTAAAATCATCACGAGCGAAGGGTTCAGGAACGGAACGTGAGTGCCCGCGGGTGCCCACGGTCTAGGCCTCCCAGATGGGGTCCGAGTAGATGGGGTCGGAGGATCGCGCCGCATCGGCGATGCATCGGCGGTGCATCGGCGACGTCGGCGTAGAGAAAGTCGGGCTGGGCGCCGAGCCGCATCGCCGATGCATCGGCGGTGCGACGCGATCCTCCGACCCCATCTGCTCGGACACCATCCACTGGGGAGGCCTGGATCCTTCGAGGCCGCACCAGGAGTGCAGGGAGCCAGCGAGACGCGCCCGCCTCAGCTTCCGGGACGAGCGCTCCCGGTGCACTGCTTGGGTGGGTGCGGCCTGGCGGCGCGGTGCCTGCGCGCGCGTGTGCGTCACGCGGGCCCGCCCCTTGCGCGGAATCCCGCCGCGAATTCGAGCGCGCGGGGACAACGATTCTCGGGGGCGCGCAAACATGGATCAGCGATCCATGGATCTGGCGCGCGGTCGCCACATCCATACATGCGGGGGAGGTGCCCTCGCTAAGATGCGGCCGGTGCCGCCTCGCTCGGCGGCGGAAATCCGCGCTTCCCAAAGGAAACGGGACCCGTCGCAAATCCACACCACCTTAATCCGTGTTTGCGATCGCCTGAGGTTTGGAGCAGCTCGCCTCGCGCACAGCAGCGGCCTCCGGTGCGCGCACTGCCCCTCCGCTCTCTGCACCCCGGCGCCCCCTCGGCGCACGGGGAAGTCTGGGCGCCTGGACCCAGGAGCCGGGCCCGAGGCCCCTGGGCGATGCCAGAGGTGCCTCTCCCCTGGCCTGATGTGTCTCCAGGATGTCCAGGGAAGCCCACCTGGCTCCGCCTCCTCCTCCTCCTCCTCCTCCTCCTCCTCCTCCTCCTCCCCCTCCTCCTTCTCCTACCGATGGGGCCGCCACCTCATCCGCTTCCGCAACACACGGAAGCCACATGGCACTTCACGATCCTGGCGGCGCCGTACATCAGAACGTACAGCAACGAAATGGCGGACATGTTTACCCGCGCGTGAGAGCAGGAAGCTGAGGAGAGGACGAGCCGAGACGCGTTCAGGAAAGCCGAGATCTCTGAGACGTGGAGGAGCGTCCTGACCCTCAGGCTGCCAGCGGAAAGTCCGCGCTGTTGCGCTGGTAGACGCTGGGGATTGACAGATCGCCATGCAGCTCATGGCCAGACAGGCGGGGCCGAGAAGTAATGACAGGAAGCAACTGGACTTCTGGGGCTCGTGCGTCGTGGAGCTCGGGGGAGCGCTGCGGCCCTGCGCCCTGGCGGCGACGGCGTTGGGGGCTGAGGCGGCCACCTATCCCGTAGAAGCATGGGCCCCAAGGGGGGCCGAGGCGCCAACCAGGCGGGGTCTCCTCGCTGGGTCCGTCGGGAGTTCGCTGGCTGCAGGAGCTCGGGCGGTGCCTGAGGGCGGCAGGGGCCGCGCGGGCATTGCTGGGCCTGCAGCTGGGACAGGGAGTCTCGGAGGCCATGGAAAACCTGAGGAGAGGAGGTTGGCAAGCCAGGGAGGACACCATGCTCCGGGCAGCCGTGGGGCCCCCGTGGCGCAGCGGAAGTCGCGGATATTGGCGACCAAAGAGGGAAGGCGGCGGGCCGAAGTGTGGCTGGGACGAGGAGCCGAGGTGCCCCGGTGCCCCCTCCCGCCCATGCCATTGGCGGCCGGAATACGAAGGCACAGATGGTTCCTCAGCGCAACGGGAGGCTGGTGCTGGACCCGAAGGCGACCACGAGGAAACGAGACGAACAAGGGGGTCATCCGCATCTCCTGCCGAGGGTGGTCGGTCATTGGCACCCCAAGAGAGGAGAGGCAAGCGTGCAGGTCTACGGCACCCATGGACCATCGCCGACGCCCCGCCTGGGAGACGACGGGCGGCCCGATCCACAGCTGGTCATCGACTTGAAAGCCCACCGCCAGGCGCGAGGGTACTGCTGGCGGAGGAGGTGTGGATGCTGAGAAGTGGCAAAGATAATGAAGGGAACAAATAATGACATAAGAACATAAAAACTCTGAGATCCGCGCGGATTTCACGGATCCGCGCTGGGCTGGTCCCCCCTGGCGGCGTCTCCGGCGCCGCCCCTGGCGCGCTCCGCGCGCCAGGGGGGCCCAGCGCGGATCCGAGAAATCCGCGCGGACCTCCGAGTTGTTATGTTTGTGTGACTCTTCGCTCCCCCAGAAAGGAGGACCAAGGAGGAGGAGCAGGCAGAGTTGTGGACGCCGTGACAATGGACACCCTAACAATCCCATCATTTGATTCAAGATGCGGCTAAGGAGGCGGATGCGGAGGAGGAGGGGGAGGAGGAGGAGGAGGAGGACGAGGAGGAGGAGGAGGAGGAGGACGAGGAGGAGGAGGGGGAGGGGGATGAAGAGGAGGACGGGGAGGAGGAAATGTTTGAACAATGATCTCAAAATGTTCCACAAAGCTCTCGTCGTCCACAAATGTAGCGGCGATAGGTCCTATCGACACGCCGCGGAGGGCGCCGCCGCCGAACCGAGAGCAACGGCGGAGGTGCTGGCCGCGGCATTCCCGCAGAGCCGATCCCGGCCGAGAACCATGGGCCGGGGCGGGGACAGGAGCGCTGGAGCGCGTCGTCGCCCTGTGGACGAGCGGAGGGTGGCATAATCCAAAAGCCCTAATAACATATTGACATTTGAAATTTCATTTTCCCCTGCAGCTCCTCTGGTGTTGCAGAAAATCCTGCAACGCCTTTAAGAGGACGTTGCAGGTTTTCTGCGACCCCTGAAAGAGGGGTTGCAGAATTGTAGATTTGGCGAGAGAGACGGCGAAACGGAGACAGCGAGAGAGAGAGAGAGAGAGAACAAGAGAGAGAGAGAGAGAGAGAGAGAGAGAGAGAGAGACAGAGAGAGAGAAAAGAGAGGGAAAAGAGAGAGAAATAGAGAGAAAGGGAAACATATAGAGAGAGAGAGAGGAAAAAAAAAAACATAACAAAAAGAGAGAGAGAAAGAGAGAGAAAGAGAGAGAAAGAGAGAGAGAGAGAGAGAGAGAGAGAAAGAGGGATACATATATATATAGAGAGAGAGAGAGAGAGAGAGAGAGAGAAAGAGAGAGAGAGAGGGGAAAAAAAGAGAGAGACAGAGAGAGAGAGATAATTAAGGACATGGGGAAAAGAGCAAGAGAGCAAGAGAGAGAGAGGGAAACATCGAATCAAAGCGGGATGAGAGGGATGGAGGATGAGGTGGAGAGGCGGAGGGGGGGGGAGGAGGAGGAGGAGGGAAGGGGGGAAGGGAGGGGGGGAGAGGCAGAGGACGAGGAGGAGGAGGAGGAGGAGGAGTGAAGGACAACAGAGGAGGGCCGTTTTTCTCACCACGCAAGCGGACGCAGTACGCAATTAGGCGCGTCACTGCAGCACCACGCCACGCAGGAAGTCGGCCGCCACTGCAGCCTCCCCAGCCGTCCTTCACTGGTCGCGGCCGACGCGCCAGACCCAGCCGCTGGTCCAATCGCCTGTGCGCCAATTTGCCTCCCGCGACCGCACGAGTGCCTCCCTCAGGTCCTTTGCTTCCGCCCTCAGGGCGTTGGTTTCCGCCGCGGCTTCTTCCTTGACCTCGTTCACGCGCTGCTCGTGCTTCACCCCCTTTCCATGCGGGATTCCATTCTTTCCATGCGGGATTCCATGCGCGCAAAGATCGCAGCGATGTCGGGCATCTGGTTGGGGGCCGCCACGGCGGCCTGCGTCGGTGCTTGCACCGCGTGGCCGACAGGTCCGAGCATTCCCCCGAGGACTGCGCCCCCTGCTCCTGGGCCATCTGGGCAGTGGAGGGCCCCCCGCAGGCGGCCAATCGCACCAGAGCTGCTGGGCCGCGGGCTGCCAGGAGTTGCCTGGCGGCGGCCACTGCTCGCCCTGCCAGGGCGGGGGCGTTGCCTCGAGGTCGGCGCGCGCCCTCAATGACCCATCGGCATTCGCCGACGAGGCCGCCGCTGCGGCCAAGGCGCGCGCTTTCGCATCGTGGGCAGCGGCTTTCGATAACGCCAGCAGATGCGTCTGGAAGTCCGCCGTGGAGGCCCGCGCTGGGGGGCGACCTCCGCCTGGAGCGAAACCGTGGTGGAACTGACCTGAGGGCGCTGCTGTTTGCGCGCTGGGCTGCAGCCGGAGGTGGATCCCGCGGTGGTGTTGCTGCTGCTCCTGGGGCGGCTGTTCGGGCTGCTTCTGGAGCTGGTGCTGCGGGGGCTGCTCTTTGGAGAGCTGCCTCTCTGGCGGTGCTGCTCCCGGGGTTGTTCGCCCTTGCGCTGGGCGGGCCTGGCGGGCATTCCATGGGCGAACATTTGAGCGCGTTGGGCGCCCCTGCAGGGCATCCTATGGGAGGCCCCCCCCCCCCCGCGCCTCCGCGCCCTTCCCCGCCCCCTCGCCCTCGGGGCATCCAAAACCCAGAGAATATGAAGCATGTTGACTTCTCGGGCCTCCTCCACCTCCGCCGCCCCCTCCCCCGCCCTCCTCCCCCAGGGCCTCGCGCCTCCTCGGCCGCGGCGCGCTCGGGGCCCCGGGCGAGCGTCGCCCGGGGGCGCGGGCGCAGGCGGCGAATCGCACGAAGCATTCGCTCGAGCGGGCCCCCCGCCCCATCGCGGAGGAGGGGGGAAGGCGGGCCCGCCAGGTGGTGGGGACTCACCAGGGGAGCAATGCAGGGCGCGACGTCGTTTGCTTGGCCCTTGCATGTTGCGCCGGCGCCACTCGTTCGCCGATCCCCCGATGCGCTCGGGAACCCGATGCCGTCGCAGACTGCCCTCGCAGAAACCCGAGTCGGAAGCGGGGCCCCGGGCAGAAGCAGGGGCGAGCGGGCCCCCCCCCGCGCTGCGAAACCTCGCATTGCGAGCAATGACACAGCGCAAGGAAGCGGCCGAGCGCGACCCGCCATTCCCAGCCCGAGCACCCTCGCAGCGCGGGCGCAAAAAATAATAACGCAGACTCATCGAGCAACGCCGCTCGCCCGCCGTACTTATCAAACCGATGCATCCCCCAAGCTTCCTTCGCATGCGCAGTCGCCCTCGCGTCGTTCACCCCGGCTGCCCCCCCCCCACCCCCCCTCGGTCTCGGCTGCGCCGCGCGCTCTGCTGCAGCGGGCGCCGCGGGCCCCGCCATTGCTGCCCTGGGGCAAGAACTTGCCCATGTAGCTCGCGCCCTTAGCGCCGCTCTTGCACGGTCGGTCACGCGCGGAAGACGGGGGGGGGGGTCCGCCCCCCCATCCTTGCCCACCCCCCATCACCCTCCTACTCAGGACCTCAGACATGGAAGACCTCAGGCAATGAAGGACACATGCTGACCCAGGCAGGTCGTAGGCCGACCCTAGGGGGCCCTTGAACACGAGCGACACGCATGTCACACAACACACGCACACACGCATACACGCGCAACGTGCTCGATCAGGGTCGCCTGTCGAGTCGTCCTTGGGGCCGGCCTTGGGCTTGGCGAGCGCCGCGGTCTTCGCCGTCTTCCCCATCGCTGCCTTCTTGCCTTTGGCCTTCCCCTTGGCTTGCCCCCGGCCTTGCCGCGGACCTCCGCCTCGCCTGGGCCCCCGCCCTTGCCTGCCCCAGCAGCAGCGATCAGTCGCCTGCTCGAACTTCGCGGCCTCTTCGGCGCCCTCGTCGTGGGATCCACCGTTGTCAATGGGATCCGTGCCCACTAGAATGGGCGCGCTGCCGTCTGTCTGTGGCGATGGCGTATCCTGCCCAGTCGCGCTAGCAGCCGATGGCGGCGCCGTGTCTTGCCCAGGCACGCCGACAACCCCATGCTGCGCCTTGCTCTGTGGCCTCCGCTGGTCCTCGGGCTCGCGTCGTCGGAGCGATCACTCTTTGGAGCGTGCGTGGTGTTGACTCCGCCACTGCCGCCATTGCCAGCGCCTGTCGTGCCAACGCCCTGTACGAATTGACTCATACCCTGCATCATCATGGCGACGAACGCGCTGGCATTTGACGGCGGCGCCTGCACCCCAGCCCGGGGCCCAGGCTGGGGCTGGTGGTCGGCGGGGACAATGGCATGATAACTGATGGCCCTCTCAGCTTGCAAGCCCATCTGGTTGCCCTTCGCCCCCTGCTGCCTTTTCCCCATATCCAAGGCGCTGCGGGTTACTGCAACAGGTGGCCAAACAGGCGGGGTGTCGCCATATTCATGATGGACAACAGGTGCTGGATGACGAAATGGTTCCATTGGGTATAGCTTCTGGTGCTAGTATGGCCATTGCCTTGCCCTTCTGCTGAATGGCTGCCTGCAACCTCTTCGCCATCGTGCGCCGCTCAAACAAGCTCGTATGCCCGCAATTGCCCGCGACCAGTTATATTCCGATCGCTCATGTCAGCAGAGGCCACCCAGGGCAAGCCAAACCAATGTTGCACGTGCTGTCTGTCACGATCGCAAGTAGGGATCCCCGATTGCGCCCAGTCGTTTTCAGTGACAAAGTTCCCCAGGCAGTCGCAGACATGTTGTGCCCGCGGTTCCTTGCCCACGTGCTGGTTGAGTCGCGCGTCAGACAGCTGACTGGCGATGCAAGTTATCTGATCTGCGGTCCACGGTCCTGCGGAGACTCCCTTGGTTACCTCGGTTGCTGCTTCGGGGGTGATCCCTGGGGTACGCGGGTATTCGCCAACATGACGCGCACCGCATTCGCGTGAGCCTCGAGCAACCCCGTCAGCAGTATGCCTGCTGCTGATTGGGCACACTCTGTCGGAGAACGGAGATGCGCTGAGCCACCACGTCGGGGGCAGACATGGCCACGCGGCGCCGGCGACGCTGAGGGCGGCGCGACGACGGCCGCAGCCGACAGAGCTCTGCACGAGCATAAACGCAGCAAGGGGCGGATTACATGGACAAAGCTGATGGGAACGAAGAGGCCGTGCCCATGAGGGGGAGGGGGATGGACAGGAGGAGGAGGAGGAGGAGGAGGAGGAGGAGGAGGGGCGTTGGGGCTGCGGCCCAGGGGCCCTCGGAGCGGGAGATTGCCCTGCGAGCGGCGCATTGCCGCGCCTCACCTGAAAAACCCTCCACGGTTGAGACCCCCCTGGGGCTGACGAACCTCGTTCGTCAGCCCCCTGGGGCTGAAGAACCTCGTTCGTCGTTCCCGTGGGGGAACGAAACAACCGAAGACACTCAACGTTCACATGATGCCATCATCATCATCCTCAGCATCCGCATCCTCATCCTCATCATCCTTGTCATCCTCCTCCTCATCATCAGCATCCTCAGCCTAATCGTCGTCATCATTATCATTACCACCATTATCAGTATCATAATCATCACCAGCATCGTAACATCATCTGCACAAGCATGAGCAGCAACATCAACATCATAAGCATCTTCATCACCGCCATCAATGTATCATCATCATCATCACTATCGTCATCACCATCAACATCACCATCATCACCGGCACTACCAGCATCCCCTATCACCCTCCTGGTCTTCATCCTCACCACCCTGTCATCAAAACCATCACCATAATTCTCCTCCTCGTAAGCATCACCATTCCTCATCCTCCTCATCCTCAGCATAAACTTCTTCCTCGTCATCACCATCACCATCCTCATCATCACTATCCTCATGCTCATAATCATCATCATCATAATCATCATCATCAGCATCATCATCAGCATCATAATCATCATCATCATAATCATCATCATCATCATCATCATCATCATCGGCGGCATCGCCATCGTCATCGTCGTCGCCATCATCAGCACAATCATTGGAATCGTCATCATCATCGGCATTATCGGCATCATCATCATCATAATCATCATCGTCCATACCGCCATGACCATCATCCCCATCACCATCCTCGTCCTCATCGTTACCACCAGCGCCATTAGCATCACTACCGTCGTTATCATCCTCATCATCATTACTATGCCTCCTCCTCATCAATCCCGTTATCACCACCATCAGCTTCGTTGTCATCATCACCATCATCAGCATCAGCGTCATCATCTTTACTATCAGCATCATCGTCTTTGTCGTTGTGGCCAGCAGCAACATCACAATCACCATCACCATCAGCATCATAATCAGCATCAGCATCAGCATCATCACCATCACAATCACCATCACCATCATCATCGCCATCGTCACCATCACTATTACCACCACCACGACGATGATGATGCTGATCATCATCATCACCATCACCACCACCATGATCCGCATCATCATTATCGTCAACATCATCGTTACCACCATTATTATCATCCCTCTCATCGTCCGTGTCCTCATCCTCACCACCACCATTATTATCATCAACATCAACATCATCATCATCCTCCATCATCATCAACATCAACACCATCATGATCATTATCATCCTCATCGCCATCGCCCCTGATGGGCTGACAGATTTCGAATGAAGACGCAGCCAAACTCAAACACAGCCGAGGTGTCACACGTGACAGCGTGAAACACAGTGCTCCCCAAACACATGAAATAACCCTATGACACGTGCGCCACGTGTTACGGCTCTCAAAAGCTCAGAAGAGCAGGGATACAAGATGCCACACGTTAAGATATCCATGCTCCCTCGCGCACAGTCGACCACCAAGAAAACTGGGCCGGCACAATGGCGGGACTTCCCGCAGGCAGCTGGATAGATCAAGAATCCGAACACTTACATAGAATCTCGATTCCAACAATCATCCCGCGCCTTCCAGGGCCAAACCAAGCACAGGGCCACCAAGTACACTACCATCACCACCGACAGCAATAGCAACTGCGTGAACGGGTTGGGCAGCAACGTGATTATACTCACCGCCGTTGACCGCGCTAAAAAGCACAAGCCCCAGTAGTAGGCGTGGGCCTCGAAGCGGAACAGCACAAACTTGATGGCCTGCAGATACTTGGTCATGTTGCCCTCGCGCCATGCGGGCGACTGCCTCACCGAGAACGCATACATCGTGATGAAGAGGAAACAAGGCAGGAGGCCAAAGACTGCAAAGGCAACGAGCCCAGCGTACGTGTCGCTCGTGGTGTCGATGTCTGGGCTGCTAAGCATGCTGCTGCGGTCGCCCTTGCCGGGGTGCTCAAAGGTGCGGAAGGGCCCGATTACGGTGAGGATGATTGTGATGAATGCGGCCTTCGGAGAAGAGCCAGTCGCGACGACGGCAGCCCTCCCTATAGTCAGTCGTCCTATTTCGGGTGGTTGAGCCTTCTGTAGGCTTCTCGTCGGAACGGCGGGATCCGCCTCAAAAAACTAACAGTAGTCCGGGGACCGATCTTTAGCGGATTGGACTGGGCGGGAAAAACGCCGTTGTCTCAACTGGCCCTCCACCGAGGCCTGGAAGAAATTGCACACGGTGTTGAACGCTTTGGTGGCCTCCCATCGCAACGGCTCCGGCAGGAGCTTGCTCAGAAGGCACAGCACGGCGAACAACCCAAACATGAACCAAGGCAACCCCACTTTCAGCGCATAGCTTGCGATCACGGAAGAGCCCAAAGAACACTCTGGTCTGAGCGCCCTGAGGTCCAACGCGAACAACCGTGTCCCGGCGAACAACCCGCCAAGGCCGTCCGGAAACGAGATCGCCAGCGATGCCAATGCCGCGCACGACTGCATCGTCATCACAAACGTCCCGGCGCACATCGCCAAGACCATTAGCGGCGACAACTGGCCGTTGAGCGGTCCGTTGATGAAGTAGTAGCTGCCGATCACCGCAGCAAGGCCCGCCAAGATCACAAAAACCAGAAGGACTGGCTCCCAGCCATCGCACTTCGCGCAAGGACCGTCGATAGTGCTGAACGAGCCATCGGCACACTTAGCACACGCGATGCCCACGCGGCCGTTGTCGCAAGAGTCGGCGGGCCCGCCCGGGCAAGGACTCACGTATCCTTCCTGCTGGCACGTCTAAACGAGTGGCACGCGTGCCCTGGCTCTTGCACAAAAGGAGCTGCGAAGGACAGGGAAGCCTGGACGGAGGAAGGCTGGACGGAGGAAGCCTCCGAAGGGTGGGTGGCCCAGGGGAGCTGGGGCTCAGGCTCAGGGGAGGGGCCGAGGGGGACGAACCACCACGAGCCACGAACCACGAAGAAAGTACAGGGTTCCGCGGCCCAGGGGGGCTGCCCTGGGAAGCCTGGACGGAGGGGGGGTCCCAAGGGGTGGTCGCCCAGGGAAGCTGGGGCTCAGGCTCAAGGGAGGGGCCGAGGGGGACGAACCACGACGAACCACGAACCACGACGAAAATAAGGTTGTCCGCGGCCCAGGGGGCTGTCCTGGGACGCCTGGACGGAGCAAGCCTCCGAAGGGTGGGTGGCCCAGGGGAGCTGGGGCGCAGGCTCACGGGAGGGGCCGAGAGGGACGAACCGCCACGAGCCACGAACCACGACGAAAATAAAGGGTCCCGCGGCCCAGGGGTGCTGCCCTGGGAAGCCTGGACGGAGGGGGGGTCCCAAGGGGGGTGGCCCCACGACGAAAGTAAAGGGTTCCGCGGCCCAGTGGAGCTGGGGCTCAGGCTCAGGGGAGGGGCCGATGGGGGACGAACCACGACGAACCACGAATCACGATGAAAATAAGGATGTCCGCGGCCCAGGGGGGCTGTCCTGGGAAGCCTGGACGGAGCAAGCCTCCGAAGGGTGGGTGGCCCAGGGGAGCTGGGGCTCAGGCTCAGGGGAGGGGCCGAGGGGGACGAACCACCACGAGCCACGAACCACGACGAAAGTACAGGGTTCCGCGGCCCAGGGGGGCTGCCCTGGGAAGCCTGGACGGAGGGGGGGTCCCAAGGGGTGGTGGCCCAGGGAAGCTGGGACTCAGACTCAGGGGAGGGTCCGAGGGGGACGAACCACGACGAACCACGAACCACGACGAAAATAAGGATGTCCGCGGCCCAGGGGGCTGTCCTGGGACGCCTGGACGGAGCAAGCCTCCGAAGGGTGGGTGGCCCAGGGGAGCTGGGGCGCAGGCTCACGGGAGGGGCCGAGAGGGACGAACCACCACGAGCCACGAACCACAACGAAAATAAAGGATTCCGCGGCCCAGGAGTGCTGCCCTGGGAAGCCTGGACGGAGGGGGGGTCCCAAGGGGGGGTGGCCCCACGACGAAAGTAAAGGGTTCCACGGCCCAGTGGAGCTGGGGCTCAGGCTCAGGGGAGGGGCCGAGGGGGACGAACCACGACGAACCACGAATCACGATGAAAATAAGGATGTCCGCGGCCCAGGGGGGCTGTCCTGGGAAGCCTGGACGGAGCAAGCCTCCGAAGGGTGGGTGGCCCAGGGGAGCTGGGGCTCAGGCTCAGGGGAGGGGCCGAGGGGGACGAACCACCACGAGCCACGAACCACGACGAAAGTAAAGGGTTCCGCGGCCCAGGGGGGCTGCCCTGGGAAGCCTGGACGGAGGGGGGGTGCCAAGGGGGGGTTGCCCCACGACGAAAATAAAAGGAACCGCGGCCCAGGAACCACCACGAAAATGAAGATGTCCGAGCTCCAGAGCACAGCTGTGCAAGGGAATGAAGAGTACGGGAGAATGGGGACGACACCCAGCAGCAAACGTTGTCCAAAACCGATTCCGGCCGTTGTTAGGCAGACGACTTCTGTCTCAAATGGACAGCATCCGCGGCGACGCCAACAGCGAGTCCTGTTCAAATAAATGGGCACTGCTGTCAATATGTGTACCCATCCCTCACATGCCCAGTTCGGCCGCACCGATCCTGATTCAGAGTCTGAATGCCAAGTCCATCGCACAGGTAGATGTTCAGCGCAAGCTGGTCGGAGGCCGAGCCCTCCGAGCTCTTGTAGCCCGCCGCCAAGTAGTAGCCCTCGGCGACAGCCATGTTCGGTCTCGACACATTGACGATGTTCAGCTGCTGTGCGTCTGGCTCCACGTATCCGTACAGATCGTGGTTCTCTCCCAGAGCGTCTATGAATGACGAGCCCAATGGGCACTCAAAACCTACCGGGCACGCCTGGCAGACGGGGAGATCGTCCTTGGTCGCCACATCACCATCAACCAAAATGGGCTTTTCTGGCTCCATAGTCCCTTCGAGACACAAGCAACTGGCGAACAGCGAGGCTGAGTTCTCGAACGTGGTCCGATCTGATGGGCAAGCCTCGCACGAGGTCTGTCCCGCCGCAGTCTGCACCTGGGGAAACAAAAAAAACGATACTCTCCGGGTCTCTCCCGGGGTGCGTCCTGGCAGGATTTCGAAGCGAATCCAGCGGTGGAAGCGAGGACCTTCGAGAAGGCAACAAGAAAAGGAAACGGGCGAGGGGTGGCGGTATCGATGCCTTGTTTTTTTTCCCTCTGAGCACCTGTCCAATCACGCACGAAGCACACGAGTCCATCCCCGCTAGGGCTGCGAACTCCCCCGGCGGACACGGCGAGCAAGCCGAGGAGCCCGGAGTGCCCGTGGTGGACCCCGCGGGGCATGGCTCGCAGGTCGCCTGGCCGCTCAGGTTCTGGAACTGCCCTGGCGCGCACGGGTTGCACTGATCCGCGCACCCGCCGCTCTCGCAAGATGTGCCCGGTGGGCATGCCTCGGCGACTGCGAAGGATGTGATTTGCAAAGGGTGTGGTTTGCAACCAGCATTAGGTCGGGCCTGTCCCCCCACAGGACGATTTTGGACGAAAAATAGAAAATAGCAGGAACATGCTCCCAAATTGTCAGAAGTTTTGGGGAAAATCGTCCCCAGACTATTCTTTGACTATTTTTGAACACCCCTCCTGTAGAATGACGCCCGACTTACGGTTTGCAACCAGCACCCTGGGGGGCACCCCTGGGGGCGGGCGAAGACCTTGGCGGACTGTGCCGCGCCCCCGGGAGGACCGACGAGGACGGCGTCGTGCTCCCTGGGCCCCAACGGTGCCGATCGCAAACCACACCCCGGCGTAGCCATACCCCGAGTTTCTCAGCAAGCGTCGGGGGGGCGTCACCTCCGCCGTCAGCCCCGCATCGACCCCCGTCGCGGGCAGCCATCGCGCGCCGAAGGCGCTCCGACCCCCGTCGCGGCGCGACGACGAGGCGAGGTTGACCCCCGTCGGGGGTGTAACCCCCCCACGCTTACCAAGAAACCCAGAGTATCCTTTGTAGTCACCAAATTCCAATTGGGAGTCTTGCCCTTCCAGTGGCTGGTAGTAGCCGGGGCTTGTGTAGGCGCAGTCCCTGACAACGGCATCCAGGTACTGCCCTGGTGGGCACACTCGAGGCATGCCCAGCAGGAAGCTCTCGGGTCGGGGAAAGCCCAAAGTCGCCCCCGTCCCGAACTTGACGCCCGCGAGAACTTCAGTACGCGGCTTGGGTTCCCAACTGGTGATATCCCCGGGAGTCGCGCTGTACAGGTCCCACGTAGCGACGCTGTCCAGCGTCGTGGCATCCGCCGACGCCTTCCGGTAGTTGACCACTGAGAAGTGAGAGCTGCGTTCTTGCCGCATGCCGTCGCGCCACTCGAACCCGATGGGCCCACCTCGCATGCCCCCACGTCCATCACCCACCCAACAGATCCCCCCTCCCAGTCCCCTGCCGCCCCCCGACATCCTATCTCCTATTTCTTCCGCCCCCTGTTTCCCCTCGCCCTAAATTCCCTCTCCCACCTTGTTCCCCTCCGTCCGCACCCTGTGCATAACTTACTACGTCCCCCTCTCCCCGCGCTCCCTGCCCAGCTCAAATTCCCCTCCACCCACAAACTCTGCCATTTCTCCGTCCCCTGTCTCCTCCCACCCGCCCTTTATTCCCGCCCCGTCCCTCATTTCCTCCTCCCCACCCGTTATTTCCCTCCCGCACGCCCCCTGTGTTCCCCTCGCCCTCACACCATATGTCCTTCCAGCCCAAGCTCTATCTGTTCCCCCGCCCCCAGCTTCCCCCCCCAGCCGCTCATTCCCACCCACCACATCCCATTTCGTTCCCCCCACCTCTCCCTGTGCTGCTCCTACAAGCTAATATTTCATTATCCTGCACAGGATGTATGGAGCTCCGACCACTGTATTTCCGCACGCACGCGCAGCACCGGCACTGCGCACCCCCAGCCAACCCAGCTCCCCCTCGCCCCCCAAACGGCGCGCCCCCCCCCACCCTGCCAAACTTTGATTTTGTTGGCGCGCGCGTGGCACCAACGCCCGCCACCCACCTCCGTCCAGCCATCCCGACCCCCCCTCGCCCCCCAGCAGCAGGCGCGCCCCCTCCGCCCCGACCAACCAATCTATTCTGGCATGCGCGGACGGCACAGGCACCGCGCCCCCTCGAGCTCCCCCCCAGCCAGCCCAGCTCCCTTTCGCCCGCCAGTCAGCGCGACCCCCCGCCCCATCATGTCGGCACGCACGCGCGCACGGCGCCTGCACCGCGCCCCCCCTCCCCTCCAGCTTGCCCAATTCCCCCTCGCTCCCCAGCCCGCGCGCCCCCTCCGCCCCAACCACTTCATTTCGGAGAGCGCGCGGCTCCCCCTCCCCCCCAGCCAGCCCAGCCCCGCCCTTCGGAACGCTCCCCTTCGCCCCAACCACCTAATGTCGGGGCGCGCGCATGCCGGCAACCGCAGGCCCTCCCCCCAGGCAGCCCAGCCCCCTCTCGCCCCCAAGGCTGGCGCCCCCCCCCCCCGCCCCGACCACAATACGTCGGCGCGCACGCGCGTCGCCGTCGCCGCCCGCCCGCCCCCCCAGCGAGCCCAGCCTCCCTCGCCCCCAAGACTGCGCGGCCCCTCCGCCCCGACAATTTCATGTCCTTGCGCCGCTCGCCCACCCCAGCCCGCCCAGCTCCCCAATGCAAGCCGCGCCCAGCCAGCCCAGCACCCACCTCACCCACCCCGCCCACCTCAGCCAGCCCAGCACCCACCTCACCCACCCCAGCGCCAACGCCGCGGCCCCCCCATGCAGGCCCAGCTCCCTCTCGCCCCTCGATCGGCCCGGCCCCTCTTTGGCGACTGCCCCAACCCTGGCCTGGGCCCGCGAGGCGCGGGACTACCCAGGCGACCGTCATCGCCAGCGCGCGGGCTGATCCAGGGCGCAGGCCGACATCAAGGCCAGCGCAGGCCACGACACCAAGGAGCTCTGGAAGCACGCCAGGGGTCAAGCATGCAGGCGTCGGTGCTGGATCATGGGTGGAGCATGCCCTCGGCCTCTGCGGTGGTCATGCCGCCCAGAGGAGGAGTGCTCCAGGGTACCCCTGTGCAGATCGGCGTGGTGCGCGCGTGCCCGAAGTCCGTGGAGGAGGCTTTGCTGCGCGCGTCCAGGCGCAAGGCTCTGGAGGTCTGGGCCGCCAGCGAGCCCGAGCGGCAGCCCCTCAGGCCAGCTCCCTGGCTCACGCCAGCGCGACTGCTCATCGAGCGAGGGAAAAAGGGCGTCTGGACCAAGCAACATGCCGACATTGTCAAGAAGGCGGTCCTCGGCGGCTTCCCTTCGCAAGCGGCCATGTATCGCAGGGGCCAGGCCGACGTCGCCGACTGCCCCATCTGCGGTGGCGCGAGGGCTCGCTGCAGCACTGCCGCCGGAAGTGCCAGGGCCAACTCTGCCAGCCGGCCAGAGACAAGCTCTCGGCCTACGACGCCGAGGTCAGCTTCAGGGACATCTTCCACGTCTGGGCAGAGGTTTGGGCTCGTTTGGAGGACGTGGACCCCGTGCCCGGCGACTCTTTCCAGGTCATCCAGGTGGCGCCCCACGTCGGCCACGCCAAGAAGGGTATGTTGTCGGCCCAGGCCCAGATTCACACGAGGCACAATGCCCTGGCGGACAAGTAGGCTAGGGAAGGGGCCGACCTCAGCGCGCGGCCAGAGTGGGCCACTCGGCAAGTCAAGATCGACCCTGATTCCACCGAGCGCGCCATGGAGTACACTGCCTACTTCCGCATCGAATTGGGCGGGCCCCTCTGGCACAAGCCAGGCAAGCAGCCCCAGACGACGAGCAGCCTCAGCGCAGAGCCACCCCAGCTCCCAGGCGCCCCCGCGACCTGGTGGAGCGCGAAGGCTACGCCCAGTACAGGCGCGGCAAGATCGTGCGCACCCAGCGGGCCCGCTTCCGCTTGCAGGAGTGCCGAGGCCGCCTTTCGGGCTTGCAGGCCAAAGCCATCAAAGGGGCAGCCAAGCGGGGCGGGGCGGCAGTCCCGCTGTCGCTTGTCGATGGGGTCGGCACCCCGAGCTGCGCGGGCGAGGCAGGGCGCCGAGGAGCTCTACCATCAGGAGGACTCCCCAGACGCGGCGGCAATTGCACCCCAAGTTCCTGAACCCGCGGGGTCCTTCGTGCAGGCCCGCGGGGCCGTCAGCCGCGCCGCGTCGGACGACCCCAGCGGCTTGGGGGGGCCCGCCAAGCACGCTGGACCAGAGTCCCTTGCACACCCAACTCCAGGCCATCATCGGGGATGCTGGCGCGTGGGCTGCCATGTGGGTCGACAACCTCGGTGCGGGCTTCTGCAGCTGAGGGGACTTCCTCGTGTGGCCCCAGGCGTACCTGGAGGCCCTGCTCAGCATCGAGCAGTGGTCAGCAGTCAGGGCCAACTCCCTCCCAGTCTAACCCTGGCCGTCCGCTCAATCAGGTCGCGGACGACCTGCGCCTCAGCGCGTGGCTGCGCTGCGGCACCCAAGAGGAGAGACCTCATCGCGGCGGCCCGGCCAAGAGTCACCCTCTCGGCGCAAGAGCGAAGTGGGTTCATCAGACACCACTTCGGCACGATCCACCAGCTGCGCATGCGATTCCAGGGCTTCTAGGGGGCGCAGGCTCCACCCGCGGCTGCTTCTTGGCACAGGTGGGAGTCTGAGCCCATGACGTCGGACGAGGACAACGACCTGGGCGGCGAAAGGTCGGACCCCATGTTTGACGACGAAGCTGCTCCCTCCAGCCAGATCCAAGCCAGGGCCCATCGTGAAGGCGTTGAGGGCCCTGGGGCCAGAGCTGGTCACCATCCAGGGCTTCCAGGTCCACCAGGGCCTCAGGTACCAGCGCAAGACGAAGCACCAACAATGGACCGTGTTCCACGCGAGCAACGGCCACCACCTGAGCGCGAGGTACCACCAGACGATCGGCTTCCACCAGGGCTTCCCACCAGGGCTTCCAGTACCAGCGGAAGAAGCAGTACTACCAGCGGACTGGCACCCACCGGGGCAACGGCCACCACCTGAAGCGGGGCTTCAGCCAGTCCATCAGCAGAGGGAGGCGAAGTACCACCAGTGGATCGGTTACCACCTGAGCAACGGCCATCACCTGGACAAGAGGTGCCACCAGACGCGGGGCTTCCACTTCACCCCCAGGCATCTGCGGAGGGCGAAGTACCACCAGTGGATCAGCGTCCACCTGGGCATCGGCCTCCACCTGGACCAAAAAAAACACAAAGAGAGCGGTTTCGTTGTGGAGAACGGGCCCGTGAAATCCAGGAGATGGACGTGGAGCTGGTCCTTGCGCTGGACGTGGACGGCCGAGAGTTTCCCAGCCTGGGGGACCACGGCATCGGCACTGCCACTCAGCCAGGAGTGGAAGCCGACACGAGCCCGCACCACGAGGGCGCTCAACATGCTCATCCACGGGAAGGCAGCCTAACATATGGCGGTAAGCCCCCAGCTCCACCTACCGCGGCCTCGGCGGCTGGGGCGGCGGCGTCCAGCTCCAGGAGGCGAGCGGCCTCGGCGGCGCCCAACCAGGGGGCCCTGTCGCCTTTGGAGGCCCCCAGGGCTGCGCCGCCGCCGCCGCGCCCGCACCAGGTCGAGACCATCGGCGAGCTCGTGGCCTGCGCGCTGCGCGGGTCACACTTCGAGCAGGTGACCAAGGGCCTCACGGGCCCATTGCAAGAGTCTGGACCTCCGCGACCCTCGGAATCGTGCACGCCAGGGGAGGATCGGCCGCGTCCGAGACGGCGAGGATCCCAGGTCGGGCAGGTCGGTCCAGTGACGGACCCGTGAGGAGCATGAGGCCGCCGTGCCCGCCTCTTGGCCGAGGGCGGTGCGGGCTCGCGCCCGCCCTCGGCCCTCCTCGCAGGCCCTGCTCGGCAGGCGGCGCTGCGGCCGCTGGAGAGCCTCTGACGGCTGCGGCGAGGTCTGCGGAGGCCCCGTGGTCGGGAAACACAAGCACACAACCACACACACACATACACAACCACACTCCTCAATTCTCTACTCGTCCCCTGTATCTCTCCACCACACCGGTTTCCCTTGAGCACCACCCTAGTTCCCTCCCACCATACAATATATCCCGATCCCTACCCCCGCGTTTCCTCTCTCTCTCTCTCTCTTTCTCTCTCTCCCTCTCTTTCTCTCTCTCTCTCTCTCTCTTTCCCCTTTCTTGTTTATCTCACTCTCTCTCTCTCGTATCCGCCCCGCCGCCCCTGATTCCCTTCGTCATCCTTTCCCCCACTCAGCCGATATTTCCTTTTCCCCACCCAGTAATTCCTTCTCCCCACCCCCTACCGCCTCTCCCCCCACCTCTTCCTTCCGCCCCCTCACCCCTCATGGCCTCCCCCCCCCACACCACCCAGTCTCGTCCACCCATGCATTCTCCTCCCTCACGCCGATGAGTTCCTCCTGCACACCCCCGAATTCCCCTCTCACCACCCCCTATCACCCTCGCCCCCCACACTCTAATTTTGCCCCCACCACCCTTGAGTTGGCCCCCCTTTTCCCCCACTCCCCGGGCCGCCCGAGCCAAGACAAGTCCCATAGAATTCCTTCACATGGGTGTCTGGCACGCCGTCGCCATCCTTATCGAGCATCACGGGGTCGCCGCTCGAATCCACGCCCTGGGTCAGGATGTTCAGCATCTCCATCAGCTTCGCTGGCGTCGCCGAGTCCTTGTCGAAGCCCTGGCCACGCGCGTTTAAACGCAACCCAATGTCGAACGCAGCCGCGTAGGACACCACCGCGTCGTACGCTAAGGGACTATACTCGCTGCAAAGACTGAAGTCCTGTCTCACCCGGGGCCAAGAGAAATGCGAGACATTTTCCCTAACTGAATCAGGTGGACCCATCTTCCCGTCGTAGCCGATATCTGTGCTGTCGCACAGCACGTCCTGCTTCGTGCCGCATATAGGTGACTGCTCGAGAGCAGTGTGCACAAAGGAATCGTTCAGAAATCCGCCAGCATCCACCCACGGCTTGACTTGGCCGACCAGAGGCGGTTCCACGCCGTACGCGGCCAGCCACGCGGCAGATATCTGGTGGTCGGGCAACACCGCGAACGCTCCATCGAAGTCGGTTTCAGTTCCACTGATCTTTTCGGGGTGGACCACGATGTAACCTTCGTCGCCGTTGGACAGGCCTCGGCTGTTCAGCTTCTGCATGATTTTCGCATTCTGCGCCACCAGGCCGTTGAGTATGATGGTTCTGGTTCCCGAGGCCGCGAACTCGTCCATCAGATCATCCAGGAGCGTGTCGGTTTGATCAGCTGCGGCGGAGGGCACAAGGCTGCTCGCGAGCGTGCAGGTCATATTGTACGTGGGGCAGTAGCCCTGCAACGCGTCCCGCATGCCAATGGGGAAGGAGTCGTCGATGGTGACCACGAACACCTTTCGGGGAGCCCAAAACAATTGCAAAAGCGTAACCTTTCTGAACTCGGTACGGATTTCTCTGATATGCTCTGACCACCCCGCACGCCAAAGGCAGATCCGAGGGATCCGCATAAAGCTTCACGGTGTTTGTTTATTCGAGTGTGTCTTCCCCGAACCTTGGAAATGCCCCACGACTTCAGCCAGGCAGCCACCAAAGCCATCTTCAACGAGTCTGGGGGGCAAGTGCGCCAGAAATTCGGGTAGCCGCTGTTGCCCGACTTCTGGGACATGGCGGGGTTGGTGGCGTAAGCGCTCATGATGGGCACGCTGAAGCTGTCGAAGAAAGAGCTGGTCTTCATGGTGGTGCCGCTGTACGATGGGCCCAGAATCCCGTGCACTGGCAAAATGTCATGGCCCGCGCCCGAAAAGTTGGACTCGTTCCACGGTGCCACGCTGGTGCCTACCCAGCTCATGAACGGAGCCTGTTTTTCACGCGTTTCTGCTACCGATAAGACTGCTAAAACCTGAAACCTACTAAATTCCCGCGTCCAAGTCGGCATCTATGATTTTGAACACCCCAACACAAGAACCATGTGATACCATTGCATCATTTCTCTACTCACCATGGTCATCACCGCTCTCGTCCTCTCCGCTCACCATGGTCATCACCATGGTCATCACCGCCATCATCATCCCACACGCTACATTGATGAGAGCCTCTACGATTACCCCACACACGCACACTCACGCACTCATGTACTCTCACACACACACACACACACTCAAAGTCTTACTCGCACTGACCACTAACACGTCCACGTACCTACATTCAGGAAGCCTCGAGCGGGAGTTTCGTATGAACTGAATTTGACGAAGTCTTGAGCGGAGACCGTCCTGATTGGGTCCCCACCTCACGCTTCTAATCCGAAGGGTGTTCATCGGGATCCTTTCACCGTCGTCACTTGTGGGTTGCTGAGGCCTGAAGCTGGGGGGGGGCATGGGGACGGAATGTCGGGTGGGATCCTCGCCTGTGAACTAACTGGCGGAAGCTCCCAAGCGAGGGCCGTCTCTACAGGGTCCCCGCCGTGCGTGTCTACTCTGAAAGATCATCGGGATCCTGTATCGGTCGTCGCACTGGGGTTCCTGAAACCTGAATATGGAAGAATACTTTAAGCGGGCGCCACATCTTTGAGCGAATGGAAGCGAATTTCGAGATTGAGCCCTTCACTATGGGATCCCAACTCCCAGCCCCGAAATTCAAATCTGATGGGGGGCCATCAACACCCTGTACCGCCCTCACTTTCGGGCCCATGGTTGCTGAATACTGTGGCTGTCTCAGTCGGGGACTCGCCTGTGAGTTCATTGAGAAAACGCATCGAACGGCAGCCCCTCAATATGGGGTCGCGTCCTGGCGTTTCTGATCCAAAAGGTGCATCGGAATCCTTCAACGGTCATTGTTTGTGACATCCTGAAACTTGAGAACGGACTGATCCATGGTGCTCAAACCCCCCGGGGCCTGCGGGCCGCAGCCCCTGGCCCAAACCGCAAGGGAAACAAACCTCTGATGGCCGTTCCTGGCCGCCTTAAGGGCCGGAAGAGAAAAGGGAGGAGGAGGAGGAGAACGAGGAGGAGGCGGACGAGGAGGAGGAGGAGGAGAGTCATGAGAAAGAGGAGAAGGAGGAGGCAGAGAAAAGAAAGGAGGAGTCGGACGAGGAGGAGGAGGAAAACGCGGAGGAGGAGGAACAAGAGGAGGAGGAGGAGCATCAGGAGTATCAGCACTGCGCGCCAAGGTGGGGAAGTCGACTGCAATATAAAGTTCAAGGCTGTGAAGAGCGCAAGCAGCAAGGGCTGGCGCTGCAGCAGCTACGGCTTCTGTCACGGCCATGCCCTTGGTAGCCGCTTGGACGTATGGATTCAGGCCGTCGCGGCCCACATTAGTGGGTAAACAGGCCTTCGTCCATCTTCGCAAGGTTCTCCTTGCCCTTGCGGGAGAGCCCAGAACACTGGGCCGCGAGGTGGCGTGGGTCAAATGTGGCCGCACGGCCATACTTGCGGCAAAAGTACAGGCACAGCTTTTGCACGTAGTGGAGCTTATGCGTGGTTTGCAGCTCACGTCAGCACGCGACGGCTGTCATCAATATCAGGACCACCTGCTCTTTAGGCGTCGGCACGGGCGGGCTGGCGTGGCAGGGCGTCGGACCAGCCTATCGGGCGGCACGCTTGGCTGCGATGGTGCCGCAGCGCGAGCATATGCACTTGCTAGCGTGCAACTCGAAAGAATACGCTCTGATTGGCAACGGCGGCTGGAACTCGGCGAGGCGCGGGCCCTTTGCTTGGGAGGGCCGCTCGGCGACCCATGGGTCCACAGCTAGCGTGTCAGCGAGTGCCCTGCGCGCTCGCCGACGAATCAGCGCGCGCTGGGCGTCGTCGCCCCCGCGACCGCTGGGCAGCAGCGCCTGCCCACGCGTCGGCGCAGTCATTGCCTAACGCGCGCGCGAAGCGGACAGGGTCTGAAACGAGGTCAGGAGCATCATCGCCGTGAATAAAGGCCCACAGCACGTCAACAGAGCCAGGGCCGCGGATGCGAGCGGCCTTCCCCGCGCGTGCCACGCGTCCTTGTTCGCGCCTTCTGGGCGCAAGTGTCGGCTCGACCCCCACCTGTTCAGCAGAGGCATGCGATCGGTCACTTACCCCAGGTTGCCTAGCGAACTCTCACGCCCTAGGGCGAACGCGGGCAGCTCCGCCCTCGGGACAATATGGAATGAGCTCCCCGGGGCCGAGATTGCGCCGCCCCGAGGGGCCCGCGCCCCGAAGTGGCATCTCATCGCGACGGCGGCGGCCCCCGCCCTGAGGCGTCGGGGGTCAGAGCTGCATTAAACACCTGAGCCGTCTCCGCACAGGGCGAGGAGGCGCGCCGAGTCTTCGCGCGCCCCCCCCCCCCCCCCCCCCAGCCACGCCCGACCCAGCTCCACCCACCGCCCTCGCCCCCCCCCCCCCCCCCCAGCATGCATGGCAAAGACAGGGCGCGGGCAGGGAAGCCGCGGCGCCCGCGGGCAGGCGAGGCTTCCGCCCCATCAAAGGCAGAAGGGATGAAGGCGCCAGAACGCACGTGGCACCCGCGGTCGCAGATGGAAGGGCGCAGCCAGATCCTGTGCGCGAGCGTCTCTGCGTCGGCCCCGCACCTTGGGCGCGTCGCGCCCGCCTTGTAGCTGGCCCCAATGGGCCCCTTTCTCGGCCACTGCGCTCCCGCCGCCGCGCAGATGGTGAGAGCCTGCTGGTCGAACGGGCCCTTGTTGGTGAACCTCTGCATCTCGCGCGCAATCGCGCGCGCGTTGGGCTCATCGCGCTGTGGGCCGTCACCGCGGGGGCGCTTGGAAGCATCGCCCCAGACGCCCTGCTCGGTGGTCTGGCAGAACTCGCGGGCGAACTGCGACGGGTGGACCACGTGGCGCTTCTTCCCCCAATCGCCGCGCTTCGGGCGGTGCGATCCACGTCTGCTCAGACGGCTCTCCTCCGCGGAGTTAAATCGGGAAGCTCGAGGAGAGACGGGCGGCCCCGCCCAGCGTCGACTAGGATGGCCAACGCAGCGGAGATGGGCCCCACAACCTTGCGCCACCTCTTGTTGCCGTAGCTGGCGGTCTTTTGGTGGACCTGCGCCCGCGCGTGGATGACCTGCGCGTGGTGCGCGGGGTTTGCGAACCAGACGTCGAGCCGCTCCTCGATGGTCTGCGCGCGGAGCTCGGCGCCAGGGCCCTTCGCGCCGAGGGCGGTGGCGAGCGCCGCCGGGAGGCGCCTGCGTGGTGCCTCGCCCGCTATCGCCTGTAGAGCCTGTCGCCGTCGGTCGATGACTGCGTCCGGGGCGAGAAACCGTGATCCGGTGAACCGTGGGCGCCCTGCGGCCCGGGGCCCGTCGCGATCTTGACGGGGGAGGCGTGCTTGCGCATCTTGGTGACAGCGCGGTCGGTCCTGCGCTTTGCGCCCCCCGCGCGCTCGCAAGCCTTCGAGGCCGCCCTCCTCTTCGCAGCTGCCGCGTCAATGCCCAAGTCGGCAGATGAGCTGGCGACCTTGATGGCGCGGCCCTCGGCCTTGAGGCGCGCGCGGGCCCCCGGCGCAGCCGCCGGGCTGGGCGCGAGGACCGCCGTCTTGGGCGAGACCTTACGTTCCGCCGCCGCCATGCCTTTGCAGAGGACGGCGCCCGCCCCTGTCAGGCCCATGGCAACCTGCTCGGGCTCGCCCTCGGCCCTGGCGACGGCGTCGCCAGCGAAGGAGGGTCCAAGGGCCCGCGCGCGTGTAGTCGGCGCGGGTCTCGGAGAGAATGCGGCCCAAATACAACTTTGCGGATTTCCCGCCGAGCGCGCTGCCGGCGGCGCTGAGGCGCTGCGGGTCGACGACGCCGGTCGCCCAGCCACGACTGTGCAAATGGGCCTGGGGGCGGGGAGCAGCTGCACCTCTAGCAGCACGACAACAGGCGGGCACCTCGCTTGCATGGCAGCGTCGAGGCGCTTCACAAAACTGACGGAGCCGTAGAACTTCGCAGCGCCCATGAGGAGCGCGGCGCACGAGACTGCGAAGGTCGCCGCCGACTCGTCGAGACGCGCCCTCACGAGAGCTGCGCGCACGGCGATGGAGCCCTTCATCGCAGCGCCTGAACACGAGCAGGTCCTGCGGCCACTGGTCGGTGAACGCATCGCGCAGCTTGCTCCAGGTCTTGGCCATCGTGGGCAGCGTGCCGAGGATTCGCTCGCCTCCAGAAGG
>CAUYUJ010016849.1:251377-386377 GCA_963575745.1 Prorocentrum cordatum | reverse complement strand
ACAGACGCTGCGGAATAGGTTGGTCGTCGGTCTCGGCCTCGGAAGGCCCTTCCCAGGCGCCGAGCCCCGCGCGCGCGGGGGTCGCGCGCGCAGCGCCCAGGCTCTCCCAAGGTAGTCGTCGCCCCTCCTCGCCCGCGCCCTTCCTCCCCTGAGCGCCCCAGGTCCTCGACTCCATCGTCTTGCGGCATCTCCCAGGCGGCATCGATGATCGACGGCGCCGTGCGCGGGGCCGCGCGGGAACGCGCGGGGCGCAAGACGCGCGAGGCCCGAATCCCGCCCTCCCCCCTCCTCGCTCTACTTTCAAGGGGAACGCTCGGGGGAACTGGCCGAGGGGGGTGGAGGGGGGGGCGCGTCGACCCCCCATCGCCACGACATCGCCGAAAAAAGGCCGATAGCGTGCCCCGCCCATGGGCGCGCTGCTGCGCTATCGGGAACCTACCGCTATGTCGCTGGTTCAAGCTCGATATTTCCACTCGCAGGCTGCCCCTCCGCCCCTTGCATTGCCCCTCGCTTTCTCCTCTCTCCTGCTCCTGCGTGTCCACTTCTTCTGGCCTCTTTACCAATTTGACTCCAGATCCGCTGTGCTTTGGACGTTGGGCGATTTCACATATCAAGTGACAATCACCGCCCTACTTTCAGGCCCCGTTGATGCCGATGTCCGCCGGTTCTCTCGTCGTTTTTTTTTTCGCCCGAATTTTGCACGCATCTCAGCCATGCGATTCTGAGACGGGAATTGCCGCCCAATTGTGTCGCATTGTTTCCGGCACAAGATCAAATCGGCAAATCAACCAAAGGACGAACCACGGATCTGGATGCGAGCAATTTTTGGGGACGCGCAACTGTTCTGAATGGCGGACTTCCGCGTTGAAAGTGTTTTTTCCGTCGCGCCTGCGCTGACCAATGCAATGTTTCTCCCGGACCGGCCCGAGTGGGCCGAAGAGATTTGCAGGTGGCGCCCGCTTTCGTCAGCGCAGCAAATTCCTTTTGAGTTGTCGCTCGTGTCCTCCCTCCATCCTCACTTCCACGCTCTCCTTGCCATTGCTGCTCATTCTTCAGCGACGGGGAGTCTCTGGCCATCGCTCGGACGTCCATTTCCTGTGTTTTTTTCCGTTTCGTGCGTGGTTTTTTCGCCAAATGATCAAGGATGCTCCTCGATGGCCCTCGCCGAGAAAAAATGCACACGTCCGAGCGATGCCAAGGTCTCCAGCGGGTCTCACGGCATGCCGCTCGCGCGCGGGCGTGTCATGCAGCTGCGCCGATCTGCAGGTGACCTCCGCCCGCAGACGGCACCGCCTCTGCTGGCCCAGACTTTTTTGCTCCTGCAACGGCCAAAATGGGTCGAAGAGAACGCGCCCTTCCGCTGCCCCTCTTCTCTTCCCCTCTTGCTCTCTCCCTCTCGCCCGTCTCCCTCGTTTTCGTCATCGTCCCGGGGTCTTTCTGGGCGCAGCCGGGGCGATCTTGTCCTGCGCCCCATCGACTTGTTCGCCCCGTGTCTCACGAGGGGCGGGGGGGTCGCAAAGGATTGAGTTGCAGATATGGTGCAAGTTTTCGTGTCCCCGTCGCGTGGCCGTTGGAGTGCCCCTGATGGCAAACGACCTTGGGCCAGCTTCTTGGCAGCAGCCCGCGTCGTGCATCTCGAACTTCAGCAGAAATGGCGACGGGGAAGAGGAGTAGGAGCAGGACTAGGTCGGGCGTGTCCCCCTGCAGGCGGATCTTGGACGATACATGAAAAATGCTCCAAAATGTTCAAACAATAACAACAAATACGAAACAATCGTCCCCATCCCATTTTTTGACTATTTTTGGATACTCCCCTAGAGGGACAGGCCCAACTTAAGAGCAGGAACGGGAGGACTGGGGGGAGAAGGGGCACGAGGAGGATCAGGACCAAGACAACGACTGTGAGTTCGAAAACCTTCGCCGGCGACGTGCAGTGCTGGTTGGGGCGGCAACGGAGCCGACACAAAAAAAGTCGCATACCCCGGGAAAATAATGAAGAGGAAACTGATCAGGGAATCATGAATCATGAAGAGGCAGGAAAGTAAGAGGCGACGGGAGCAGGGCCTCTACAATCACAGGGACGACGATTATTACAGTGAAGCGCGTTAGGGAGATCATCATGCGGAGTCCGACCGTCGGAAACATTATCTTTGTTCGTTGGAGCCTGGGCGTCGTCCGAGGGGCCGACCAGCTTCAGTCCAGCAGACAGCGCCGCCTTCGGCGGCGCATCGCCCTCTGCTTGCTCGGTCGCGTCCATGAGGACCAAGGACATATCCCAGTCCGGGGACAAGTCCGCGATGGCGTTGCACCAACTGGAATCCCGCATGTTCACGTGCTTGATGGCAATGGACTGGTATGCGGCGTCCATGAAACCACACTCTTCCCCCAATCGCGTGATGTGGTCTACGCCGCCCAATCGCAAATTCGCCTTGTTGTAATATGCGGGGCCGTCTGTGACGCCCAGCTTGGATCCCGTTGCCACCGCGATAGCGGCAGCCAAGGCAAGACTCGTGAAGACAGACATTGCCACGTTCGTAACCTGCTGGAGGTTAACAAGCTGAATGTGATACAGTCAGACCAGGAAAACATGTGACTGTATCCGACGTGCGGAGGTGGGAACGAAACGAAGGCGAAGGGGTGCAGATACTGTAGCTGGATCACCCACTTCCACAACACCTGGCACGCTGGGGCATGTTAGAATACCGCTGAGCTGTCTGGCAAGCGACTGTGGTTCCCTGGGGACGACCACCTACGCCGGATCCTCCTTGAGAGCTTGCCTTGCCTACCACGTCCTCCCTGGCGTGCTCCTCGGCCCCCAAAGTAAGCCAAGGATCCTGAGTTGCCCCTGAAACCCACCGGCTTTCTGGCCTTTGGGCGGAGGTGGTTCAAGGCACTGCCCATTCGCAGGGCCCGAACAAGAAAACACTCTGGCGAAGGGAAACGTTCACGTGAACAGAAAAAGAAACGTCGGCATACGGTCGGGGCCTTGACAGGCAAACTGCGAAACAATTAAGGAACGCGGAGCCCCTCCCCAACGAAAAGGGTTCCTTCTTCAGGGCCCCGACTGTACACACAGACTGTCAAAAGCCCGAGTGGATTCTTTGGATCGGCAGTGGCCACTGTGGCTCCCCCTCCTTGGAGCGCGGAGGGCGCCACGGGCGGCGTCGGAGGGGCCGCCGGGGGTGCCCAGCGCCGATCCAAGAAATCCGCGCGGACCTCAGACAGGTTATGTTTTCCCTGAACGGGCCCAGGGACACACAAATAACTACAGACAAATTACAGGATTCCCCATATCATCTTACATTTTCTGGACGTTCGTCTTCCCCCCCACTTCCCATATGTTCGCATGTTTTTCCTGGGAGTCGACGATTAATTGTGTCTGTCTGTTTTTACCCGGCCTGATTCTGCTTACACATCCGTCGGAAGAAGGAGGTAGAACCATGAAGCAGGAAGGCGTTGAAAGTAGGTTGGGTCTCCGCCCGCCCCCTGAAGGGGAGGGAAGAAGGGAAGCCACTCGATCACTGAAGCAGGAAGGCGCTCAAAGTAGATTGGGATCTGGGAATCAAGAGATGCCTACTTTCAACGACCCAGTGGGTATGCACTTGTGCCCTCTTCGAGCGTAGTCGAGGTGCAATCGAGGCGCGCGGTTCCTTACAACCCCAGCACCACCGCCGGCAGGCCAGCCAGGCGGGGCAGTGTCGGAGCTCGCCGGGGTCGCAGCTGGAACTTTGAGCCGACACAGCTACGCGAGCAGCGGAGAGGGGCAGGAGAGAAGCCTGGCGGCGCGTACCGATGCGTCACGACCAAGAAGCGTCGAATCGGGAAATCACATCGAATCGGAACGTGTGTCGGATCGGCCGGCACGGAATCGAAATCAAATCGGATCGGCCGTGTGCCAAGATGCACATCACCACCATGCAAACATCGGGCCGCATCGGATTGCGGAAATATCGGAATCGAATCGGATCGTGCTGGCCGTAATCGATATCGAATCGATCGGATCGACATGGTTCCTGGGGGGCGGGGGCGGCATTCTCAGAATATGAGAGCCCCGCAAACATACCCAAAACATTCTGGACGGCGGCATGAAGTCTACGCGCAACATATCTCACTCTCGGGATAGAGCGTGAGATGAGGGTGCACGCAATTTTGTTGCAATGCGCGGGGGACGTAACGGTCAATCCCGTCCGGAGAAGAACCAGTCGGGAATCAGGGGCCGATTTCAGCGAGGGGGGAGAAGAGGGGGAGGAAGAAGAGGAAGAAAAAGAAGGATAAAGATAATAGCATAACGCGTAGGAATAAGAACCGTAATACTAATAATAAGGCGAGATAAATAATACGAATATTACTGTGAGTTAGAGTGATCGTACGATAAGCAATGATAACAGTCATACGAAAAAGAGCAAGGCGAAGCCCTCAATGCTGGAACATTAAAGGGTATGTAAGCAGTGCGTCGAGCCGTGAAGCGAGAAGATCGATGGGGGGAGGAGCAGAAGTGAGGCAGAAATGGGTAAATCGCGAGGCAAGGGGGACCCCGCCCAGCTTCTGAGAAGCCGTCTTGGAAGCCTCCAGGCCCCTCTGAGAAGGCATGTAGGCTTCTACCAGTCCTAAATCGTTCCCGTCCCCGTCCTCGTCCCGTCATCTTCCTTGTCGTCGTCGTCGTCGCCTTCACCGCCGCCGCTGTCTTCGTCTTTGTCTTTGTCGTTGTCTTTGTCCTTATCTTCGTCTTTGTCGTCGTCGTCCTCGTCATCCTCGTCGAGGTGGGCTCGAAGTTGTCGTCGTCGTCGTCGTCGACCCGCCCCGGTGGGCGCACACCCCTGCCTTCCAAGAGATCCACCGCCTTCTTGCCAGGGCCGCCCCTCTCGAGCCACCCCTGGAAGGGAAGAGAAAGGGGACCATGGCAAAGACTGAACGTGGAAACGTTGTAGATCTTGGTCGCCGTGGATCATCCACCCGAATCAGCGACGGCTGACATGGACAATGACCAAAATCGACATCGACACAATCCCGCGACATCTTGGTCACGGTCCGTGCTTCGTCTCTCGAACCCCCGTTCTCGTGCTTCCAGGGAGGAAGGGGCCAGGAGTCCGAGGCACTCGCCGAGCAGCCCAAGACATCCGGCGTCTCGAAACAAGATCGAGACGGATGTGTTTCATCGTTTTCGGCCCCTCGCGGCCCTGACTGGGCCTCGGGATAAAAACACCGGTCGTGGGAAGTGGTCGAGATGTCTGGGGCCGGCGTCTCGAACAAAGATCGAGAACGTCGGATTGTCTGGGAGGGCTCGGCTACCCAGTCGATGCTCGGCCGAAAAAGTCGGCCCACGGCGTAGAAGCAGCTCGAGTGGCCAACGTGATACAGTGGAGGCCAGTCCACCAGAAACCTTCCTCAAGAAACCCAGCCCGGAGACCCCAGAACGTCCATGTCCATTGCTTTTTGGTGTGGCGACGTCGCGCCTTCCATAGCAAAGCCATCGAAACCCGAGAAGCCCAGGGAGCAGCTCGAGTGGTCAACGTGCCACACGGGGGGACGCACACGTAGCACCTGTAGAGGACCTGCACTGCGTGTGCCAGCCCCCCAGCCCGCGCGCACGGGAGGACAGCCCCCACTCGGTGTGCCATCTTGAAGGGACCCTGGGACACACAAATAAACACACACAAGTCAAATGATTCCCAATATTTTTCCATATTTTCTGGGTTTCTTCTTCCCCCCCACTTCCCATATCTTCCTGTATGTTCGGGGGAATCGACGATTAATTGTGACTGTGTGTTTCTTTCTCTCCTGACATCTGTCGGGCCCCTTTTTCAAGGCGTCGTGAATCAGAATGTTCCCCCCCCCCCATGAGGCGTGTGCCATCTGCCTGGCGCGACCGTGGGAAGGGGGGTTGTCCTAGGTCGGGCCTGTCCCCCTACAGGCCGACTTCGGACGAAGAACAAGCAATACGCAAAAATATACAACAATAGATAGGAATACTGAACATATGTCCCCCGACTACTTACGAAGGACGAGAGATTTTCCTCTTGAGGTGAAAATGGCCCTGAGGAGTTCGCGAGAGAACGTCGGCGCCGCCGAACGGACGGCGACCGGACGAGTTGTTTGCAGCAGCTGGGGGGGAGAGGGCTGCATGTATTCATGTTGAATGGGGCCCGCTCGCGCGGGGAGTTGATGGAAGTGCGCGAGACGACGCAGGGCCCATCGTGGAAAATTGATTACCGAACCCCCTTCCCCCGTAGAATCTTAACACGGGCGGTTTGCGGGGTCCGCGGGTCCGATGTCCTCCGGTCCCCTTTTTAAAAATTAATCATACGAATTTTTAAACAAAATAGAAATCGGATCCGCCGTGAAAGCTAAGGTGGGACGCGGATCCGGGAAAATCCGAAATCGGAACCGCGCAAACAGAAACCGGATCCACCGAAACACAAACCAACATCAAAATTGGATCAGCGCGAACTTCATTGGATACGACGGCGGGTATCTCATACGCGTCTGCTCAAGACTTCAAACCTTCGCTCCAGGCCCAGGAGGATTTTTTTTTCGTCCTGGGGATGGGAGTTTTGGCCTTCGGACATGTTGGTTGCCACGTTGCCCATGCACCACACCTCACCACAATTCCCCCGCAACGTGCAGTCAGGAGTTCCCGCTCGAGACGTCCTCGCAACACCCGCCCGATGACGAAGAATTTCCTCTTGAGGTGAAAATGGCCATGATGAGTTCGCGAGAGAATGTCGGCGCCGCCGAACGGACGACGACTGGACGAGTTGTTTGCAGCAAGGGGGGGAGAGGGATGCATGTATTCATGTTGAATGGGGGCCGCTCGCGCGGGGAGTTGATGGAAGTGCGCGAGACGACGCAGGGCCCATCGTGGAAAATTGATTACCGAACCCCCTTCCCCCGTAGAATCTGAACACGGGCGGTTTGCGGGGTCCGCGGATCCGATGTCCTCCGGTCCCCTTTTTACATGTAATCCTACTAATTTTAAACAAAATAGAAATCGGATCCGCCGTGAAAGCTAAGGTGGGACGCGGATCCGGGAAAATCCGAAATCGGAACCGCGCAAACAGAAATCGGATCCACCGAAACACAAACCAAAACCAAAATTGGATCAGCGCGAACTTCCTTGGATCCGACGACAGGTATCTCATACGCGTCTGCTCAAGACTTCAAACCTTCGCTCCGGGCCCAAGAGGAAAAACTTTCGTCTTGGGGATGTTTTTAACTATGTTTGAATTTCCCCCCTGTACAGGGACAGGCCCGACTTAAGAGTCGTCTTGGAACCCTCTTCGGCCGTCGTTGGGACCTCCTGGGCAGTCATGAAGGCCACTTTGGCTTTCGCCCCGCGCCTCGGTGGACCCTTCTGAGAAAGGGCCCAGGGACACACGAATCAATAAACACAAATCCCAGGATCCCCCATATGTTCATCTATGTTTTGGTTTTTGTCTCCCCCCCCACCTCCCACTTTCTGCTTTCCCTCCCAATCCCCCCCAATATTTCCCAACCATCTTGTTGTGTTGGATCCTCGTTTTGAAGAGACGGTCCCCGCGTTCCGTTCCTCCTCTCCTCCTCCTCCCCCTCCTCCTCTCCACCGCCCGCATGCGTCCCCCACACCCATTTCGGCACATCCCTCACACGTTTCGTGGCCCCATACGGAGCTCCACCGAAGCCCCCAGTGGGGCCGCCCGCATGCGTCCCCCACACCCGATTTGGCACTTTCACCCACCCAGTACAGCGCTTCGTGGCCCCATAGGGAGCTCCACCGAAGCCCCCAGTGGGACCGCCCGCATGCGTCCCCCACTCTCGATTTGGCACTGTCACCCACCCAGTACAGCGCTCCGTGGCCCCATAGGGAGTTCCACCGATGCCCCCAGTGGTACCGCCCGCATGCATCCCCCACAGCCAATGTGGCACGTTCACCCAACCAGCATAGCGATTCGTGGCCCCATAGGGAGGCCCACCGAAGCCCCCAGTGGGGCCGCCCGCACGCGTCCCCCACACCCAAGTTGGCACTGCCACCCACCCAGCACACCGTTTCGTGGCCCCATAGGGAAGGAGCTCCACCGAAGCCCCCACTGGGACCGCCCGCATGCGCCCCCCACACCCGATTTTGGCATTTTCACCAACCCAGTACAGCGCTTCGTGGCCCTATAGGGAGCTCCGCCGAAACCCCCAGTGGGACCGCCCGCATGCGTCCCACACACCCAATTTGGCATTTTCACCGCCCCAGTACAGCGCTTCGAGGCCCCATAGGGAGCTCCACCGGAGCCCCCACTGGTACCGCCCACATGCGTCCCCCACATCAAATTTGGCATGTTCACCCACCCAATACAGCGCTTCGTGGCCCAATAGGGAGCCCCACCGAAACCCCCAGTGGGACCGCCCGCGTGCGTCCCCAATAGCCGACTTGGCAAAGTCACCCACCCAGTACAGCGCTTCGTGGCCCAATAGGGAGCCCCACCGAAGCCCCCAGTGGGACCGCCCGCGTGCGTCCCCCACTCTCGATTTGGCATTGTCGCCCACCCAGTACAGCGCTCCGAGGCCCCATAGGGAGCTCCACCGATGCCCCCAATGGGACCGCCCGCGTGCGTCCACCATGCCGACTTTGGCATTTTCACCCGCCCAGTACAGCGCTTCGAGGCCCCCATAGGGAGCTCCACCGAAGCCCCCACTGGGGCCGCCCGCATGCGTCCCCCACAGGGAGTTCCACCGAAGCCTTCACTGGGACCGCCCGCGTGCGTCCCCCACACCCAATTTGGCATTTTCACCGCCCCAGTACAGCGCTTCGAGGCCCCATAGGGAGCTCCACCGAAGCCCCCACTGGGACCGCCCGCATGCGTCCCCCACAGGGAGTTCCACCGAAGCCTCCACTGGGACCGCCCGCATGCGTCCCCCACACCCAATTTGGCATTTTCGCAGCCCCAGTACAGCGCTACGTGGCCCCATAGGGAGCCCCACCGAAGCCCCCAGTGGGACCGCCCGCATGCGTCCCCACACCCAATTTGACATTCCCACCCACCCTTTACAACGCTTCGAAGCCCCATGGGGAGCTCCACCGATGCCCCCCATGGAACCGCCCGCGTGCGTCCCACACGCCTAATTTGAGAGTTTCACCCACCCAGTGCAGCGTTTCGTGGCCTCATAGGGAGCTTCACCGACGGCCCAGTGCTACCGCCCGCATGCGCCCCACCCCCCACCCCGCCCAGCGCGGCGCTTCGTGGCCCCATAGGGAGCTTCACCAAAGAAGATATTCACAATTGCGGTGCCCACAACTTCGTATGATTGGGTCCGTCGCCAAGATAAGTTTCCCAAATCTTCTGGGAACCGACGATTCATTGTGTCAGTGCGTCTTTTTCCCTCCCGGACTCCTGACCTTCGGCAGAATCGAGGCGGCGGCGCTCGGCGAGGGGCAGGGAGGCTCCCGGACGTCGGGCGGACTGGACCTCTTTCGGCGCGCGCTGGGCACCTGGAAGCAGGGGGCCTGCTGCTGCCACGAGGAAAGGGAGGAGGAAGAGGAGGGGGAGGAGGAGGAGGAGGAGGAGGAGGAGGAGGAGGAGGACGAGAAGGAGGAGGATCGGGAGGAGGAGGAGGAGGAAGCCATTTGGCCTCTTGCGGGCCAGCCGATCCCGATCGATCCATCGGGGTCGGTCGGCGCCTGCCGCCCGATCGATCGCGGTGGCAGGGCGCATCGCGCATCGGCCAACCCCCAAGCCGAGGCCGGGCTCACGCGCGCCGCGCGCCATCATCTGCGGCTGGGGGCCACCCGCGCCTCCCTGCCCCCTGCCGCAGGCCGCGGCGCTGGCGGCCGCGCTGCGGCCCAGCGGCGGGGCGCCGCGACATCGTCGAGGAGGAGGTCCAGAGGGGGCCGCGAGCGGCAGCAGAGAGCCCAGGACAGGCTCCTGCTCCGCTTGCGAGCCGCGGCTGAGCGCCTGGCCGCCCACCACTCTGCCCAGCCAGCGATGGCCCGTGACGGGAAGGGCAGAGGCAGCGGTGGCCGCAGCGGCAAGGGCCAGGCCCAGGAGGAAGCAGCACCGCCAGCAGCGCCACCATGGCGCCAGGAGAGGTGGCATGGCGCTGGCTGGCGAGAGCAGCACTGGAACGCCGCGCCAGCAGGTGAGGACCCGCCCTGGCGCAGGGAGCCGTCGCGGCCACGACGCTCTGGCCAGGCCAGCCCTCGCCAATGGCAGCAGCAGCAGCAGCCCAGCCAGCCCCCCTGGCAGCAGCAGCAGCAGCAGCAGCAGCAGCAGCAGCAGCAGCCCAGGGGGGGCAAGGGTGGCCAGGCCAGCTCCAGCAAAGCGGACCAGCGAGCTCAAAAGGTCATCGACTCGGTGGCGGCCTGCACGCTGGACGAGGCCACCACCCACCCAAAGTGGCAGGCGCCCCCAGCCGACCGTGCAGGCATCCAGAAGTTTCTGAGCAGCGCCGACCAGAGGCTGCGGAAGCTCGGCGACCTGGTCATTGCAAAGCAGGCCGCGGGTGACAGCGCGAAGGAGCAGTTGATGGAGATCGCTGTCACCAAGTATCAGAAGCTGGTCACGAGGAGGCCGAACGACCAGCTGCAGGTGCTCAGCAAAAGGCGCAAGGCCCTCAAGCTGGAAGTCATCGCCCTCGAGACCCAGATGAACGAGCTGCGGGGCGACCTCAAAGCCAAGCAGCAGGAGTTGAGGCAGGTCGAGTCCAACATCGCCGACGCACGTGCTGTGCTCGCCGACGGCGGCGCGGCAGACGACGCGGGCGACTGGGACGCGGACGGGTTTGGCTTGGCGCCGAGCTGGGATGCGTTCCACAAGGCCGTGATCGATAGGCGCCTGAACAGCGAGACTCCTGGGGACGGACCTCCAGCTTGGCCAGCGGGAGCGGCGGGGCGCACGCAACGCTCAAGAGCCAGCTCGGCAGGCAGCGCAACCAGAGGCTTCGCTGACCAGGTGGCTAAGGCGAACGCGGAGCGAGCGCATCAACAGCATCGCCATGCCGAAGCCGAGCAGGAGTTCGCTGCTGAACTGGCGGAAGTCAGGAGGGTCGCCCGTGAGCAGGCACTCCGCCACAACGCCGAGCAGGCGAAGCTCAGGCTGGCCCTGAAAGAGGAGTCAGAGCAGCTGCAGCGCACCAGCGAAGCGGAGAACGCAGCGCAGCAGCTGCAGCAGCAGCAACACAAGGCTCTCCGCCACGAGATCAAGAAGCAGCAATCTGAGCAGCTTGAGTTCGCGATGCAGATGGAGGCCAGGTTGCTCAGCCATGACGCAGCATTCGGCCAAGTCAAGTCTGAGGCCGAGGCGGCGACCCAACGTGCAAATCACCTGCGAGAGCAGCTCGAGTGCGCCCGTGCGGAGCACCGCGCGCAGCCACAGCCCCAGGATAAGGTCTACCAAGACCTACTGCGGGCGCGCGCCGAGGTGCAGGAGGCATGGCGGCAGGCCCAGCACGAGAACGCCAAAGCGACAGCTGCAGCTGGCACCCTCAGGCAGCAGCTCACCAGGCAGGAGGTGGTCATGGAGGAGAAGCTACAGGAGGCCAAGAAGGATCACGCGCTTGAGCTCGAAGCTGCCACTGAGTCAGCCAGGGTCCAGGCAATTGCCCAGGCCCAGGTGGTCGCCAACGCCAAAAGAAAGGGAGCCCTGCCGCCGGCAGAGGCGGCCAGGCTGCAAGGGATCGTCCAGACCGCAGCACGGCAGCAGGATCGGCTCAAGCAGACCAAAAGCGAGCTCGAGGCAGCTGAGGCCCGCACCCACGAGCTCCAGCAGCACTCCAAGCTTGAGACAGGGGCGGCACAGCGTGCAGCCCAGGTCGCCTACCACGAAGCAGCGGAGCTTAGGAGCGCCAACGAGGAGCGGCAGATTCCGCACGAGGTGCAGGCACTGCAGTACGCCCTGCTAAGGACCAGAGCAGAGGAGGAGGAGATAGCGAAGGCCAGTCTGAAGGATAAGGAGGCAATGCGGGCGGAGCTGGAAGGCAGGGCTGATCAAACACGGTCGCATCTCACCCGCCAAGTCATGATAGAAGAAGCGAACGCACATGACTTGCAGCTGCATACAGAGAGCCTGCGACAGGAGCTGAGCAGCTACGCGGTGCAGCTGAGCGAGCAGAGGTCCAACGCGGAGGTGCAGGAGCAGGCGCTGGAGGAGGAGCTCGCCCAGGCCCTCACCTTCTGGATCGCCAGCATGGAGGAGGCCTCCGCCATGGAAGCCTTCGCCAGCCAGCCGAGGACTGGCAGGGAGGAGGCCATTCACCTCGCGCTGCAAGAAAGCCTCCAGCGCTCCCGCACGCTGCACACCGAGCTCGGCGCCATCGCAAAAAAGGAGAAGTATGGCGCGTCCGAGACAGAGGAGTTAAAGCTAAGACTGCAGAGCCTGGAAGCCATCTCAGCCAGCAGAGAACGTGAACGCAAAGCTATGGTCGACCTGTACGCCGAGATGAGGCAATACGGCCAGGAGGGCTACGACTTCACGAAGAGGGCAGCTCATCACCTCGTCCAAGGGGGCCACCTCCCAACGTCCCAAGAGTCCATGGATGACTACCAGGAGACCGCCGACCTGCACGAGAAGGCTAGATGCACAGCCGAGGCAGCTCCCGCCCCAGCGGTGCCGCCCGCTGCGACCCCTCTCCCAACTGGTGCAGCTGAGGAGCGCCCAGCCAACAGGGGCCGCGGGCAGGACAGCTCCTCGCCTCGGAGGCCCGCATCAGTCAGGTCAGCCAGATCAGCAGCCCGCCAGTCCGATGAAGGCGCTGTATCACACAGAGAGCGTGATAGGTCCAGGAGCCCCGACAGGCCCGACCCGCATGAGGAGGCAGATAGGTACGAGCGTGAACAAGAGGACTTGCGTAAGCAAGACGAGGAGGCGAAAGCGCAATGGGAAGCCGTACAGATGGAGGAGGAGCTGGAGTCAGTCGTGAGGGATCACGGGGCGGGGGAGATCCAAAGGCGCTACTACGAGGAGGCTCCAATGACCCAGTTCGGCCCTGGTGGTTCACAAGACTCCCAAGTGGCTGACGACTGCTCGGAGCACGCGCCGATGATCCACCCCGCCAGCTGGCCGCCCTGGAGCCAGGACCACCCCACACCCGAGGAGGGTGAGGAGATGAAGGGAATCACGCAGCACGAGGCAGACACGGACCTGGCTTCCACCTCAAGGGCTAGCTCGGTACCAGCAGAGCAAGGCGACCCTCCCAGCCCGACAGCATCCCAGGTGATCGTCATCCCAGCATCGCCAGCGCCTCCGAGTGAGAGGTCTCTCACGCCCACAGTACCCATCGGGCATGATGAGCAGCGCGGCCAAGACGGTGGAGAGGGAGCCGACAGCTTCGCACTGACCCCTCCCCCTGCATCCCAGCAGAGCGCGGAGGCGGCAGCAGCCAGCATCGAGAGGCAGTACGAGGGCATCGACATCCTCACGCGCCAGCACACATCAGCCGCCGCCGCAGCTGCAGCCCTTGAGGAAGCCTTTGGACCTGCGACCGCATTTCCAGGAGAAGACATCAGCCAGGCCCACAAGGGTCAGCGGGTAGATTCGGGAGAGACAGGCATAGCACGTTTTCGTGGCCGAGTGGCCCGCAGGAGGGACGAGGCAAGGGGCACAGCAACCCCCTCCCCTCCTGCAACTCCTGGAGCCGAGGAGCAGGCAGCAGCAGCACCCGCCGAACACCGCCGAGGGGGTGAAGGGGGCCTAGCAGCGCCGCCAAGCACCAGGACATGCATGACAGAATTCACGGCCAGGAGGCGGCCGATGAGTCCGACAAGGCAGAGCACGACGGATGTGGGCTTCCTTCACGCTCTCCGATCAGTTTGACAGCATCGATCTCCTGCGCAGCATTGGGGAGAGCAGCTGGGGCCCAAGGGCTACAGTACGGCAGTGGGGTCCTCCATTACGATGCTCAACCGACCAACCCTCAGAGGCCTGAAAGCACGGCGGGCCCTGGGGCAAGTTGTGACAGCCGTCTAGTAAGACATAGACCAGCAGAGATTGCGACAGTTTCACCTACCAGAGCAGCGACTCCCAGGAGGTCAGGGTCCCGAGGGGCCACGACTCCAACTAAGGGCGCTACCGTAGCTGGCGTTGGCAGTGGGAGGACCACTCCCAGACGCAGCAGCCAGCAACATGAGCGCTCCCAGTCACCAGGGTCTCGAGGGGCCAACGTGACACCGCCACGGCCGACGCGAGGGCCGCCCGCCGCGTCTCGAGGGGCGCCAGGCGGCATCGAAGGAGGCACACTACCAGGGAGGAGTGATGCACCCGTCAGTCAGTCAGTACTTCAGGTCACAAGACACCGAGATGGCTGCAAGGATGCGTTACCGGCTGCCCTTGCACAAAAGACGCCCCCCTCCGCCATCCGAGTCCACGAGATCGAGGATGCTGACAGGACCTTTCTCGATGGCCAGAGCTCGAGTGGCAGTGAGGCCGAGGTTGGCACGGAGCAACAGTATGAGCAATGGAAGCAAGCGCGAGCAGTTGCGGCCTTCCGATCAACCCAGCGGCGAGCACGCCGTGCACGGCGCGCTGCCGAGAGCCACAGTGGTCGGGACGACAGCAGCACTCATAACCAGCACCGAGCCCTGGTGATGGATCATGGGCACAGCGCCCACGCCCGATCCAACCACGGCAGCGACCAACAGCCATCAAATGGGCAAGAAGGCAGCCCAACCTGGCGGGCGTGCACGGGGCCCCCTCACACTGCAAGGCCGCTGACGGGCGGATCTGCTTCCCACAGGATCGAGCAGATGCGGGACCGTTCCCCCTTGCAGGTGCGAAGGCCTGGCAGCTAGCCTCCGTCGGGAGGGTGGTCGACGCCTTGCTCCCAGGCCAGGGGCGCCGCCCAATGGTGCCCGAGGCAGGACCTCAACGGCAGTTGCACTGCTCAGAGCACAGGGTGGAGACCAACGCCTCGGCCACCACCGAGCATCAGCACACACAGCATCCCACCTACGGCCACAGCACTGCCTGACGAAGAAGCCAATCTTGCCCCAACCAACACCCATACGCTGGACCAACGTACCAAGCCCCAACACCCACCAACTGAGCAACCTCACGACATAGCCGAGCCCGAGCAGCACACAGTGCCTACTAGGACCTGCCCAAGTTGGCGCGCTAGCGCGGGGTCGCCTCACACTGCAAGGCCGCCGACGGGCGGACCTGCTCCCCAGAGGGTAGAGCAGCTGCGGGATCAATCCCCCTTACAGGTGCGTAGGCGTGAGGGCATGCCTCCGACGGGAGGGTGGTCGAAGCCGTGCCCTCACGCCAGCGATGTCGCGTTGGGGTGTCTAACCAGGTCCAGCGACCTCCAAGCCGATCCAGTATCACCATCGGCTCCAGCCCCGTCACACCCACACAGTTCACCGCGACCAGTCAGGTGGAAGCCAACGCTCCCCTCGGCATGAGCTGGCTCCCACCACGGCATGGGCGCCACTGACCACTCCGACGCCCCGGCTGGCAAACCTCATCGTCTACGTGACAGCATGCTCCATGCCCAATCACACGAGCTCCTGTTCAGTCAGGCCGTGCGGGCTGGATCGGACAACTTGAACTTCGATGAGGGGAGCCATCAACCGCCATCACTACCTTTGGAGTGGAGTGCGCATCAGGCTGGGGTCTCACCTCTCGCCCCAAGTACCCACTCCGCGCCATCACAGCTACCTTCAGCCCGTGCTACCAGCACACCAAGCCCCACCCTACATGGCACGGGATCAGTGTCAGCCGACGACGTCGAGTACTCCCCCGAGTACGTCCGTGCTGAGAGAGCCAGGCGCGGCCGAAGGCAACGGCAGCCCTCCACTACGGCAGCGCCAGACAGAGGCCAACCTGCAGTGCTACCAGTTCTCAGCCAAGACTCAGTAGCAGAGACCCTGCGAGGCCGAGGCCGCGTCAATGTCTGCGCCGACGTCGACACCACGACCCTCCACAACATGGCAAGGCTAGCGCTGGAGATGTGCCCATCACGTGAGCTTCCGACCAAGCGCACACACATCTACACGGACGGCAGCTACAACGGCATCCCACACACAGCAGCCTGGGCAGTAATCATTGTCGACGAGTACGACGACGGGCGCAGCTCACGAGGCCCGTTCGGCCTTCGGGGTTCCATTGCTGGCAAGGTCACCGAGTCTCTACACGATATGACGAACAACGAGAAGGTGACGGCATATACGGCTGAGCTCACGGCAGTGCTGCGGACACTTATGTGGGCCCTTGGTCAAGACAACACCGCCCCCATCGAGATCACGCCTGACGCTCTCAACGTTATCAACCTGGCCACAGGGGATGCCCAATGCCACGTACATCCACGGCTTGGGGCCGCCATTCGCTCGCTTGCTGGCCTCCTCCAAGAAGCTCGACCTACTCAGTGACATCATATTAACTCGCAGATTGGCCATCCTTGGAACGAGCTTGCAGACGGGGTAGCAGATCAAGCTTCGGCCATCGACCTGATGGCCCCGAACCTAGCAGCAGCGCAGGCGATCGCGCACAACAAGCTCCTTTCCTGGGAATGGTTTCGCTCAGCGCCCGACGTAGTCAAGGCCGCCTACCCTCCCATGCGAAATCAAGCCTTCATCATTGGAGCCACCCAGCCCCAGGCAGCCCCCAGTGCGATCCAGCGGCCCATCAGCACGACCACCAGCAAGGCCGACCTCAGCTTGAATCTGTGCACCTACAATTGCAGATCACTCAAAGCCGCCGTCAACTTCAAGTCGGGCAAAGGCAAGGCGGCCAGCAAAAGCAAGCAGAGCATCTCCAAGGCCACGCACCTAGCAGCACAGTTTTCTGATATGGGCCTACACGTGGTGGCCCTCCAGGAGACGCAGAGCGATGGAGACGTCCGCAACGTCGGAGAATATGTCTGCTACTCCTCAGGCCATACGCAGCAGAACAGAGGATGCGACATTTGGCTCAACGTCTCCCAGCCGATCAGCGCGGGTGGGGTCACGAGGTACCTAAGCGCCAAACATACCCTCGTCCTCCACCAGCACGACAGGCTCTTCATCATCAAGACCCGCGTGGCAGGCACGGACATGGTCATCGCCTCCGCGTATGCCCCCCATGAAGACTCCCAGGCGGCTGGGAAGACAGAGTTCTGGGAGTCTGCCCAGCGACTGGCTGCCAAATACCACGTGGACATCTTCATGGGCGTCTCGGCGACTACGAGTCCCCAGGAGTTGGCACCAGTGGGTATCCAGAACCGACCAATGACAACGGCAAGCACATCATTAGCTTCGCAGCCGACACCGACGTGGAGGTCATCAACACCACGAAGGATCCAGGAAACAATTCGTATACGCATATTGGATCTAAGGGGCAGTGCCACAGGATCGACTACATCCTGCTGAGCTCCTCTATCGCCCCGTGCGTTGCGAGCTGCAGCACGGAGCCAGGTCTTGACCGAGGCACCGCTGCACATGACCACATACCAGTACTCGCCACCCTCAAGTGGGCCGTCTGCAAGACCACAAAGGCCTCAGGGCCGCGGCCCGATCTGTCCAACCTAAACGACGATGACGCCAAGGCCAGCTTCAAGGAGATCCTCAAGCAGGCCCCGATCATCCCCTGGGAGGTGGACGTCAACACCCACTGCGATGAGGTCACCAGAGTCGTGAACAACGCGGCCATCCAGGCCTTCGGCAAGGCCGTCAAGGCAGCGAGGAAGCCCTACGTCACCAAGACCACCATGGGCCTCATCCGAGCCAGGCGCCTCACACTTCGAGTCCATCGTGCAGTGCTCAGAGGAGAAGCCCATGACGACCGACCTGGACGATTAGTAGCCCACGCCCACTCCCTTCTTGGAGGCGAGGTCGGGGCCTCATTGGCCCTGTGGAGCACAGAGCGTGGCGACGACGACGGCACCATCCTCGACATCCACTACTACGCGCACCTCCTCCTGCACTGGACGATCTCGCCCATGGTCTACGCCATGGCCATCCACTCCTTCCTCACTAGGTCCGGGCTGCTCACTGCCTCGGCCGTCGAGAAGGACCGTAGCGCCTTCCTCAGCCGGCTAGCCTCAACTGCGTCCTCCGCCTCTGCTGCGAACGACGCGGCGGCCCAGTGGAAGGCCTACCGTGAAATATTAAGGTACGGCGGGAGGAAGGCGCGGTTTCCAGCAGGAAAGCCGATGAGACTCGACAAGGGTGGAGAGGTGGTCCACAACTCCCAGGGCATGGCGGACCAGGAGCTCAACCATTTCGCGAAGATACAGGCAGGCAAGATCGTGACAGCGGACGGCCTTGCCCACAAGTATAACCAGGACAGCAAGACCAGGCCCTTCGACGGCACGCTGGATCTCTCCATGGTAATGCCCCTGTCCGTCTGCCAGGCCCAGTTCGCCGCGGCCGAGGCTGGGGCGCAAGGAGGCCCTGACGGGCTCACGAACGCCGTCCTCAGGGCGGCTCCTGCAGAGGCAGCCACGCTACTACGCCCCCTCTTCACCAAGGTGGCGACCACGGCGCGGGAGCCGCTGAGCTTCAAGGGCGGGGGCCTGGTCGCCATCCACAAAGGCAAGGGCGACCCCCGCTATCTCCTAGCCTATCGCGAGATCCTCTTAAACAACGTCCTGGGCAAGCACCACCATAAATACCTGAGGGCCATGCTCAACGCCACCCTCGCCATAGCGCTGGAGGACATCCAGGTTGGCGGCCGGCCCAAGCGATGGGGCTGACATGGCGGTCCTAGCAGCGCGCCTCTTCACCGAGAGAAACCAGGCCCAAGGGAAGTGCTCCATGATCAGCTGCTATGACCTAAAGGAGGCTTTCTACTCGGTTGTCGTCCAGCTGGTCCACGGCATCCCAGGCGAAGAGGACGAAGTCAGGGAGGTGCTCGACAACCTAGAAGCTCCCCTATGGGCCCAGCCGCAGCTGGAGCACCTCATGGCCAACCCAGGGATACTCGACACAGTGTTGGATGGCTCCCACCTGGCTGCCCTCATTGCCGAAGGGTATCGCAACAGGTGGACATCGCACAGGTTCTCCCAGAGCTCCATTGCGCCGCACAAGGGCACGAGGCCTGGCGTGCCCCTCGCCGACGCGGACTTCAATCTGCTCTTCGGCCGAGTCCACCGCATGATCGACAGCTACCTTGCACAGCGAGGGCTAAGGGCCCAGGGTAGACCCCTGGAGAGTAGCTTCGCATGTGCCACCGACCCTACAGACGGACCACTCCAGGAGCACGGACCCCACGGCCTATCGTTCGTCGATGACCTCACGGGCATGCACGTGTTCACCAGCCCCGACCACATTCAGACTGAGACCACGGGGTTCTGCGAGGCCGTCTACTGCGCCACCAGCACCTTCGGCCTCCAGCTGCAGCTCACCAAGACCAAGCTGATGATCGACTTCAGTGGGCCTGGAAGCCGGCAAGCTCGGGCCAACTTCCATTACAATGGAGTGCCGAGGATTGAGGTCCCCCTCGCGGAGAGCCACGTCGAGGTAGTCCGCCACCACAAGCACCTCGGGACCTACGTAGCCGACAACGCATCTCCTGGGGTGGATGTCGCAGTGAAAGTAGCTACCGCTGCGACATCCACGCGGCCTCTCCGTCGTGAAGTCCACCGTCGTTCAGAGCTGGCCGTCAAAGACAAGGCCTACCTAGCCGACAGCGTGGTGCTATCCCAGCTGCTATACAACGCGTCCACCTGGCCCGAACTCACAGCAGGCCAGGCCAGGAACTTCAACAACCAGTACATCGTGAACTACGCTGCCGCACAGAGGATTACATGGAAAGTGCGACAGAAGAAGGAAGCCACAAACACCCAGATCCTCGAGGGAGTCGACAAGCTGCCCCCCGAGATCGTCCTGCGCCTCGAGAGACTTCGGCTATTCGGTAGAAGCCTCAACTGGGGTCCCCTATACCTCCGTCGATTACTCAGCCAGGCATGGGACGGGAGTTAGGGCTGGGTAGCATTGCTCCGCCGCGATTTAGACTGGGTCCGCGACCACACAGGACCTGACGAACGTAGTGGAGCATACACACTCGACGACTGGAAGGACTGGGCCAGGAATGACTACAAAAGCTACCTCAGCGCAGTCAAGAAAGCTTGCCAACGCGGCAAAGCCCGCCAGTACGATCACGACCACCACGCCCGATGGCGGCTACGACTCCAGCGTTGGACCAACACGGAAGCCATCTCGCCCTTCCCAGACCAGCACTTCGAGCAGCAGCGCAAGTACCTCTGCTACCACTGCGGACGTACAGAGCTCGGTGCAGCAGTAATACGAGCCCACATCACCAAGGACCACACCTCGTCGGGGCATCCCATCTCGTGGGCAACTGGTTCGGTCTGCTACGGATGCGGCATGGACTCCCACACCACGAACAGACTGGTCAAGCACTTGCTGCGTGTGCGCAGGTGCGCTCGACACTGGCGAAGAACACGCCCGGCGCTTCTCAGCAAATCCGAGCTGCAGCACAACCAGCAAGTGGTGCGAGACCAACAGCAGGCGAATAGAAGGGCTGGCAGGCCCATTGACTGGGCCGAGAAGCCTGCAGTCCCTGCTCGTCCTCCAGAGATACACGCGGACGAGGACAGCGACGACAGCAATAGCGGCCACTACCAGGACCTCGAGCTCCCCTTCATCGAGGAACCGCCGCCGCCGCCAGCTACTATACCCAGGCCTAGGCCAGCTCGGACACTATACGCGCTGCATCTGTTCAGCGGTCGTCGCCGAGAGGGAGACGTTCAGGACTGGTTCGACCGCGTAAGCAGTCGGGCCTCATGCGACATACACATGCTCAGCCTGGACGTGGCCAACGACCCGACCTTCGGCGACCTGACATCAGAAGTTGCAGTCAACAAGTGGCGAAGCATGGCACAGGCAGGAAGGCTCGCAGGAGTCATCGGCGGACCACCGTGCGAGACATGGAGCCGAGCGCGTCGCCTTCCCCCCAGCGCCTGCAGGGGTCGCCCACCAAGACCCCTGAGGAGCAGCAGCAGCTTGCGGGGCCTCCGCTACCTCTCCCGACCAGAGATGGAACAAGTAGCGATAGGCAATCGCCTATACAGGACACAGCTGGAGCTCATGTACATGTGCCTCAACCTTGGCGCCCCAGGCATGCTCGAGCACCCGTGCGAGCCCACCGAGGAGCATTTCGCCAGCTCCTGGAGGCCCCCCGAGACGCGTCACCTCCTGGGCCAGCAGGGAGTCGAGCTGATCACTTTCGACCAGTGCACCTGCGGGGCGCGTTCGAGGAAGTCGACAAGCCTGCTGGCGGTATCCCTCCCAACTCTCCGCTCGGAGATAAGAAGGCTGCCTGGAGGAGGGAGGTGCTTCCACGCGGCCACCTACCACGCGGAGCTGGCGGGCATCAACGACGACGGCCAGTGGCGCACCGCGGCGGCCAAGGAGTACCCGAGCAGGTTGTGCCAGGCCATCGCGACGGCGCTGATGAAGCTGATAAGATGGCGCGTTGGCGAGACGCCTAGCGACGCCAACGGATGGCACATCGACGACGACGTGGCCCACTTTTTCCAGCCGCTCGACCACTACAAGACCAGGGAGATGGGCCAGGACTACCACCGTGGCCCAGCGAGGCGAGGGAGCGCCCCGACCTGGTTGGAGGAGGCGGGGGAGTGGGCCCTGCAGGACCGACCCGACAAGGCTCTGGGCAGGACCACCAACTCGATGAGTGCTGATCGAGCACAGTTTGATGGTGCTGATCGCGATGAAGAGCCTTGACGACAAGTACAAAAGAGTTAGGACGCAAGTCCTGAGGAAGCCCCGAGTGCGAGGGAACACCTCAGGCAACGTCGCCAAGTTTTGCACGAGCTGTCAGGACGCAAGTCCTGGGGAAGCCCCGAATGCGTGGGAACACTCCAGGCACCAGTCGCCACGTTTTGCAGCAGTGATGCACATAGCGGCCGCGCAGCCAGGGCTCAGAGGTACCAGCCAGACGACATGCCAACTACACCATGTACAAGTCAACGCTGCTCTGGTGAGGCAAGGATCAAACTTCGAGACGGGCTCGAAGGGTGGGGGGGCAGGACGAGTACTGCCCGCGCCTACCAGGGGGGATGGTGAGGGGCAGGGGGGGGGGGGGAGTAGGACGCAACTACCCGCGCCCCCGCGGTCCGCCCTAGCTCGCCACCCCCACCATTCCCACGGCGGAGACGGAGCTCCCGAGCGCCCAACGGGCGAAGCATAGGGCAGCCGAGACAGTCCTCATCGACAACAGAAGAATCACTGGGCCTGGGGTTCGCCCCCACCGAGGGCACCGTGACCCCTAGCCATAGCGGGACGAGGTGGGGCCGCCACGAACCCCACTTGAAGTCGGTGCATGGAGGCCCTGAGTGCGCCCACAACCTATTCCACATCACCAGCAACAAGCCGACGTCCCAACGACCCGCAGCCAGCACGACAAGTACCTCAGCGGCCGAGTCGAGCACCAGGAGTTCGAGCGCCACACAGTCAAGCAGTACCACCTCGACCAGCACGACCGAGCCCAGTACCAAGAGCTTACCATCACAGGGTCAAACGTACCACTTGATCAGCACTACCGAGTTGAATAGAGAAGGTTCGAGCATCACCGAGCCAAGTACTACCACTCCGACCAGCACGACGGTGTCGAGCACCACAGGTTCGAGGGCCAGCTAGTCAGCCACTGCTTCAACCAGCATGACTGGCCCGAGCACCACAAGTTTGGCATCACAGTCACAAGCAGTACCGCGATGACCAGCACGACCGAGTCGAGGACCACGTTCGTGCACTACAGAGTCAAGCCATAACAGGATGACTAACGTGACTGAGTCGAGGGCCACAAGGTTGGGCACTGCAGAGTCAACCAGAATTATCTCGACCAGCACGACTGAGTCGAGTACCACAAGATCGAGGACAACATAATCAGGCTGTACCTCAAGATCGAGAACCACGGGTTCAAGGCCATAGCGACGGCGCTGGTGAAGCGGATGCTGGCCCTTGGCGACACGCCAAGCGACGTCAGCGTTTGGCACATCAACGACGACGTGGCCCACCTCCTCTAGCCCCTCGACCACTGCACCACCAGGGAGACGGGCCACGACTACCGCCGTGGCCCAGCGAGGCGAAGGAGCGCCCCGACATCGCTGGACAAGGCGAGGGAGTGGGCTGGACAAGACCGTCCTCGACAAGGCCCGTGCAGGACCACCAGCTCGACGAGTTCTGAGAGGGCGCGGCTCGACGAGGCTCGGCGAGCTCGCAGCCGACGGCGCCTGAGGGGGCAGCGACGTCGGGGCCCCTAGGGACCAGAATATGGTGCCTCCCCCTATAACCCCCAGCTCTCTGCTTATTCCAGGGCCTGACCCAGGGGTTCATCGTCGTTGGCCTTCTGGCTCTGAAGGGGTTAAGGGGAGGCACGCCAGGTGGGCCTTCTGCCCACCTGGTCCCAGAGCCTGCGCGCTGCCGCCCAGGCTAAGGATAGGCTGCTGGACCGAGGCGGCGATCCCGGGCGGCAGCGCGACGGGCCACAGACCAATTCGGCATCTCGAGGTGGTCCGAGGCTTTCTACCCCTTCCTTGCCTACTGAGGCCCTCCCCCCCCCTTCTCTCGGAGGCCCTCGGACTGCCGCCTTGGCCCTTGGACCCCGCCCCTCTCCTCCCCAGGCCCTGGCGGGCTCCCCTCTGCTCCTCCTGGCGGGGTCCTCTGGCGCCTCTGGCTCGTAGAGTCGCCTGGGCCTTGCCCCCCGCTCCTCCGCCGCCCCGCGCGCTTGGGCGGGGCGGGCCTCCCCCCCCCTCCTCTGGCGGCGGCCTCGGCCGCCGAGTGGCGCTGCAGGGCACAGACCTCCATGGCGCGGCAAACAGCGGAAACAGCGGAGGAGGAGGAGGAGGAGGAGGAGGAGGAGGAGGAGGAGGAGCCCCCAGGGGGCGACCTAGATGCGCGGGCGGCGCATCGGGGCCCCTGGGGGAACTGAGCACCGCCAAGACGTCGCTTGCGGCGCCGCGGCCCAGGGGCGTTGGTGCCCTGGCGGGCCCGGGGCGGCCCCCCGACTCTACCGAGTGGTCCCCGTGCGGAATCGGTATGCCGTCTCAGGCCCCCCGGGGGCCCAGCGTTCTGGGGCCGCGCGGGTGCCCCCCCAAGGCTGGCGCGGACCGGTTCTCCACTCTGCGTCGGCCTGCGCGGTGCCAGCCTGTGCGGGGGCTGGCTCTGGCCACTGTCGGGGCCCGCCCCTGACGTCGAGGTGTCGGGCGTGGCCAGGGGGGTCGACCCCCGTGGAGAGTACGGCTCAAGACGTGTACCGCCTGGCCCCCCTTGGGCAAGGGGGCCTGTGGGGGCGGGCCAGGCTACCCATGTACGGTAACACGCGCCGTGTGCCCCGCACGGTGACGCGGGGTAGCCTGCGTCCCCTGACGCAGGAAGAACCAGGGAGGCATGGGGGCCGCCCGCCATCGGCGGGTTGGTGGTGCTCCTGGAGCTCCACGCGGCGTGCCTGGCGCCTCTTCTTTGTCGCTCTTTTCTCTTGTCGTTTTTTTCCTTCCCGGGCCCCGCCAGGAATGTGCGGCCCCTAGCTCCACGGGGTCGGCGGCGGTGGGCGCGTGCACCCATCGTCCGCAACTGCGCGCGCAGGAGGACCAGGAGGAGGAGGACCAGGAGGATGGGGACGAAGAAAAGGAGGAGGAGGAGAGGGAGGAGGGGAATGACAGGACAGGACAGGACAGGACATCCGCATAACGGGGGTCTACGTCAACACCTACAAATGAGCTGCGCGCGCGACTAGCATAATCCCGTGCGATTAAAGAGTGCCGCGCGCCCCATACTTTCCCATGGCGGGCAAGGGGCATACCCCGAAACTCAAGAGGGCGAGCTCCGAAGTGGCCCCGTGAGAGAGGCTCGCTGATGAAGACGAGTCGATCAGGTCAGCGCGAGGGGAACAGCTGCTGGCCTGTTCGCGCGCCCTCTCCGGGGGACGCGCAGGCGGACAGGGTTCCCAAGTAGGGGGCCCCCTGAACCCTTTGTTAACCTTGTGGGCCCGAGCGCCCGTGCTCCTCCCCCCCTCCACCAACACAGGAGCTCCAGCACTCCGGGATGTCCTCGCTCGCGCTCTCTGCTCTCGCTACGCCGAGACGGATGCTTCCCGGACCAAACGCGTTCAGGTTTCGCTTCCCGCGCCAAGCGCCGTCCTCTGCAAAATCACACTTCAGAGAATCTGGGGGGACATGCGGCACATTCAGAAGATGGACCGAGGGCGAGAGGCAGGGGCATAACGCAGGGGAGAGAGGGGGATGGAGAGAACGCAGGCGGCCCATGCACTCCAAGCGCCTGCTGGCGGGCCTGTCTCAGATTCTACCTACACCCTGGCGGGCCCACGCTTCGAGCAAAGCCCCACCCCTCCCCCCCCCCCACCTTTTGCTGCGCCGAGACAGATGCTTCCCGCGCCAAGCGCGCTCAGAGATGTACAACCTCTGCTCCTTTTCTCCCTCTGCAAAGCCACGCTTCTTTCCGCGCCCTCGGTTCAATGAAAAGTGCAGCACATGTCTCTGGGCGCCAAATGTTGTTATCAACCATAATGGTTCTTCATTGCAACGCCAACCGTAGTACGTATTAGCTCAGCTTCTTCAGAGGTGGTCTACAATGGCATTCTGGAACTGGATCATTTCGGCCGGGCTCACTTTGATTCTGCCTCCTCCATACTTTGTGCAGAAAGCTAACGCTTCAAATTCCGTCAATGTATCCTCCACTTCCTGCTGTGTGAAACCAGGGGGGCAAGTGTTGTTGAATTGTGTTCGCCCTAAGCAAGGGGCCTGCGTTGTCCAGAGGCACCTCAGAAAATTCCTGCAGCATGTCCCGATTTGCCGACAGGGAGGGCATGAGTTTTCGAGGTTAGTCACTGGCGGAGGCCAGTGGCCTCCGAACCTCGGGGCCTCTATCATCCCTCTGGCTCTTGCTCCATTGACGCAATTGATATTCTAGTTTCATTGCCAACTGTTCCTAAACAGTCGTTATCTGCTTCTTTGTCTCCTCAACTGCTTCAAAGTCACACTCCCATCTTCCATCGGAATCTGGGTGGATGCGTCGCATGACACTCCCATCACCTGAATAGCAGGAGTCTATGGCTTTCAGGTTTTCCTCGGTCGCAACCGATGACCTCCGAACCTCAAGGCCTTCATGTCCCCTCGAAGTGTTGTCGTCTATCTTCGCTCGCCGCCGAACAAATAATTGCAACGCAGGCCCTATCACAGTGACGACGTTCGCATGCGTCTGCCCCAGCGAGCACGGCATTTCGTGGATTCGTAGGGCGCTCCACTGGACGACCCATTGGCGACATTCGCATGCGTTTCTCCCGTCCAGCACAGCTATTCGTGTCCCCAGCAACGGACCCCACCGAAAGCCCCAGTGGCGACATTCGCATGCGCCCGCCCCACCCAATACAGCGCTTCGTGGCCCCATAGGGAACCCAACCGACACCCGCAGAAGCGACGCTCGCATGCGCCCGCCCCACCCAATACACCGCGTCGTGGCCCCATAGGGACCCTCCCTTGAAGGCCCCGTTGGCGACGTTCGCACGCGTCCGCCACACACTGCACAGCGCGTCGTGGCCACACATGAGGAGTTCCACCGAAGGCTCCAGTGGCGACGTTCGCACGCGTCCGCACCGCCCAATACACCGTTTCAAAACCCCCCGTGGCAGCGTTCGCATGCGTCCCCTCGAGCGCTTCGTGGCCCATAGGGGGCCTCACCGAAGGCCATAGTGGCGACGTTCGCATGCGTTCGCCCACCCATGTTGGCACACCCACTAGAACGCTTCGTGGCCCCATGGGGAGCTCCACCGAATGCTTTAGTGGCGACGATCGCACGGCGGCCCCGCTCCATTTCGGCACGCCCGTCACACGCTTCGTGGCCACAGAAGCGAAGGTGTCGTACCCCTGGTGCTTGGAGCACAAATTTCCGGAGCTTCGGATTTCGTACCTCGGTTTTCGGAACGGTAACCTCTGGAGGTTCGGGTTTCGCACCTCGGAGCTTGGGGCACCAACGCCTCGACTGTCAAGACTCTTGCCGCCCTACCTTTGCAACGCGAGCCAGAGCCAAACATCACGAGGAAACGAAATGAAACAATTAGAAGCAACGAAGTTCGAACTCTGACCTCTGGAGGCTCGGGGTTCCAATTTGGGAACACACAAATGTATATATATATATATATAGATAAAACGCATGAAACAGGAAACGGAAAAACCATTCGGAAACGCATTCACATGGAACGATAACCATCACGAGCAATGCTAACCACACCAGTAAAACATGTGAGCGTGATGAAGAAACATAAATTGCGGGCATATGATCGCATGATGTATGCGCAAACATCGGGGTTCGGCTTGTGCGCCTTTAATCATGGCGTTTGCATCCGGGCATCTCACACGCCGAGCTCATCCACGCATCTCACACGGTCTCGAAACGCCGAGCCCAATCAAACGCTTCACACGGCTCCAAAATGTATCGACATGCGACGAACACTTAGGCGCCGAACGGATCCGCGCGCGTCACATGGCCTCAAAAAGGCCACGCTATCCCCAGCGTCGAACACACCCGCGAATTCCACGATGGGGCTCAAAACTGCATCGGCGCCCTAAGCGTGCGTCTCGCACGGTTTGGCATTTCCACAGAAAGCCTTCGGCGCCGAGCGTATGCACGCGTCATACAAGGTCTCAGATACCATGAAGCCCTCGGGGACTTGCGACGGCAGTGACAAGCAAAACGCGCGGCAGAACCGGCGAGAGAATCAGGCCTCGGCCGGCGGCGGGGCGAGAGCACACTCGTGGTCGACGCTCTCGTCGTCACCGTCGTAATCGTTGAACTCGACGCTGTCGCCGTCACCGTCATCATCGTCGTCGCCGCCGTGAGACGAAACCATCATCGTCGTTTTTTCATATGTCTTCCTTCTTTTCACCGTCAGCGTTTCCACGTTCCCCCTTGTTTGCCTCTGTTCCCTATTGTTTGGGGAGCTCCCGAAATAGGAAACCCTGACCTCCAGAGGTTAGGGTTCCCTATGTTTTCCTCTGTTTCCCGTCTGTTGTCCCATTGATTTCTCTTGTCTTCCTTTGTTTTCCTTTGTTCCCCTCTGTTTTGGGAGAATCCGGACCCCCCCCAAAAAAAACCGAAACTCCGGAGGTTAGGGTTCCCTCTGTGTTCATCGAGTTCCCTCTGTTGCCCTTATGCTTCTCTTATGTTTCCTTGTTTCCCCCCTGTTTCCGTCTGTTCTGGGAGGTTCCGAAAAAGAGAACCCTTACCTCCGAAGGTTAGGCTTCCCTATTTGTTTTCTACGTCTTCCCTATGTCTCCCACTGCATTCTTCTGGTTCCCCCTGTTGCCCTCTGCTTTGGGACATTCCGAAATAGGACACCCTAACCTCCGGAGACCGTTTTCCAGTGTTGTCCTTTGTTTCCCGCCATTTCCTTATGTTTCCCTTTTGTTCCCCTTCTGATTCCCGTTGTTTCCCTCTGCATTGGGAATGGGAAACCCTAACCTTCGGAGGTTAGGGGTCCCTCTGGTTTGCTATGTATTCCTATGTTCTCCTCTGCTTCCCTCTGTTTCCCTATGTTCCCTTATGTTCCCCTTTTTCCCCATGCTTCACTTTGTTCTCCACTGTTCCCCTCTGTTTCCCTCATGATTCCCTTCTTCTTCCCTTCTGGTTCGCTTCTGCTTCCCTTCTATTTCCACCTGTTTCCCTCTGTTGTGGGAGGTTCCGAAATAGGAAAGCCGAGCCTCCAGAGATTAGGGTTCCAACCTCCAGATTCCAATGTTCTCCTTCTGGTTCCAGCAGTTTCCCTCTGCTTTGGGAGGTTCCGAAGTAGGACACCCTGACCTCCAGAGGTGAGGGTTCCCTTGTTCCTGTTATCCTCAGATTCCCTCTGTTTCCTGATGTTTCCCTCTGTTTCCCTTTGTTTCCCTCTGTGCTTCCTCTGCTTCCCTTATGTGTCCCTTATTCTTCCCTTCTGTTTCCACTCTGCGCTTCCCTTCTGTTCCATTTGTTTTGGGAAGTTCCGAGATAGGAAACACTAGCCTCCGGAGATTAGGGTTCCAACCTCTGGATTCTAGTGTTTTTCCTTGTGGGCGCACCCTTTCCACGCTTCGTAGCCCCCACACTGGCGATACTCACAACTGCATGTGGCTGGGTCCTTCGCCAAATGATTATTTGACGGCCCCGAAGCCGCAAACAGCTCCAAACTGGCCGCTACAAGTTTGTCGGGGTCCACTCGTCCTCCTTCTCCTTCTCCTCCTCCTCGTCCTACTCCTCCTTCTCCTCCTCCTCCCCCCTCCCCACCCCCTGCCCCTCCCTCCCTCGGATCTTTGGGCCCCCGAGGCTGCATCATACAGGACGGCGGCTCGAAGAGGCCCGGGAAGGAGCAGCCGATTCGAGGAGGGGGCGCCGTCCTGTACAGGAAGCGGTCGCACGCGAGCAGAACCAGCGCGCGGGCCTCCTGGCGGCCGCAGGGGCCCCCAAAGCCCGCCCTCGGCCAACTCACGAGGCGAGGCGGAGGCGCGACCACATCTCCCAAATCCTCCCAGACGTGCGCGCGTCGTGGAGAAGTCAGGACTGAAAGTTTCCGCCGTTTTCGGCCGCTGGGGTTCCTATACTGAGCCCTGGGACTGTCAAAAACGCTACTCCCGATGAAAAACTGGTCCCGGGAACGGGTCGGGACTTCTGGTGACCGCGTGTTGAACAAATCAGGGCATCGCATGTCTGTGCTGGTGTTCATTTCTTCCCAACCATCCTGCGGTGTTGGGTCCTCGTTTTGAAAAGACAGCGCCCCGCGTCCCTCCCACCTCCTCCTCCCCCTCAATCCTCCCATCATCATCATCATCATCATCATCATCATCATCATCATCATCATCATCACCACCATCATCATCATCATCATCATCATCATCATCATCATCATCATCATCATCATCGTCACCATCACCATCACCATCACCATCATCATCATCATCAGCAGCAGCAGCATCAGCAGCATCATCAGCATCAGCATCAGCATCAGCATCAGCATCAGCATCAGCATCATCATCATCATCATCATCATCATCATCATCATCATCGGCGTCATCATCATCATCATCACCATCACCATCACCAACACCATCATCATCATCACCACCAGCAGCATCAGCATCATCAGCATCACCATCACCATGACCATCAGCATCAGCATCGTCATCAGCATCGTCCTCATCATCCTCATCTTCGTCCTCATCCTCAGCCTCATCCTCATATTCATCCTCATCCTCATCCTCATCCTCAATATCATCATCATCATCATCATCATCATCATCATCATCATCATCATCATCAGCATCATCATCATCATCATCATGATCATCATCATCATCACCATTATCATCATTTTCAGAATCATCAACATCATAATCATAATGATCAGCATCGTCCTCATCATCCTCATCTTCGTCCTCATCCTCAGCCTCATCCTCATGTTCATCCTCATCCTCATCCTCATCCTCAATATCATCATCATCATCATCATCATCATGATCATCATCATCATCACCATTATCATCATTTTCAGAATCATCAACATCATAATCATAATGATCAGCATGATCAGCATCATCAGCGCCACCAACACCACCATCATCATCCTCATCCTCATCCTCATGAGCATCACCATCATCATCATCATCATCATCATCATCATCATCAAGATCAACATGAACATTATGAGCATAACCATCACCATCACTAACATCATCCATAACATCAATATCATCATCATCAACAGCATCATCACCATCATCATCATGATCAACGTGGCCAGCATGATCGCCATCATCAGCATCACCATCATCAGCACCATCAACATCAACATCAACATCATCATCATCATCATCATCATCATCATCATCATCATCGTCATCATCATCATCAACGTCGTCGTCGTCGTCATCGTCATCATCGCGGCTTGTGGCCCCACAAGGAGCTCCACCTAAGGCCCTTATGTCGGCGTTCCCATGTTCCGTGCCACCGATTTCGGCACACCCCTCACACGGTCCGAGGTCCCATAGGGAGCTGCACCTAAGGCCCCAGTGGCGTGCCCATGCGTGCGCGCCACCCATTTCGACACACCCCTCACATGGTTCGTGGCCCCATGGGGAGCTCCACCTAAGGATCCAGCGGCGACGTTCCCATGCGTCCGCGCCACCCATGTTTGGCACACCCCTCACACGGTTCGTGGTACATAAGGACCTCCACCTGAGGATTCAACGGCGACGTTCCCATGCGCCCGCGCCACCAATGTTTGGCGCACCCCTCACACGGCTCGTGGCCCCATAGGGAGCTCCACCTAAGGATCCAGCGGCGACGTTCCCATGCGTCCGCGCCACCCATCACCATCACCACCAGCAGCAGCATCAGCATCATCACCATCACAATCACCATCACCATGATCATGATCATCAGCATCAGCATCAGCATCAGCATCAGCATCAGCATCAGCATCAGCATCATCATCATCATCATCATCATCATCATCATCATCATCGTCCTCGTCATCCTCGTCTTCGTCCTCATCCTCAGCCTCATCCTCATATTCATCCTCGTCCTCATCCTCATCCTCAATATCAGCATCATCATCATCATCATCATCATCATCATCATCATCATGATCATCATCATCATCATCATCATCATTATCACCATTTTCATAATCATCGACATCATAATCATAATGATAAGCATGATCATCATCATCATCATCATCAGTGCCATCAGCATCACCATCCTCATCCTCATCCTCGTCAGCATCACTATCATCATCAATATCAGCATGATCATTATAATCATAACCATCAGCATCACTAATATCATCCATAACATCAATACCATCAGCATCATCATCACCAGCATATTCACCATCATCATCATGATCAACGTGATCAACATGATCGCCATCATCAGCATCACCATCATCAGCACCATCAACATCATCATTGACATCATCAACATCATCAACATCATCAACCTCATCGTCGTCATCGTCATCGTCATCGTCATCGTCATCGTCATCATCATCATCATCATCATCATCATCATCATCATCATCGTCATCATCATCAGCGTCGTCGTCGTCGTCATCGTCATCATCGCGGCTTGTGGCCCCACAGGGAGCTCCACCTGAGGCCCTTATGTCGGCGTTCCCATGTTTCGTGCCACCGATTTCGGCACACCTCTCACACGGTCCGAGGTCCCATAGGGAGCTGCACCTAAGGCCCCAGTGGCGTGCCCATGCGTGCGCGCCACCCATTTCGGCACACCCCTCACATGATTCGTGGCCCCATAGGGAGCTCCACCTAAGGATCCAGCGGCGACGTTCCCATGCGTCCGCGCCACCCATGTTTGGCACACCCCTCACACGGCTCGTGGTCCCATAAGGACCTCCACCTGAGGATCCAATGGCGACGTTCCCATGCGTCCGCGCCACCAATGTTTGGCGCACCCCTCACACGGTTCGTGGCCCCATAAGGAGCTCCACCTAAGGATCCAGCGGCGACGTTCCCATGCGTCCGCGCCACCCATGTTTGGCGCACCCCTCACACGGTTCGTGGCTCCATAGGGAGCTCCACCTGAGGATCCAGCGGCGACGTTCCATGCGTCCGCGCCACCAATTTCGGCACCCCCCTCACACGCACGGTTCGTGGCCCTGTAGGGAGCTCACCCCAAGGCCCCAGTGGTGACGTTACCATGCGTGCGCGCCACCCATGTTTTGGCGCACCCCTCACACGAGTCGTGGCCCCATAGGGAGCTCCACCTAAGACTCCAGTGGCGGCGTTCCCATGCGTCTGGGCCACCCATTTCGGCGCACCCTTCACACGGCTCGTGGTCCCATAGGGAGCTCCACCTAAGACTCCCACGTTCGGCAAACACCTCACGTTGTTGGTGGCACATAAGGAGCTCCACCTAAGGCCCCACCAGCGGCGTTCCCATGCGTCCGCGAGACTCATTTCGGCACACTCCGCACACGGTCCGAGGCCCCATTGGGAGTTCCACCTAGGGCACCAGCAGCGACGTTCCCATGCGTCCCCGCGACTCCTTGCTGCACACCCCTCGCACGTTTCGTTGCCCCATGGGGAGCTCCACCTAAGGCTTCAGCAGCGACGTTCCCATTCGTCCCCGCGACTCATTTCGGCGCTCTTCACACGGTTCGTGGCCTCATAAAGATCTCCAAATTGAGGTCCCGGTGGCGACGTTCCCACGCGCCCCCGCGACTCATTCACAACCATACTCACTCACAATCAGACTCGCTCGCGCTCAAACTCGCCCGTGTTTAGCCTCTCGTGCTGCGACCTGTCGTCTTCGCTCGTGTTGTGTACCCCTCCACACATGTCGGCATACCCCTCACACGGTCCGTGGCCCCATAGGGAGCGCCACCGCAGATGGTATTCACAATTGCGGTACTCACAACTGCGCATGGTTGGGTCCTTCGCCAGGCTATTTTTCGAGCTGGACGCGCTCGCCCAATTTCGAGCCACGAGCCATCACAGGTCGATCTGGTTCGAAAAATGCAACACAATGATTGGGCCTGGGGCTCGGGTCGTACTGCTCCAGACCATCCCGTGGTGTTGGGTCCTCGTCTTGAAAGGACAGCGCCCCGCGTCTCCCTCCTTTTTCCCTCCCTCCTCCTCCTCCTCCTCCTCCTCCTCCTCCTCCACCCCTGCGTGCCCCTGCTCTCCGTGGCCGCATAGGCAGCTCCACCAAAGGCCCCAATGGCGACGTTGGCATGCGTCCGCTCCACCCAACACAACGTTTCGTGGCTCCATGGGGAGCTCCACCCAAGGCCCCACTGGCGAAATCGCATGCGCCCACCCCAACCAATGCGGCGTTTCATGGCCCGAGAAGGGGCTCGACGGATTCGTGGCTCCATGCCGGGCTCCACCGAAGGCCCCAGTGGCGACGTTCGCATGCGTCCGCCCCGCCCCGTACAGCGCTTCGTGGCCTTATGGACAGCTCCACCGAATACCCCAGTGGCGAATTTCGCATGCGTCCGCTCCATCCACTACAGCGCTTCGTGGTCGTATAGCGAGCTTGGCCGAAAGGCACAGTGGCGACGTTCCCATGCGTCCGCCTCACCCAGTACAGCGTTTCGTGGCCCCGCAGGGAACTCCACCGAAGGCCCCAGTGGCGACGTTGGCATGCACCCGCCCCACCCAACACACCGCGTCTTGGCCCCAGAAGGAGCTCCTCCGAACCCCCCAACGGCGACGTTCACACGCACCCGCCCCACCCACTATAACGATTCGTTGCCCCAGGGGTAGCTCCACCGAAGGCCCCAATGGCGACGTTCACATGCGTCCGCGCCACCCAGTACAGCGCTTCGCGGCTCCGTGGGGAGCTCCACCGATGGCCCCAGTTGCGACGTTCGCATCCCCCGCCCCACTCAGCACAGCGTTTCGTGCCCCGGTAGGGAGCTCCACCCAGGGCCCCAATGGCGACGTTCGCATGCGTCTGCCCCACCCAGTACAACGCTTCGTGGCCCCATAGATAGCTCCACCGAAGGCCCCAGTGGCGACGTTCGCATGCGCCCGCCCCGCCCAGCACAACGCTTGGTGACCCCATAGGAAACTCCACCGAAGGGCCAAATTGCGACGTTCGCATGCGTCCGCCCCGCCCAGTACAGCGCTGCTCGTGGCCCCAGGGGTACTTCCACCGAAGGCCCCAATGGTTACGTTCGCATGTGCCCGCCGCCCCAACCAGTACAGCGCGTCGTGGCCCCACATGGAGCTAGGTCCACCGAAGGCCCTGGTGGAGACGGTCGCATGCGTGCCCCCCCCCCGCACACTACAGCGTTTCGTAGCCCCATAAGGGGGATCCATCGAAGGCCTCAGAAGCAACGTTCGCATGCGTCCGCCCCGCCCACTACGACGATACGGGGCCCCTTAAGGAGCTCCACCGAACACCCCAATGGCGAGCTTCGCATGCGTCCGCCCCACCCAGTACAGCGCTTCGTGGGCTCATGGGGAGTTCCACCGACTGCCACAGTGGCGACGTTCGCATGCGCCCCCTCCAACCAGTACAGCGCGTCGCGGCCCCAGATGGAGCTAGGTCCACCGAAGGCCCTGGTGGAGACGGTCGCATGCGTGCCCCCCCCGCACACTACAGCGTTTCGTAGCCCCATAAGGGGGATCCATCGAAGGCCTCAGAAGCAACGTTCGCATGCGTCCGCCCCGCCCACTACGACGATACGGGGCCCCTTAAGGAGCTCCACCGAACACCCCAATGGCGAGCTTCGCATGCGTCCGCCCCACCCAGTACAGCGCTTCGTGGGCTCATGGGGAGTTCCACCGACTGCCACAGTGGCGACGTTCGCATGCGCCCCCTCCAACCAATACAGCGCGTCGCGGCCCCATAAGGGGGTTCCACGGACGGCCCCAATTGCGACGTTCGCATGCGTCCGCCCCGCCTGTCTCGGCGCACACCTCGTGCTGTCCGTGAACATAGGGAGCTCCTCCGAAGGCCCCAGTGGCGACGTTCGCGTATGCGTCTGCCCCAGACGGCCCCGGTAGCAACGCTCGCATGCGCTCGCCCCACCCAGTACAGCGTTTCAAGACCCCACTGGTAGCTCCAAGGAAGGCCCCAGGTGCGACGTTCGCACGCGTCCGCCCCAACCAGCAGTGCGATGCGGGGCCCCATAAGGAGCTCCACCCAAGGCCCCAGTGGCGACGTTCGCACGCGTTCGCCCCACCCGGTACAGCGCTTCGCCCCATAAGGAGCTCCACCGAACGCCCCAGCGGCGACGCTCGCATGCGTCCGCCCCACCCAGTACAGCGCGCCGTGGCCCCATAGGGAGCTCCACCGAAGGCCCCAATGGAGACGGTCGCATGCGAGTGTCCCGCCCAATACAACGCTTCGTCGCCCCATGGAAGGCTCCGACGAGAGCCCCAGTGGCGACGTTCGCATGCGCCCCCCGCGCCCAATACAGCGATTCGTGGCCCCATCGGGAGCTCCACCGAAGGCCCCACTGGCGACGTTCGCATGCGTCCCCCCCTTCATTTCGGCACACCGCTCACGCGTTTCGTGGCCCCATCGGGAATTCCACCGAATGCCGCAATGGCGACGTTCGCGTACGTCCCCCCGCCCCGTCATTTCGGCACACCCCTCACGCGTTTCGTGGCCACATCGGGAGCTCCACCGAAGGCCCAGCGGCGACGTTCGCATGCGTTCCCCCGTCCACTTCGGCACCCCCCTCACACGTTTCGTGGCCCCATAAGGGGGATCCACCAAGGCTCCCATGGGCGACGTTCGCATGGCGGGCCCACTCCATTCTGGCACACTACTCAAACGTTTCGTGGCCCCTGAGGGGGGTATACCCAAGGCACCAGTAGCTGCGCCCGCAGGGTGGCCCCGCCCCATTTCCGCGCACCCTTTCGCACGCTTCGTGGCGATACCCACAGCGGCGATACTCGCAACTGCATATGGTCGGGTCCTTCGTCAGGGTCATGTTCTGCGATGTTGCACTTGTATGTTTTCGCGTCGTCGGATCTTGGGTTAGGCTGGGCATGTCCTCCTACAGGAGGATGTCCGATGACAAGTAAAAAATAAGTAAACGTATACAAAAATGTTCAACCACGTCCCCAGAGTAGTTTTTGTCTATTTTCGAATATTCCTCCTGTCGAGGCTCGTGCCCGACATAAACCTCGGGGACGATGCCAGGCGGGCACGTGGCCACATCCACCGCCTGTGGAAGCGACGCCCTTGGGAACACAGCGGGCGGCGCATATGGACACACTCTGGCCTTCGGAGGGCCCAAGCGGGTCCAGACCCGCCACCCGCCGAAGTTCCCGGAGATCGATCCCCCGGCCGGCAGTCGTGGACAACTTAGTCGGACAAGAACGGGAAGCGCCGATGTTGTCCACTGGGCTCGTATGTCATGGCCCACGAAGCAACCCCAACCCAACCCGAAGGCCCCGATTTTCCTTCTCCATTTCCAATGGGGGGGGGGTCGGGGAACATGGAAAAACAAATATGAAGCCCGTACCCCCCCAATCCGAAATTCGGGCGAAATTCGGGTCTTCGGGTTGGGTTGGGGTGGTCTGGTAGGCAGTCCGTATGGAGAACGAAAAGAAAATAATGATGGCGACGACGAGGTTGCGGATGTCGAGGATAGCAGCGTGGACGACGGGAGGGCAGCGAGGGGGGCAGAAAGACAACCAGCAGGAAGACAAGCGCGAGGACGAGGAAGAGACGGAGGAGGAAGAGTACGAGGAGGAACGATCTGGTACAGGAGGAGGAGAAAAAACAACGGTAATCATAGTGGTAATAAAAAAAAGCTGAGAAGAAAAAGGAGGAGAAGGACGACGACGACGACGAAGGAAACGAACCCGACAAAGAGGACGTCAAAGAAGAGATGGGTCCTCGTGATCTGGTGAGGCTACCCTATGGGCTGTTGAGGCCGTCTGGGGCTACCTTGGGGCATCCTGGGGACATCTTGGGAGTCTGTCGGGGTCCTCTTGGGGGCTACTGGAGACTTCTTGGGCTGCGTGGGCATGTTTTAGGGTTATGCGGGGGCACTCCCAATCCATCTCGGCGCCATCTTGGTTGAGCCGCCTGGCGGTCCTCCTCCTCCTCCTCCTCCTCCAACTCCTCCTCCTCTTTTGTTTGCCATCCACGGCGCCTCAAACAATGCTTCAAACTGGAGGCTAAGAATGCAACGGCAAAAGAAAATTACTGGAACAAGGATTTGACCAGGCCCAAATCGAGAGTCACGCCCGCTCTATCGGGGTGTCTCCCTTGCCTGGTGTTGTTCCAACTGCGGTTGCCTGTGATCGTCGGCGGCTTACAAAGCTTGCCCAGGTCACACACCTGGGCGCCAGAGGAGTATGACCGACACCTGAGGCAGAAAAAAATGTGCGAATTGTCGCTGGCCTCCAGCGCGAGAGCGCGGTGCTGGAGCCGATCCAAAACAACGCTACCGAGCCTGCTGTGACCTCGGCACGAACCGCCAGCAGGACAGACAGAGTTAGCCGAACCCTTCCGGCAGACCCGACAGCGCCAGAACCCCGACATACGGGTCCACTGGTGAGAATTCCTCTGGGCAGCAGGAGGAGCAGGAGGAGGAGGAACCCGCTCCAACCCCCGAAACTCCACCCGAGGAAAGAAAGGCAGAACAGCAGCAGCAAGGTCCATCACGCACCTGGCAATGACCTTTTTTAAATCGACTGCTTCCAAGTCACCTGCACAGAAGCTTGGGTGCCAACTCGCCGCACGCTTGGCACCCAAGTCAGCGAAATAGTTGCCTCGACGAATGAAGCGCTCACGGGCGCTTATGCCTGATTCGTCGAGGTCTTTGTGGGCATCCACCTTGGTGAAGCTGGTGATCCTCGAGCCAGCCCCAGCAGCGCCATGAATTATCATACCCGAATACTGGAGCCTAGGGCCCTGGAAGAAGAGGTCGGCCACGTTTCTGCAGTCGCTGAAACATTCAGCTCCGGCCTCCAAGGAAAAGCTCAGACCCCCAAACGCCCCGAACTCGGCAGCCTGGGGGGTCTGAGGATAGGGGGCCCAGACAGGGGATGTGATTTCACACAGCAGGTTCGCATTATCGTCCGTCATGGCCAGGCACCAACCAGCACGGGAAAGCTCTACCGCATGATGTTTGAAGCAACTGCCGTCCAGGGAAACGTGACCCCAGATACCGAGATCAGGGTGAGTTTTCACAGGGCCAGGGAGTCCTGGAGGCTCGGCTTTAGGTGCAGCCCACTCCACGTGCACAACTACTCCATCCGACGAGGGCTTGGGGAGCTCGTCTCCAGGGTGCTTACAGGCGCCGTGGACGAAAAGAGTGTATTCATAGTCGTCAGACTCCGAGTCCAACGCGAGAGCAAGGATATCTTCAAGCACGAGCCGCTCTCGCTCTGCTGCGCAAGCGGGACATTGCCAAAGGCTGTGCCAGAGCGTGTCCTCGTACTGGCCACAAAGAACGCAGACCGAAGGGACATCGTAGCCGGCCTTCGTGGCCGCGACACTGGTCCAAATGGCGTTGCTGGCGAGGGCCCTCATGGTGGACTTATCCTTGAAAGAGACCTTGCTGGACCTAAGCTTTTCCCGCACAGTGCCCCAACAGAGACGGTGGGGAACGCCGAACTTCGGGGCCGAATCCCTCTCCAAGCCCCTGAACACAACCGGTAGAAGGTCATCCTGCGAGCACAGAGGGGCCCTGAAACCTTGGCCCAAGACCAATCATCCCTACAAAAAAAAAAAAAAAAAAAACGAGCTCCAAGCTTGCCTCAGAAGCCCAAAGGAGGGGGGGCCCGAGAACTGTCTGGTCTGAGTCAGCCACCGCTCCTTAGCATAGCGCACCAACGAGGCAACGCTGACTCTCCACGGCGGATCCCCCTCCAGAAGGGTGATCACCGTGAGCGAGCGGTGCTGCGACTTAGGAGATATCGTCGACATCCCGAGGGAGCGGAGCCTGTGCAACTCCCTATCGCTGGCGCCGAATACTTCCGCTCCGTAAGTGCCGTTCGCCAAGAGACCCGCGGTGAAGATGCGCGGGGATTTGCGACCCAGGACCTCCTTATGCTTGCGCAACCGACGGGTCTTTTTTTGGGCGAGCGCAACGCGCTCCTTAAACTTTAGACTTCCCTCTTCCAGCTCCACGGGCACGAAGCGCGCGGCCAGCCGTGAAGTCCACGCCGAAGTTTACCACGGCAGGGGCCGAGACTCCAGCAAGAACGCCAAGCTGCAGCTCGAGCTGCAGGGCGACACGCTTGTTGCTGCTGACCAGGCAAATCTTGTACATGGCCAAGGAGCAACCTAAGACTTCAGTCATGGCCTTATGGAGGCCGAGCGCACACGTGACTAAGCCTGAGACAACATATTATGCCGTGCCTGTCCTCGACAGGCCCGTGTCGTCAATGTAAGCGTCGAATTCAGTGCCAACTTGTAAAGGGATGTCGTCGAAGGCCGACATGGCCAAAACAAAACTCTGACCAAACTAGTGGCCATCGAACAGCCCGCTATGACTCCCGAGAGGGCCCCATAGGGCCCATCCAGGATACCTCCCAAGGAAAGGTAACCGACCTGTAGGCCTCCAGGCACACGCGGGTGATGCAACGAGGAAAGTTATGACGCTCACACTGATGCTCCAAATGCTCCAAAGAGATACTCTCGTAGTATTTCTTCATATCCCAGAAAATGGACGCGGGCACCATTTTGGAAGCAACCCCTGATTCAGCCTCGACGCCTTGACGCCGCGCGACGTCCGCAGCTCCACGGATGGGCCTGCCACCCACTAGACTCTGGGATGGTCGAACTCCCATTGGAGGGCCAGGGGGCGCCGGGCCCTGCCCCACAATCTCACGCGACGCAAAGACACCGATCGGCCGAAAGCCTCCAGAGGCCTTGCCCAGGAGCGCCAACAAACCAACCGAGACCTGGGAAGGGGGGCGACCGACCGACTCGACGACCCGCCAGAGCCTCCAGGGCAGCATGACTCATGGGGCTGTAATGTCTGAGGTAGAGTCCATCCACCGACACGGCACTGGCCTTCCTGTACGAGCGGCTGAGTTTCCTTAGCTCGTCGGGAGAAAGCTGAGGCAAGGCTTCGATGATCTCGACGGGGCCCCTTTCGGGGCCAGCGCCAGGGCCCCGCAACTTGCTGAACTTCGGCCCCTCCGCCCGGGAGAAGGGAACGAGGGTCGGCGCGAATCCCGCCGTGGCAGACGAGGGCGGTGGTGGTGGTCTTCCACGGCACGGGGCCCCGAAGGGCCAAGCGGGCCTTCTTGCCGCCAGAGTCGAGCCCCTCCTGGAGCCAGTCTTTCCAAGAAGCCTTCCTGCAAGCGACCGCATCCGACTTGGCCCTCGCAACCAGCGGGGCAAGATCGTCTTGGTGGCGGCATTCGCAATCGTAGAGGAACTGATCAGAATCAGAAGCACCTAAGCTCGCCGCTCTCCGAACGTGCACAGCAGCTGCGGCTGCGACCGAGGGCGGCGGCGTCTTGCGAGAGTCGGCGACGCCTGCAACCTTGCCCTCACAGGCCCCACAAGCCTTGAACTCCAACACGAGGGCGCGGACCTGATACTCAAGCCGACGAAGGCCTCGGAGGAGGGAGTCCTCAGGGGGCTGAAGAGGCCTAACGATGTTCTTCCAGTACGTCTCCACAGGCTTGCCACGGGATCCATGGAAGGGCAGGTCGGGCAGGTCGCAGCCGAGCAAGCGCTCGAGGTCGCGTTCGGCCTGATCGGTCCGCAGCTGATACGTGACAGGCAGGGCGGGGGCCGCGCCGTCGCCATCGCCTCTCGCAATCGCTTCCTTAGCCTCTCTCACGCAATCCAGAACCTGGGCCCAGTCCGCGGCCCTCAACTCGGGCGCTGGCCCAACCGGTGGCGTCGGAGGCAAAGGAGGCGGCCTCCGAAAGGCCAGGGCTCTAAGGTAGAGCAACTGGGGGCGGAAGCAAAGGCTCACAGGCCTCTGAGGGTGCAACGAAGAGCCTTCCACAACGCTGATGCTGCGAATACCTTTGCCCAAACCGCCCGAGACGACTAAGTAGTGGAAAACGTCTGGCTGTCCCTGAGAAGGAAAATGAGCGTTGGATTCAGTGTAAGCCAAAAGGGAACCCAGCTCAGACACGAAACCTGACGAGTGCAAAACCTCGGGATTGAAATTGAAACCACCTGCCAAGACGAACTCGCAATCAATGTTGGTCAGGAACTCCCCTAGCTTGGCCAAGACCCCAGAGTTGGCCGAGTCAAGGCCGACCGGGTGCACCAAGTAGAGCGAGCAAAGGCAGACAGGAGGAGAGGCAGGCGCGTGCACCATGCAAGCCAGGACCCTGCCGTCGCACAAGTCGCCACCATCAACTTCATACAGACCGAGCCAGTCCCGAACAAGCATGACAACTTCTGAGCTGTCGCCCTCTTGCGGGCCAGGAATACCAAGCATCCAGACCGATTCCCAGCCCGACCGAAGACAGCTCGATGACGCGCGGGATGGCCTCAAGATCCCGACTGCGATACTCCTGGACCAAAAGAATGTGCGCACCAGGTTCGGATTCCAGAAGATCCAGAAGAGCGCCCCAGGAGTTTATGTTGGCCGTCCAGATCGCGAGAGCCACGGCATCAGAGAGGGCCAGGACCTGGGGGGGCCACGGACCTGGGACCTCGGACTCTGGGGGCAACATCGCCAGCGACAAGGGCACTGGCTGAGACTTGACAAACGAGGGAAACAGGAAGGGACAGGCGCCCTTTGCTCGTTTGCTGGCGGCGCGCGTGCAGCGAGAGCGCAGCGACAGCACAAGCTTGGACTCCACCCAGTCGCATAGATCTCGAATGGCAGGATCGGCTCCAGCACCAGCTATGAATTCGTTGCAAAGCACAGCGAGCTCTGGCAGCATGAGTGGCGCGCCCGCGCCCACGGGCTCGGGCCCTGACGAATGTTTTTTTTGCTGTTTCAAAACCTGTTCCAGCGCAGGGAAGGGGCGAGGGAAGCCCAAGAAAACCAACGTAGGACTGCCCAGGAAGCCTCGCACCAGCCAGCCCGGACACATGATGCGAAGCGCTAAAAAGAGTGGCAGGGCCTACAACTGCTGCACGATGAAGACCTGCTTCGCGTAGATCGACAACGCAAACTCCTCCACCGTGCCCCTCGACAGTGCTCTTCGGCACAGCGGGCCTCAGAGCGGTGAATCAGTGCCTGGGTTCCGCAGACGGGAATCCTACGCCTTCACTCCTCCGAATAGCACAAACAGAAATAGAAGAAGAGAGCCAGCTGCGAACACGCGGATCCCAAAGTGCCCCTTCACTCCGCCGCTGACTCTGCGGAGGGGGGGGACCCCTGACAGCTCTCGAGCGACTCTGGAACGGATGTCCTCGGAGGCCGCCACGGGGGCGGCAGCAGCAGGGGCCGCAACTGCACCTGGCTGTACTCCTCCAGAACTCGCTGCTCCGGGAGAACTGACATTCTGGTCGCCAACATCGCCTGAGGTAACACCAGACCCACCTGCAGCATAACCAACTTCCGTCTTGCGCTTCTTCCTCGGGAGCCTACGCTCGTGGTCCTCGTGGCTGGCCCTTGCGGCGGCTGAAGCTTCGAGGGCACCCTTGAAAAGCTTGGAGGCGAGCTCTTGGATGGAGTCGGAGAGCGTCTGCTTGCGAGCCTTGAGCTCCTTCTCGCCCTGAGGCGCGAGCTCGAACTCCTCGACCTCCTTCTGAACATTGAACAAGCTGCCCAAGTTGAAACGCGACTCGAAAGCCACCTTGCCATCGCAGGGATCCTCGATGCCAACCTGCTGGGTGACGGGGCCGGACTCCATGGGCAACGTAGCTGAAGCCATCTCCTTGACCGCGGACTGGTAGACCGTGTCGGCCTCGTCAAAATCTGCCTTGCACTGCAGCGCCAGGGGCTACTGCTCCTCGAGTTCGGTGCGCCAGCGACACAACTTGCCGAAGTCGTGCTCGAGCTTCCTCTCCTTCCGCTCGATATCAGCAACAACCTGCTGAGCGCGCTGGTGAGGAAGTACAGCCGCTTCCTTGGACTTGGCCGCCAATGAAGCCGCCAACTGCTCGTGGCATTTGGAACTGGCGATGTCGCCCGCCTTCTTCGAGAGCTCCGCCGTCGCGAGGGCTCCGCTCTCGGGCAAGTCTGGAACAGGACCAGGAAGAAGAGCTGCGACTGCGCCACCTGGAAGGTCGTCGCCTCTGCCCTTGCCCTTGCCCTCATCCTCCTTGCTCTTGCCCTTGCCAGTGCCGCGCTCGCCGCCGCCCTTGACAGGGCCAGGGGCGAGCGCGCCTCCACCGAAACCTGAGACCTCGCCACCGCAACGGCGCGCCCACTGCCCCCCAGGCGGCTTGGGCTCGACAGGGGCGACATGCACCAAGGGAGACTTGCAATGTTTGCACCGCGTGAAATGAGACTGGTTCTTACGGCGGCCGCAGACCCCGCAGGGAATTGAGCTGAACTTGCCACCTCGCCCACGACCTTTGAGCTGCCGGGCTTCAGACTCTGCGCCCTCGGTGCACACCCATGGGCGAAGAGCAGGAACAGGATGCACCATCGGGCCAGAGCAAGAGGGGCCAGGATGCACCGGAAGGGGAGCGTTGAAAAAGGAAAGCCAGGCGGGCGGACGCCTGGGAAAGCTGCGGGGGCCGCAATCCCCTCCACGCCAACTGGCAAGTCTGGGGGCGAAACGCTACGGACTTGAGCCAAAATGGCTACGGAGCAACTCCTCCTCCTCCTCCACCTCCTCTGTCTCCTCCTCCTCGTCCACCTCCTCCCGCTAGCCGTTTTGGCACCGACCCCCTGCGGCGCTGAGAGGGCGCGGCGGGCCATTGGGGCCGCCGATTATCTCCGCGCGAAATCGACTGGGATCGAATTTCTGATCAGATAAGATTGGCGATTGCTAAAAGCCCGTCAACTACATGGCAAAAGGAAAGAAGGCCAGAGAACGGAGGAAAGCCCAGGAGGAAAGGCCCGATGACGGGGATTGGCCTCCTCTTCCTGGGCAGCGATCCAAACCTGCGCAGGCGACGAACCCGTTCTTCGGTCTTCCTCAATGGCCTCCTGGTTCGAGTCAGCCCACACGGCCAATTTGGGGCGCGCCACCGCCCCCGCCGCCCGCAGAGGGCCCGTTCAAGCACGGGCGGAAAAACATGGCTGGAGGCGACAAGGCGGGAGGCGAAAGGCGCAAGGATGTGAGCAGTGCTTGCCCAAGGTGGACATGGGCGCCCAAGCTCACGCAGCATGGCAATACGTGTCTGTGCGGGGCGGCCTTCTCCAACAGGGCGCCGCCGAGTCAGGCGCCAAGCAAGGGGGCGGCTGTCATGGGCGCCGCTCTGCAGGAGCAGCTGCGGGATATCATCGAGACGCAGCCTGGCAGTGCGCAGGCACGCGCAGCTCAGAGCCTTCTCGAATCGACCAAGGCTGGCTCGAAGGCGGGGCGAGCGCCATCTGCAGCCCCAGTGACTCAGCGTGTCACGGAGGCCACGGCGAAGGTGCAGCGGGCCCAGGTGACTTTCGACAAGGCTCGAGCACAGCAAACCCGCCTCGCGCTGGCTCTCTCGGAGGCGGCCGCAGCCCTGGCTCACGCGGAGAAGTGCTGAGGTTTTCAAAACGGTGGTTTCTCCTGGGCAAGTGGAGACACATACGGGCTCGAGTATTGATCTCAGCTCCTTGCTGGGGGGTCCAAGCCTGTGGAGTCGATGTTCAAGATCAACCTGGGCCCCGAGTTCGACAATTCCGACGGCGTCATGGACGAGCAGGATCTGGCGGAGGTGGACCGTCGCAAGAAGCTGGTCATGGGCGAGCTCATGACGGCACTTTAGGCCACGTTCGGGGGCATGCAGGAGAAGTTGCGCGAGTACCGCGACAGCCTGGCCTCCGTTCGGGATAAGGTGGCCAAGAAGCGCCGCCACGCTTCGCCATCGCCTCCGCCTGGATCAGCGGCTGCAGGGCCAGCTGAGGGAGCTCCAGCCGAGGCGCCAGCGGCCGCGGCAGCGGATCGGGCCCTCTCCCGCCAGGGCCGCTGCGGCAGTCAATGTGCAGGAAGCCTCAGCCCTCGGCGGAGGCGCTGGACCAGTTGATCCTGTCAAGGAGGCCAAGGTGGAGGCCATCAAGTCCAAGCTGCAGGCGGACGCCGAGGCCCTCCTGGCCACGGCACGGGCCGCGCGGCGGCAGCGGGGGAGTCGTCGTCTTCCTTGCCTGCAGCTTCCCCCTGACCTCGGCGGGCCATCTGCTGATGGTGGTCGGGGGGCCGCGCCCATCCCACCGAGTACGTCTTCGAGCTCGGCCAGGTTGGTGTTCAAATCGATGGAGCACTGTGAGGAAGGCAGCGCTGCTGGCGCGGAGGCATCATGCCCTTCGGCAGTAGCTAGAACGCAAGTCCCAGCTCCCAGGTGCACCCAAGTGGTAAACAACGAGAGGAGCTGGGCTCAGTCGTCATCAGTTTTGCTGGAGTCGGCCCCCAGGTGCACCCATGAGGTAAACAGCGAGCGGGGCAGGCCCGCCTCGAAATGCGAAGCTGCTGCTGACGGGCACCCGCCCATGCTGCGCCCGGAGGGATCGCTCGCGAGAGGCAGGCCCAGCAGGACCACGACCGATTTGGAGGAGGTCGTGGGGGAGCTGGGAGTTCAGGTTTGCTGCGAGACTGAGCCTCAGCGAGGTGGACTGGAGACTCGCGCGCGCCACCCTGGCGGTCAGGAGATGTCTCGAGGAAGCTCAGTTTCAAGCATACGGGCGACGTACTCACGCACTATTGGCGGCTGGGGGCCCGACGCGAAGTCCCTGGCCCAGCATCAAAAAGCTGATATTATTGTTGCTCCTGAAACGCACGTTTCTCCTGAGGGTTCTAATGATCTTCTACATGGTTGGAGGAAGTCAGGGTGCACTGGAGTTTTGTCTGCTGCGTATGCTGCAGGAGGCAGCACTATGGGAGTTCGAAAAAATAGAGCTGCCTCTTTACGCCACCTGGCCGCATCTCCACATCATCAGGTGGGGCTTCGGCAGCTGGGGGGGGGGGGGGGAAGGAGGAAGCTGGTCTTGAGTTTACCGATGTAGTGGCCATGCAGCTTCGGGCCCAGAACCAGTCTCTGCTGGTTGTAGGCATTCACATGACGTCTGGTATCGGGGCCAAGGGCAACGCGCATAAGTTGGCCAGTCTGGGAGCATTGCTTGCAACAGTTCAGGGCAAGTGGATCATTGTCGGCAACTGGAATATGACGCCGAAAGAGTTGTCAGCTTCAGTATGGTTGGACATTTCAGGAGGAGTGGTCGCTATTCCTACCAACACAGAGTATACGTGCACAGCGGACTCGGGGCGCATGCTGGACTACCTCGTCATGTCTTCCTCTGCACAGCATTTACTGACTTCTATCGTGGCTGATTTTGAAGCGGTCGAAGAGGCAGGTCGATCTCACTATGGGCTGCAGATTTCGTTAGACTTTGACATTGCTCGAGCAATGGCTTGGACCCTCCCTCGACCTCGCGCATTTGAACATTCCGCTCGGCCGAATCGCGCGGCAGACCCAGAGAGCAAGAGGTCCAAAGCCAAAGCATCACGAGCCCATCCAACCAATTCCAGCGATCGTACACAGACTGCCCCCGTGGCATGGGGAGCGAAGCGTAGGCTTGCCATTCAGAGCCCCCCAGTCCTGCAGCACCTTCACTTGGAGCTGGAGGAGGAGGATGTCTGCACCGGCAACGAAGAGGAGGACACAGAAGCGCCTCCTGAGGACGAACCAGAGCTCCTGGAGAACGACGTGGGCACTGATCACGAGGACTTGTCAACCTGTGCCAGCATTCAGGAAGCTTGGTCAGGGGCCTCGAAGGATATGCTGTGGAGCAGCCTTCAGGAGCAGGCGAATGGCAAGTCTTCGCCGCCAGAATATGTGGAGCGCAGCTTGGGGTTTCGAGCAGACCCTGAGTCAGCTATCTTATTTGGAGATTTGTTTATGCAGTGGTCTAGTACTATGGAGCTGTACTACTGTGAATTATAACAGGTACATCCGCAGGAGGGACGCCATCATCAAGGAAGAGGGCGGCTGCGCGACCCCGTCAAGACGCCGACGGACGGAGGGAAACCCTATGTCACGGCATCCGGCTGCAGCTCCAAATGGTTGTCGACGGTCGCCCACCTTCTGGCTGCGCTTGCATGCGTGAAGAACGGCCAGATGTCATCGCCGCGTGCCTCGCACTTGCGGAGCAGACTGTCGGCCCTGGCATCCACCATACCTATCTCCCAGATCGTTCCTCTTCCCGAACGTCGCAGGGAGAGGTGGATCAGGTCGCTCCGTGCACTGGATGGCATTACGAAGGGGCCCCGCGAGAAGCTGGCGGAAGCTGCTCGACGTGCCGCGGAGCAATCGCAGAGAGCAGTGGCGAGACAGAGGCTTCAAGGGCTCCGCGACTGGATCTGCCGGAGCTCCATAGGTGGCATGGGGGCTCTACGCAGGCACGTCAAGGACCAGATGGCGGAGGTCAGCGAGATTCGGCACGCGCAGATCTCCACCTGCGACGGGGCCTCACTAATGGAGGCCAAGCGCAAGGTGTGGGACTCGCTCTGGTCACCGCCGCTGGCCGATAGCTACCAGGCTCTGAGGTTCTTGCAGAGGGCCAGGGAGCTGGCGCGGCATGAGGAGACGCAGCCGATCACGATGGACAATTTGGAGGCGGCGTTGGCAGCCATGCCGCCGTCCAAGGCGGCTGGCATTGACGGCGTTCGGCAACGAGAAGTTCGGTGGCTGCCTGAGGAGGGCCGCCAGCAGCTCGTGCGTTTATTTCAGCAGATTGAGGCAGCCGTGGCTTGGCCATGGCAATGGCTCACTGCAATTATTATGTTGAGAAAGCCTGATGTGCGCAAGGACCGCGCCATAGGCCTTCTGACCTGGCTGGGTCGCTTGTGAAGCCGCCTGAGGTCTCGACCCGCGGAGGTCTGGCCCGAGCTTCGCTCGGGGCCCTGGGGCGCCGCGGTCCGAGGCAACAATGCTCTGCGGGGGGCTCTGCTCAGGAGCTACGCTGACGAAGCGGCCCTGTCCTCTGCGCTGCCTGAATTTTGCTCGGCGTCCAATTTGCGGGATGTTGAAGCATTCTATGATTCGATCCGTTGGGAGAGGGTCCTTGAGCATGCGCTCGACTTGGACTTTCCTGCTCCGTGTCTTTCTTTGGAAGCCCTCCTGCAAGTGGGGCCGCGGATCCTGCGTGACGAGCGGTGCGTGGCCCCACCCATTGTTCCGTTGGGAGGCTTGGTCGCCGGTGCTCGGAGGGCGCCTGAGTTTGCCGCGCGTCAGATGCATGCGATTTGCGAAGCCTCTCTCGCAGCCAGTTCGCTTGTACAGATGCGAACTTGGATAGGCGATGTCACCCAGAGGGCAGAGGGGATTCACCGAGATGTGGCGGGTCACCGTGTGCGCGCGGGAATCGCCTTTGCCCAGGGCTGCGAGAGAGAGTGTCTGAAGCTGGCGTCTAAGTATACTATCATAGCTTCCGAGCTCTCGGTGGCTCGGGGAATTCAGGAGGGACTGGGAACCAGAGCTATTGCTGTTGAAGTTGCGTCTGTATCGGCCGAGTTGGGCGTCGAGCGTGGCAGCGGCGCGAAGATTTCCAAACCGCGCCATGCCAGGCGCGTCGCCCAGGCACATCGGCGCGCGCATCGCATCAAGCACGGTGGGCCAGAGCTGATCCGCGCAAGGTGGGGCCCAAGCTTGTCCTCGCGGGAGCCCTTCCTCAGGCCTCGTACGCTTGGGAAGTTTGTGGGGTTGCTCCGTCGGTGCTAATGCAATGGAGGCGTGCCTCAGCTGGAACCCTCGCTAAAGAGGATCTGTAGGCCTTTGCCTCACCTCGATTTTGGCGCTGGAAGTGGGCCCCAAAGACCCCGCTTTCAGCGCGGTCTTTGCGATTTTGGAGTCTTGGCTCCAGGTTGTGTCCAGGGTATCCGAGGGCGCTCTGCCCAGGGTGCTCAAAAGCTGGGCCGAGACTGCCCAGAGAATTCAGACCCTGGGGCTCAAGCGTCGCCGGCACAACATTAAAGGGCCCATCTCGGCGGTCGCTGCCACGATGATCGGCTTGGAATGGACTCTCGAGGGGCCCTGGGACTGGACATCGCCATCGGGAGACAGGCATGCTATCCCTGACGAGCTGCGGTCCAAGGCGTATATGACCTCGCAATTCAAGCGGGAAGTAGCTCGCTCGATCGAGGCCCAGCTCTGGGCCGGCGCCTCCAAATTCAGAAATGGCAAAGGCGCGGAGGCCGGGGTCGATCTCACAGTCGCCAGGCGCCACCTGTCCAGCCTGAGGAAGAAGGATGTCAAGAAGGCGGGTCTCCTCAGGGCCATTCTCACTGGTGCTGTCTAGACCCGCGCCCGCATCGTTAGTGCGGGTGGGGAGTGTGACGAGCTGCGCCCTCGCTGTGGGACGTCTGTGGAGACGGGCGCCCGCAGGTTTTGGGTGCGCACGAATAATCTGGAGTTTCAAGACATCTCGGAGGCTTTCGCGAGACGCGGCTGCTCGGCGGCCGAAGAATGCCCAATCCTCTGGCTTCGCGGCCTCGCACCCAAATCCTGGGCCCACGCCCCTCCCCCCCCCCTCGCCTCTCTTCGCGGCGTCAGGTGCCCCCCCTCGGTCGGGCGGGAGGGGGGGTCGCATCTGGGGCGCGGGGGGCGCCAGCGGTGGGGGGTTCTCGAGGGATCGCGCGCTTAGGAGGGCGTCTTGGGGTGTCGCGGTCTTCGGGCAAGATTTAGAGGAGTCCCTTGAATCCGCTGACGCGTCTCAGATCGCCTTCATTGCTGGTGGAGGCATCTCGGGGAAGCAGAGTGTCAACCGTGGGGAACTCTGGGCCCTTGTGAACTATGTAGAACTAAATCCATAGGGTGCGAAGCTAGGTTATGTTGCTGATTGTGCCTGCGTTGCCCGTGGCCTTAATGCTGGTGCCCTGGCTAGGTTTGCCCGCGTGAGCAGCCGCCGCGACTTGTGGGTGCGCGCGCGTGAGCTGCTCAGTGTCAGGGATGTGCTCCTTGTTCGGGCCCCGAGCCACCTGGACACCAAGGAAGCTCTCGGGAAGGGTCGCGGCCCGAGTTTTGTTGTGGCCAACGCGATCGCGGATCAGATTGCGGGCGCTTTCGGGCAGGATGTTACGGTGCATTTTAGTGTCAGTGTCAGTTCTTCGGTTCAGATGGCTGATGCCATCGCGCGTGAGATTCATGATCACTTGCTTGAGGCGATGTGCCAGGTCCTTGAGACTGAGGGTAAGAGACCCCCACGTCCCCTCACTGTCCGTGTTCGGCACACTCGCGCCAAGCCTTCGCGGCCGGCGGCCTTGCGTTCCGAGCGCGCCTGTCCGCAGATTTCTTGTGATTATGGTCCGTGTCGCCGATGTGGGTGCCGTGCCAAGGCCTCCGAGCACGCGGCTTTCCTGGGGGCCCCGCGCCGCCCGATGTCCGGGTCGGGGGCGGCGCTTCGGCCCGCAGGGGCCGCGTGTGTCCGCTCGAGAGAAGCGCATGGGTCCCACCAAGTTTGTTTCTGGCCTGACGAAGAAGTTTTGTTTTGCACCGTGTGCGGGTGCTACAGTACTAGCCAGTTGCGGGAGCTAGCCAAAGAGTGTAGGCACAGCCCCAGCAAAGCTGGGGGCCAGAACATGTCTCGCATCAGCAGAGGCCTTGTTCCAGGGAGCTGCATTTGGGGAAGCGAGCGCCAGGAGCGGAGGGATCGGGGTGGGCGGAGAGAGCGGGGGAAGAGCGCCGCGGCCACGGCGCGACGGGCGGCGCTCGACCTCGCCGCCGTCGCCAACAGCGGCGGCGCGATGGGGGGGGGAGGCCCAAACAGGATTTTCCAGCGTCCCCTGGGCGCGTTGTCTGAATTGCTGGGGGGGCTCGAAATCGACACCCCTCACGCAGATCCGCGGGGTCAGAGTCCAAAAACAATATCTTTGCCACATTTCTCAAAATCGGTGCCACCCCTCGCGCAGATCCGCGGGGTCAGGGTCCAAAAACACATGAGATTTGCAACATTTCTGAAATTCGGTGCCACCCCTCATGCAGATCCGCGGGGTCAGGGTCCAAAAACTCATGAGATTTGCAACATTTCTGAAATCCGGTGCCACCCCTCACGCAGATCCGCGGGGTCTTGGTCGAAAAACACAAGGGGATTCGCCACATTTCAGAAATTCTGTGCCACCCCTCGCGCAGATTTGTGGGGCCAGGGTCCAACAACACGCGGGAATTGCAACATTTCTGAAAATTCGGTGCCACCCCTCACGCAGATCCGCGGGGCCAGGGTCCAAAAACACATGGGATTTGCCACATTTCTAAAATTCAGCGCCACCCCTCACGCAGATCCGCGGGGTCAGGGTCCAAAAACACAAAGGATTTGCCACACTTCTGAAATTCGGCGCCACCCCTTACGCAGATCCGCGGGGTCCGGGTCCAAAAACACAAGGGATTTGCAACATTTCTGAAATTCGAACCCATCACGCACATTCATCGCAAGGCGTGGTAACCCAAACTGCGAGAACTCCCTCGGCCCTTTAATCGCAAGGTGTGGTAACCAAGCCCTTAAACCATACACGTCTTACCAATCGCCAGGTGTGGTAACCCCTCTTGTGATCAGTTGGTTTTGCGGATTGCGACTCGGCTTGGCATGAAGCTTCGATACTGCTTCACGACAGCGCCAAGGCCCCATGACTTAGCTCTTCCATGGCCCATTCTCCGAGAGAGAGGGGGCCGGCGGCGGGGGGCGAAGCCCTTGCGGATATATATAATATATACATCTACACATATATATATATATATGCATATATATATGCGCGCAGCCCCCCCCCCCCCCCCCCCAGCACCCATTGATTTTGCATCGATCGTTGACCTCGACGTCTTGCCATCATTCATTTCTCTTCCCCCCATCGCCTTCCCTGTCTTGATCCCTCGCTCTTCCTCTTCATGCTTCCCTCCCCCATCCACGTCTTCTTCACCTTCATGCCTTTTCCCCCTAAGCGTCGCAATACCTGGGAAGAGGAGGGGGAGGAGGAGGAGGAGGAGGGGGAGGAAGAGGAAGATGAGACACCTGCGGGTCGCGGGGCCCATGGGTGCCACGGAGGGCCCATCGACGTCCTATACTCCTTCATGCTTGTTCCTCCCATCTTCCTCCCTGTCTTGATTCCTCCCTCTTCCTCGCCTTCTTCTTGCGTCCCTCGCTCTCCATCCCAATTCCACTCATCGCGCTCCCTGCGATCCTCCACGTTCCTTCTGCTATCGTAGCCCCCTCCTGGCTCAAGTTCCCCACTTCTTGCCACCATGCCTTCGTCGTCGACGGATGCGCTCGAGCGCAAGCGTGTCAACGACATGAACAGAGCCCGCATGAAGGCATTGAAGGCGTTCCTGAGCAGGCCTTCTCCCCCCCCCCCTCCTCCGCCTCCTCCCCCCCCTCCTCCTCTTCGTCTGCCTCGCCCTCCCCGTCCGCCTCCTCCGGGGCCCAAGAGGCACCGAACCGTGTGATTTCATTGGGGTGCTTGGGATTTCTGGGATGAGAAACCCAGAAACCGTGTCATTTCACCGGGATGCTTGGGATTCCTGGGATTCTCCACCCTCCGACACAATTCCACCCTGAAGCTCCCTAGGATTCCGAATCCCAAGCGTCCCTGTGAATTCACAGGGATGCTTGGGATTCGCGGCCTTGGGGAGGGGGGGGGGGGGCCTGGGTGGATTATTGTCGGAGGTAGGAAATCCCAGGAATCCCGGGCATCCCTGTGAAATCATAGATTTTGCGGGGTTGACATCCCAGAAATCCCAAGCATCCTTGTGAAATCACAGGGTTCGGTGCCTCTTGGGCCCACTGTGTGCGCAGAATGCTCGCCGCAAGCTCAGGGTTCCTTCATTCGGGGGAAGGCGCCGTGTGCATGTTCTACAGTGCGCTGCCGTTAGGCGTTGGCCAGCCTTGCGGCCAGAGCGCGCGCGAGTGGAGTCGAAGAAACGCCCCCGCTGACGCCAGGGGAAGATGTAAGCGAGGAAGGGGAGGGAAAGGAAGGGGAGCGAAAGAAGGAAGGGGAAGGAAAGGAAGAGGAGTGTAGAACATCGCCAAGATAAAGAAGGCGATGAATGGGTGCTGGGGGGGGGGGGGGGGGGGGGGGGGGGGGGGGGGGGCTGTCCATATATATATATATATATATATATATATATAATATATATATATTCTATATATATATATATATATATATATATATATATATATATATATATATATATATAATTTTCCTCCTCCTGCTCATCCTCCTCTCCCTCCCACTCCTCCACCCCTCCCCCGCCTCCCTCCCCGTCGAGTGTCTCTGATCCTCGTTCTCCTCCTTTTCCTCCCCATCCTCATTGTCCTTAGCGCCGCCTCCTGACAAAAGCGAGCTTTGGCGCATGGGAGATCTTGAGGCGGTGGATGACAAAAAACTCCTGGATGAAATCTGCGTCAGCATAAGGCGGGACTGGTGGACAAAGGCGTCGCAGCACGAGGCGGGCCTTGAACTTCAGGACGGCGCTGATCTGCATCAATCTCGCCGTTAGCTCGCGCGACTCCAGCGTGACGGAGATCATGCTACGCGGGCGCTTCAATTGCAAGTTATAGCTGGAGCTTCTCGGACGCGAGCGAGGCAGCATGCTAGCGGCCTCGCCGACATTGACCTTCGCCCACAGTGTGGCGAGCAGGAGACCCTGCTCAACCGTGTCTGGACTTGCCCGTACAACACGGGCCACACGGACTACACCTCTACGCAGGCCCTCCTTCAACGAGCTATTGACGGGCACTTGCAGGTGCCCTGCCTATGGCTGCGCGGGGTGCCGCCTGCAAGCTGGACCAGGTACGCGCACCCCGAGGGCGCCACGGAGCTCGAGAGTCGTATTGGCGACTGCCCAGGCTGTGGAGGCACAAACGGCGAGTGACGGTTTCCTGGACGTCTTTGGCGACGGGTCGGGCGGCAAGTTCAGGGACGACCCCAGGCTCCGACAGTGCGGCGTTGGAGTCTCCACCCAGATGGCCTTCCACGAGAACGCGGAGGCGCCGCAGGACGTGGCAGGCATCGTGGCCGCCCTTCCTGGGCCAGGGCAGACGGTGCCGCGCGTGGAGCTCCAGGCGTTCATCCTCGCCTTGCGCAGAACAATCGGCCCCGTGCGTCCCGTGCGTTACCACACCGACAACATGCCGCTCGTCCAGGGCTGGGCCCGCAGGAAGTATCTGGCCCCGAGGGGCCAGAATGCTGACTTGTGGCTTGCCGTGCGTGCGGCGCTCAGAGATAGGGGTGAGGCTGAGGTACGCATTCTGTTCCTTCACAGCCATCAGGCTCATTAGCTGACTGGGCAGGAGACCCCCTTCCAGCTGTGGCAGATCTCGGGCAACGCGCGTGCTGACCAAAATGTGGGCGAAGCTGCCGCTGAGGTTGTGTGCAACGCCACCGCTAAACCCGAGGTCGGACGCGTCGAAGCCATCGCCCACCTTGTGCGTCGACGGGCGGTCCGTGCCAATCTGAATTGCACGGCTCTAGACCCCAGACCCCATCAACTCTCCTTGCGAGACCAAAGGGCCACGAATGTGCAAGCAAGCCCTGCTGACTATTTCGTCCCGCCACCACTTGGAGAGAGTGGGACGGGAGAGTGGGCGCCAGGTGGTCTTGCCAGGAGAGCGAATGCTGGGCCTTGTGCGCGGACCTGGTACGGCTCGCGAACTCGGAGTGCAGGCCAATCCGGCATACTAGAGCAGGGGCGGTGTGCATCCAGCGTGGCGGGGCGGGATCGGGTGGGTCGTCGTCGCGGAGCGTGGGGGGGGAGGCTCTTCACTGCACGCACACCCTCTTGCATGTAGACAGTATGGATCTCACCGTGTGTAGCCGTTGCGGGTGCTATGCCAGTATGTATGCTGACAATTTGGCCGACGAGTTCGTTCCCAAGGGCAAGCCCCGCACGGCTAAAGGCAAGCAGAAACTACTTCGAATCGAAAAGGGTTTGTGACTGCATCCCGAAGGGATGCCCAAGGGAGTGCGTGAGGCGCTGCATCACAGGGATGCGCAGCGCGCTATTGCTGCAGCCAATCGCAGAACAGCATAGCTCAGTCTGTTCGTACGCAGGTATGTCTCAGGTAATCCCCCCCTCCCTCCCCCTCGACTGTCCTCTGATCATCGTCATCTTAATCCCCTTGAAACGAGGAGAACCGACGCCTCCGACACCAGCAACAGGAGAAGCCAGAGGGGGTCCCCCTGGTGGTGTGGTCCCCCATCGCGCTCGAGACACTCCCTATCCCCAGCTCGGGGGGTAGGCATCGTGAACCTCCTCGCTAGAGGTGCCCCCCTGATGGCGGTGATGGTGTCGCTTCTCCTTCCCTCGATCCTCCACCTTCGCCGCCTCCTCATCTTCCTCCTCCTTCTTTACAAACAAGGGAAATCGACATTACTACCGCCAGGGCCTGGCAGCGGGAGGACAGGTAGCGGGTTCGGTTCCCCCGATGGTGTGCCCCCCCCCCTCTCGTTCGAGACATCCTCGATCCCCAGCTGTGGGAGGCATCGTGGACCTTTTCGCTGGAGGTGGCCCCCCTGGTGGTTGTGGTGTCGACTCTGCTTCCCCCGATCCTCCTCCCCTTCCTCCTCCTTTCGGTAGTCCTCTGATCCTTTTCCTCCTCCTCCTCCTCCTCCTCCTCCTCCTCCTCCTCCTCCTCCTCCTCCTCCTCGTTTTTCCCAACGTGCTTCGTGGGGTTATGGTTTTCTTCCTTGCCGCGCCGCACCCGCGACACTCCCACACACACACACACACCTCACTTTTCCTCTCCTCCTCACAGCACTGCTCAGCACATTTCAGCTCAGCTCAGCTCAGCTCAGCACGGCACAGCTCAGCACAGCACAACTCAGCTCATCTCCGCACAGCACAGCGCAGCCCAGCTCAGCCCAGCTCAGCTTAGGGGGTGCGCAGGGGGTGGTCCCTCACCGCGGCCGCACGCAGGAATGCAGGGTGCGGCAGGCGTGACAATGTCTCCATAACAGAGGCGGTGCGCGGGGGGTGCGGTCTCTATGCGCTGCAGGCGCGAAGGGCACGGCAGGCGCGGCATTCTCTCGACACCAGGGTGCGGTCTCTATGCGTTGCAGGCGCGCAGGGCACGGCAGGCGTGGCAATTTCTCGACACCAGAGGGATGCACATGGGGTGCGGCTCTATGCGTTGCAGGCGCGCAGGGCACGGCAGGCGCTGCACTTTCTCGACACCAGGAGGGTGCGCACAGGGTGCGGTCTCTATGTGTTGCAGGCGCGCAGGGCACGGCAGGCGTGGGAATTCTCGACACCAGAGGGGGTGCGCAGGGGGTACGGTCTCTATGCGCTGCAGGCGCGCAGGGCACGGCAGGCGCGGCACTTTCTCGACACCAGGAGGGTGCGCAGGGGGGTGCGGTCTCTATGCGTGGCAGGCGCGCAGGGCACGGCAGGCGCTGCATTTTCTCGGCACCAGGAGGGTGAACAGGGGGTGCGGTCTCTATGCGTTGCAGGCGCGCAGGGCACGGTTGGCGCGGCATTTTCTCGACACCAGGAGGGTGCGCAGGGGGTGCGGTCTCTATGCGCTGCAGGCGCGCAGGGCACGGCAGGCGTGGCATTTTCTCGACACCAGAGGGGGAGCACAGGGGGTGCGGTCCCTATGCGCTGCAGGCGCGCAGGGCACGGCAAACGCGGCATTTTCTCGACACCACGACGGTGCGCACGGGGGGGGGTCTCTATGCGCTGCAGGCGCGCAGGGCGCGGCAGGCGTGGCACTTTCTCGACACAGAGGGGGTGCACAGGGGGTGCGGTTTCTATGCGTTGCAGGCGCGCAAGGCACGGCAGGCGCTGCATTTTCTCGGCACCAGGAGGGTGCGCAGGGGGTGCGGTCTCTATGCGTCGCAGGCGCGCAGGGCGCGGCAGGCGTGGCACTTTCTCGACACCAGAGGGGGTGCACAGGGGTGCGGTCTCTATGCGTTGCAGGCGCGCAGGGCACGGCAGGCGCTGCACTTTCTCGACACCAAGAAGGTGCGCAGGGGGTGCGGTCTCTATGCGCTGCAGGCGCGCAGGGCGCGGCAGGCGTGGGAATTCTCTACACCAGAGGGGTGCACATCGGGTGCGGTCTCTATGCGTTGCAGGCGCGCAGGGCACGGCAGGCGTGTAATTTTCTCGACACCAGAGGGGGTGCACAGGGGGTGCGGTCTCTATGCGTTGCAGGCGCGGGCACGGCAAACGCGGCACTTTCTCGACACCTGGAGGGTGCGCAGAGGGTGCGGTCTCTATGCGTTGCAGGCGCGCAGGACGCGGCAGGCGTGGCACTTTCTCGACACCAGAGGGGGTGCACATCGGGTGCGGTCTCTATGCGCTGCAGGCGCGCAGGGCACGGGTGGCGCGGCATTTTCTCGAAACCAGGAGGGTGCGCAACGGGTGCGGTCTCTATGCGTCGCAGGCGCGCAGGGCGCGGCAGGCGTGGCACTTCCTCGCCACCAGAGGGGGTGCACAGGGGGTGCGGTTTCTATGCGTTGCAGGCGCGCAGGGCACGGCAGGCGCTGCATTTTCTCGACACCAGGAGGGTGCGCAGGGGGTGTGGTCTCTATGCGTTGCAGGCGCGCAGGGCGCGGCAGGCGTGGCACTTTCTCGACACCAGGGGGGGTGAAGAGGGGGTGCGGTCTCTATGCGTTGCAGGCGCGCAGGGCACGGGTGGCGCGGCATTTTCTCGACACCAGGAGGGTGCGCAGGGGGTGCGGTCTCTATGCGTTGCAGGTGCGCAGGGCATGGCAGGCGTGTAATTTTCTCGACACCAGAGGGGGTGCACAGGGGGTGCGGTCTCTATGCGTTTCAGGCGTGCAGGGCGCGGCAGGCATGGCAAAGTCTCGATAACAGAGGGGGGTGCGCGTGGGGTGCGGTCTCTATCCGTTGCAGGCTCGCACGGCGCAGCAGGCGTGTCATTTTCTCGACATCAGAAGGGCGCGCAGGGAACGGCCACCAACATCATTGTCACATGCTTCTTTGGGGGTGCGCACGGGGTGGTCCGTGAAAGCGGCCGCCATCCGTGACGGTCGTCCAGGGCACGGCAGGCGTGGTGCTTTCTCGACACCACAGGGGGTGCGCACGGGATGGTCCCTGAGCGCGGCCGCTATCCGTGACGGTTGTCCAGGGCACAGCAGTCGTGGCGTTTTCTCGACACCACAGGGGGTGCGCACGGGGTGGTCCGGTGAGCGCGGCCACTATCCGTGACGGTCGTCCTTGCGGCATCGGCGGGGCAACGGCCACCAACATCATTCTCACATGCTTCCAGCTACCATCACCCCAGCCAGAATAAAAGTATGTGGGGTTCCTCGGTAGCGTAATTCCTCTTCCCCCTCCTCTTCTTCCCATTATCCTTCTCCTAAGCCTCCTTCTCCCCCGCCTCGTCCTCCCCGGCCCCCTCCTCCTCGTCCTCCTCCTCCTCTTCCTTCTCCACCTCTGTCTCCTCCTCCTCCTCCTCCCCGCTTCCTCCTCCTCCTCCTCCTCCTCCTCCTCCTCCTCCTCCTCCTCCTCTTTCTCCCTAGAGGGGAAACCGACACCATTACCACTGGGGAGAGGCAGCGGGAGGAGTTAGGGGGTTTGGTTCCCCTGGTGGTGTGGCCCCCCCTCTCGCTCGAAATGCCCCCCCATCCCCATCTCGGGAAGGCATCGTTGACCTGCTGGCTGGCAGTGGCCCCCTCTGGTGGTGGTGGTGGTGGTGGTGGTGGTGGTGGTGGTGGTGGTGGTGGTGGTGGTGGTGGTGGTGGTGGTGGTGGTCGCTTCCCCTTCGCCGTCCTCCTCCTCCTCCTCCTCCCCCTCCCCCTCCCCCTCGAGAACTAGCACTTGCCTACCACTAGAAACGATTAGCCATCAACGCTAAGCAGTGTCAGGCATGACCAAGCAATGCCCACCGATGCGAAGCACGACCACCCACGGTCAAACAATGGCAAGTCTGAAGCCTGCGTATATAAATATATATATACACGGCCATGCATGTTCGCACATACACACATATGGACTATTCTCGGAGGTCCCCATTGCAGTACCCTGAACACGACCCGAAGGCCGAAGGGAAGGTAAGGGCTCTTTCAAAGGCCCATGGGGTCGCAGTCATCAGCCCTGGGGGTGTCGCACCGGCAAGCAACGCCAAACAACTTCAAGCAATGCCAAGCATCAATGCAGGCACATCCAATCGCTGCCAACCAATACAAAGCATGAACCATCAGCGCCAAGCAGTGCCATGCACGACCAAGCAACGCCAAGCATTGCCAAGCACGACTACTCGTCGCCAAACAATGTTATGCGCTATCAACCAATCCCACGCAATGGAACGCATGGTCACTCAATGCCGAGCAAGACCGACCAACGTGAATATCAACCGATGCCAAGCACGATCACCCAATGCCAAGCACGAGATATCAATGCCAGTCCCCGGCGAGCACGCCCGATCAATGCCACGCACGGCAAAGCAATGCCAAGCACGACCAACCAATACCAAGCAATGCCAGGCACGGGCCGCCTGTAGATCACCTGGGTGGCTGGCCCACCAATGGAATTGTCTTGGGGGCCTGGTCCACGTACAAACACACACACACACACACTCTCTCTCTCTCACACAAACGCACACACACACGCACACACACACACACACACCAACACCACACCACCACCACCGCCACCACCACCAAAACCACCATCACCACCACCACCACCACCATACACTCACGCACGCACACAAGCCCTGAGTGGAGGGTCTACAATTGGGCGTCCTTGGAGTGGACGGCAATGGGCCAACCAGACAGTGGAGGGACCAACAGTGGGCAACCCTTGGGGTGGACGGACACCGTCAGTGGACCACTCCTGGGTGGCTGGCTTACCAATGGAGTTCCCCTGGGGTGACTGGCCCACCATCGGACTTTTCCCCACCCAACAAGAAAAAACGTGCGCGGCGCTAAGGCGAGAATCAGATTTTGGAGAGAATGTGCGCGGCGCTACAGCGAGAGGCCGAAATTGAAAAAATGTGGCTCCCCAGACCGCCACCCCAGAATCCCCCGCCCTCTACCCCTCCCCCTCTCCCTCCCCCTCCTCCTCCCCCTCTCCCTCCCCCTCCTCCTCCCCCTCCTCCTCCTTCTCGTCCTCCTTCTCGTCCTCCTCCTCCTCCTCCTCATCCTACTCCCCCTCCCCATCCTCCTCCTCATCCTCATCCTCCTCCTTCTCCTGCTCCTCCTCATCCTCCTCTGTATCCTCTTTGTCAGAGTCATCCTCTTTATCCTCATTCCTCTTTATCCTCTCTATCCTCTTTATTATCCTCCTCGTCGTCCTCCTCGTCGTCCTCCTCCTCCTCCTCCTCCTCCTCCTCCTCCTCCTCCTCCTCCCCCCCGTAGCCATTTTGGCTCAAGCCTCTGCGGGCCTCCTCACGGGGGCTCACACCCAACCTTGGGGTCAAGAGCCCAACAGTGCGGGACAAGCCCCCCTTAGCCCTAGCTCCTTCGACTTTCCCTCCGCGCACAATGCTATGCCTCGCGCGCGAAACTATGTTGTGTGCTGCAGGGAGAGATGTTCCAGGTGGGTATGGACGAGCCGGATGGGTACGGCCAGATCGCCAAAGACAGTAAAATGCGATGAGTGCCAGACGGCCTTCCGCCCGCGGCATACCTATGGGCATTGGAAAGGGAAAGGGGGCGGTGGAGGAGGTGGAGGAGAGAAGGACTCAAAACGTCCTCCACCCCAAACCCCAACGACCCTCTCCAAGTGGACAGAGAGCGTGCTCATAACCACCCGGTATATCTAGCACAAGTCAAGCTGAATATTGTTTGGAAGTGTTATGGATCTGGGCATGAGGAAGCGTTGGCAGCCCAGGGAATCCTCAAGGTGGCAAAATCGGAAGATTTCGCCAGAAAGCCCGTAGCCAGCCAAGCTAGGAGCCTGCAGGATCAACTTGCACCCAGCAGGCAAGGTACAGCTCGCCCCTGAAGGAGATGGTGGAGATCGAGCAGCTCACGAACACTAATACCGCAAAGCACGCGCTGACTGGGAACTTGACCCTGAAGGTCGAACAGTTGTAAGCACAGGTGGCTGTTGCCACATGCCAGGCAGGAGCAGAACACGTTTAAAGTAAAGCAACAAGAAGGCGACGGAGCTCTTCAGACACTTCTGGACGATTTCCAGGATCAGCTGATGCAAAATGTCCCCGAGGTGCAGGGTCAAGGTCAGCAGGCTGTTGCACAGGCCTCCCCTCAGTGGCTTCCGTTCCCTATGCAGCGACGCTTCCTGCAAGGCAGCAGCAGCAGGAACCAGCGGCATATGAGGAGGCACAGGATATGATGATGATGCTGATGCTGATGGTGATGGTGATGATGATGATGATGAAAATGGAAATGACGATGAAGATGAAGCTGATGATGCTGACGATGATGCTGATGATGCTGATGATAAGGATGTTGATGACAATAATGATGATGATGATGATGATGATGAGGAGGAGGAGGAGGAGGAGGAAGATGATAATGATGATGATGATGATGGTGATGGTGATGGTGATGGTGATGGTGATGATGATGATGATGATGATGATGATGATGATGATGATGATGATGATGATGATGATGATGATGATGATGATGATGATGATGATGATGATGATGATGATGATGTCAGGCTCCATAAAAGGGGGACGGGCCCATCGCCCGCATCAAGGCTTCCACCTTGCTGGCGTTGCTGGCCAGAGGGGGCAGAGGGCGAATGGAATTGCACGTAGTGAGAAGGATGTCATGCATCATACTGGCACCGTGCAGGGCTCTACTCGAGGGCAACAAAGGCTCAGTAGCAATCAAAATGAAGAACTCTACTCGAGGAAGTCAGACGGCAAAGATGAAATGATAGTGGGCAGCAGCGGCAGCAGAGCAGGGCGCTGAAAATAATGTAGAATGTGGTCGGAGTCATCGGCTCCGCACCCCTTCACGCAGCATCTAGACCCTGAACAAAAGCGGGCCGACGTGGGCCATGCACTACATTTCGGTTCTAGAAGGGAGGAAGCAATGAATGGGGCAAGTTTGGTAGCTGCAAAGGAAATGGCTCGGTACAAAAAATCGGAAAGACTCATCGGGGCCTCATTCCAGAACCTGCGAACTCTCGGGTATAATTTGACGGGGATGGATGGACGATTCATGTGTTTGGCAATCCCGAATGTGACTTTTCACTGTACATCATGTGTGTAGTCGTCCACTTGTGGGCAAATCCGCGTACCGTCGTTCCAATTAGAAACCAATGAAACACACATAGACGCCTGTAGCCACGGTCGGTGCCACACGACAACCAGGCGCTCAACGTCTTCAGAATCCAGGAGGTGTAGTCGAGCCTTCGCTCTCTCGAATACAGAGCTCGGCAAGGCAACCCTGAACAAAGAGGCGTGGTGGGTGGCCCTGAGGTGGCGAAGCTCCGCGGGGAACACGAGATCCTGGGAGCTTTGAAGAACGGCGGTGGGGATGGCGCGCCTCGGGCTCAGGGTCAAGCTCCGAAGGGCATTCTTTCCATCTCGAATTACCTCAGGCCTGACTGGGAGAACCTGCGTCAGGTACGTCAGCGCCGAAAAGGCCAGCGAGTTGTAGTCAGAAGTGTTCTGGAATAAACCGAGCTTCAAGATTCTAATGTGCCCGGTCCTGGTGCGGGACTTGACAATCACAAGAACCCGAGACGCAGCAAACCCAACTGGGCCAATCATCAACCCAAGATACTTCCCGTAAGTACCGTCCTGGCAGGGTTTGTAATCAATACAATCACGCATTTCCTAAGGTTCGGGAGCAGCCCCACGACGTCGGAACTCGCCAAAAAGTGTTTCATCAGCGCTGGCAGGGACTGTCGCAAGTCGGCCATCGCCGCGCCGACGTCGCCGGCGAACGCAAATGGAGATGAGGGGGTCGGAAGACGAGTAAGGATACGTTCCAGCTTTCTCACTACAGGGTCACATGCCAAAGCAAATGGGGCCCCCGAGAACGGGCACCCTTGTTTGATGCCACGAGTAATACGGTACCCAAGGTATTTTCAACCTGCAACTATGACGAAGGAGTAAAAATCGGAGTAGAGCTGGCTGACAGCATGCAGGACGAACTCAGGGATGCCCACGCATCTCAATATATGCAAATGCACCTCTGCGACAGTGAAGGGAAGGCCGCTTTGATATCTAAAAAGAAAGGGCCAGCGAAGGGACAGTTGCTGTAGCAAGCGCATTCCAGACATCTCCTCTCGATATCGAGCACGTTACCTATCAGATGTCTGCCGAAGCCTTTTTGCTTTGGATCGTTACCTAACAGCGAAGACTGATAGGTTTCTAGTGGTCTCAAAAGAGAGCATCATGACTCCCCAGGGGGGTCCGGGCAGGATCCGGGGAGAATCCGCGGAAGTCGTTTTGAGCAAACAATTACACACTTCGTGGTCTTCGAGGTCCCAGAACTCCATTCCCGGGCCACATTCTGAATGCCCGGGGCCAACTGTAGGCCATTTCGTGCTCTTCGAGTTCCCAGAACTCCATTCCAGGGCCACATTTTGAGTGCCCGGAGACAACTGTAGGCCACTTCGTGCTCTTCGAGTTCCCAGAAGTCCATTCCCGGGCCACATGTTGAATGCCCGGAGCCCACTGTAGGCCACTTCGTGGTCTTCGAGTTCCCATAACTCCATTCCTGGGCATGATTTTGAATGCCCGGAGCCAACTGTAGGCCACTTCGTGTTCTTCGGGTTCCCAGAACTCAATTCCCAGGCCACATTTTGAACGCTGTGGCAGGCTGATCCTGAGGCTGAGGCAGGCTGAGGCTGAGGCAGGCTGAGGCTGAGGCCGAGGCTGAAGGCAGACTGAGGCTGAGGCTGAAGCAGGCTGAGGCTGAGGCTGAGGCTGAGGCAGGCTGAGGCTGAGGCTGAGGCTGAGGCAGGCTGAGGCTGAGGCTGAGGCAGGCCGAGGCTGAGGCTGAGGCAGGCTGAGGCTGATGAGGCTGATGCAGGCTGAGGCTGAGGCAGGCTGAGGCTGAGGCCGAGGCTGAAGGCAGACTGAGGCTGAGGCTGAAGCAGGCTGAGGCTGAGGCTGAGGCAGGCTGAGGCTGAGGCTGAGGCAGGCTGAGGCTGAGGCTGAGGCAGGTGATGCTGAGGCAGGCTGAGGCAGGTGAGGGACTGATGCAGGCTGAGGCTGAGGCAGGCTGAGGCTGAGGCCGAGGCTGAAGGCGGAGGAGGGGGCTGAGGTCTGAGCTGGCTGAGCTGAGGCAGAGGAGGCAGGGAGGTGGGCTGAGGCTGAGGCTGATGCTAGAGGCAGGTGAGGTGAGGCTGAGGCTGATGCAGGCTGAGGTGCGGGCAGGCTGAGGCGATGAGGCCAGGCTGAAGGCAGACTGAGGCTGAGGCTGAAGCAGGCTGAGGCTGAGGCTGAGGCAGGCTGAGGCTGAGGCTGAGGCAGGCTGAGGCTGAGGCAGGCTGAGGCTGAGGCTGAGGCTGATGCAGGCTGAGGTTGAGCCAAACTCAAACACCAAGAAGTTCTATGCCCTACGGAAAGCAGGAGCAGACATGAGTAAGATTTACGATGCAAGCTTGCAATATTTGGGTTTTACGGGGCAGATACTCACGGTTTAGATTCCTTGGAACTTGATCAGGCTAAGTCGTATTTCCTCAGGGTTGCAGGCAGCCCATCTCAGAGCATATCCGAAATAATCTCCTTGTTCTTCTGGAACAATCCTCTGTGGAAGCAAGCAGTGGCCCCGTTTCTGCAGTGGTCTACGCTGACATGGGAGGGTCACACGAATACACGGACGTAGAAGGAATGGCCCCTCCCAAAATTGAGGGGGCTCGTCCAAGGTACCTTCGCCAAGCTATCGAATAATGGAGGACGGGCTCAAGGCAATTTGGAATAGCAGCTCTGTCACTCCAAAGGGTATGATGGACCTGTTCTTCCCCGTTTGTGGTAACCAACGACACGGGAGAGACTTGCAATATTACGGACACTTCTCCTCAGATGATTCAAAAACGTCTCAAAAAGTTGGGATAGGAAGTGTTCTCTTGATATTTGTCAGAAGCTGAGAATAGCGCACGACGAGACCTGGATCCCAGCATTGCTCGAGAAGTCTTACAAGATAAGATCATGACCCCCCGTCACAGAAAGCTCCTGTTAGCTTTTCTTTCCCACGCGGTGTGGTCCAAAAAGCGAATTGAGGAGCACGGCTATTCAATACATGATGTTGGGTGTCCATGTGGAGCTCCTGCAGACGACCTACATCACTGGCTGATCCGTTGCCCTCTGACCCGCCCTCTGAGGGAAGCAGTGTTACCAGGGGATTTTGAATGATTTCGATGCCAGCCGCCTGCAAGGCGCTAGTGTGCGGGCTGCAGCCCCACCCGAATTGCCAGGTAGCGTCTCCGGCGGGCTGAGGGCATGAAACCTTCGAGTTTGGGTCGTCAGACAACCTTAGGTATGATCAGACCTTCACAGGCAAGGCTTATTTTGATGGCAATTGTTTCAAGTCGCGCCATAACTAGTTTGATCGCGCAGGCTGGGGGATCTCGACGACATCCTCGGCAGGCGAGCTTAAGGCACGAATGGTTGGCCAGGTAGGTAAGCAGTTGCCGCAAACATCTGGTGCAGTGGGGCACTTAGCAAAGCTTGCGACCGTCTCACACCTCCCTTTAGCCACTGGGGCAGCGTCTGACTACCCCGGTGTAGCTTCTGTTATGCAGCAGCCTGCAAGTGCGTATTGTTGTAATAAGTCCTTCTATGCGGGGTTCGAGCTCAGAATCCGTGCTAATTTGCATGAGGATTTCTCAAATGAGCAAAGTAGAGGCACACCAGGATGTATCTATCTTCGCTAACGCCAATGTCTGAAGAGTGGTTCAATGCTGTAGGCAGTAATGAAGACGACACGGCCGCCAACATGGAGCATATTTGCATGCGGCCCCTAAAGCTGCCGGGTTAGAAACCCATTGGAACGAAGGCAAGGTTTTAAAGCCATGATTGAAACATGCCCCACGTGCTTTAGAATTGTGGCCAGCTCTTGCCCCGAACTGGAAGAAGGGCTACACGAGAGCAGGCAGCGGGGAGCCTTCCAAGATGGGGAGGGTTGTCTTCGTGGCTGAGCTTATCGGTGACGTCCTTCCTGCCCGCCCTATTCCTGGCCAGTCCATGGAAAGGACTGGGCAGTCTGCAGCAAGCGCAAGTAGCGCGAGCGCGCGTGCAGTATCATCCTGCGCTCTTCCCCTCGGCCCTCCACCTCTTCCCCTGGTGCCAGCAGGCGCCACTACCAGAGAAGGAGTGTTGATGCCTGCTTCTTCGGCCACGCAAGCGGCACAACCTAACGTAGCAAGATAGGCCAAGAGCCACAACCGGAAATGTATTGAGGATAAGCTGTGGGCATGCCGCGTCTGTTATATCAGATGCAGGGCAGAGGACCCGCCTCAAGCCGCAGTGTGCTTAGGGGTATAACGCTGCTTTCAGCGCGATCGCTGCCAGCCCGCGCAAACACAGAATTTATATAACCAGTTGCAACGAGGACCAACTCATGTGTGTGTGTGTGTTCCTTTTGCGGTTGCCTCTGCCAGGAACGGCGAGTTGTAGGGCGAACAAAGCATTGTAAAGAGAGATTCGCCAGCCCTCATAACAAGTCAAACTGGGACAAGATGTTCCAGAGAAAGCACCCCAACCCCTCTAAAAGAGATGCTAACGTGCTGGACGAACTGCTTCGGCTGAGCAGTTTGGTTTAACGGGTTTCGAAACAAATAATCTCCCCTTTCCCTCTCTTCCTTCTCTCCATTCGGCCTTCCTCAGAGTTGTTTTGACAGCCCTTCGCGTCAGAGATCCTGACCAGTCCATTTGGACACCTGCTTCACAATGGTGCTTCGGCTGCGTTTGCCTTGCGTGGAGCACAATGGTGGGAAGTTCGGGAATTCAAGGGGGCTGCTGTCTACACAATCCAGCCCTGCCTTGTGTACTCGAATACCTTCCGTTTGAAGGGGCTTGCAGGTCGTGCGAAAGAGTCGCACCCTAGAAGGGGTCACACCTGGAAGGGAATTTAGAGCCTCCCTAGAAGAGACATCAGCAATGTTTCTTACTTATACAGTTTGAGGGTGGACAGACTTTCGACTGAAGCGAAATCCAAAAATCCTCTTCCTCCTTATCCTTTTCCTCCTCCTCCTGCTGCTGCTGCTCCTACCCCATCCTGCTCCTCCTTCCCCTCCTCCTCCCCCTCCTCCTCCTCCTCCTCCTCCTCCTCCTCCTCCTCCTCTCCTCCTCCTCCTCTTTCTCTCCTCCCTCTCTCCTTTCTCCTCCTCTCTCTCTCCTCATCTCCTCCTCTCCTCCTCCTCTTCCTCCTCTCCTCTCTCTTCCCTCTCCCCCTCCTCCTCCTTTCCTCTCCTCTCGTCCTCCTCTCCTCCCTCTCCCTCCCTTCCCCTCCTTGCTGCTCCTCCTGCTCGCTTCTGCCCATCCTCTCGACCCGGCCGCGGGCGGTCCCCGTCCGCTCGCACGGCGACGGCCGCCTCCTTGTGCGCGCCCCCGTGGTAGCCAGGCTCGGGCTCGGCGGTGGTGAAGGCGGAGTAGTCCATGATGCGGCCTGTGCGTGTGTGGGGTTGGGCTGCGGCGCCGTCTGGATGACTAGAGGCCTCCTGGATGGGGTCCGAGTAGATGTGGTCGGAGGATCGCGTCGCATCGCCAATGCATCGGCGATGCATCGTCGATGCATCGCCGACGTCGGCGACGCATCGGCGACGTCGGCGTGGAGGAAATCGGGCCGCATCGAGCCGCATCGTCGATGCATCAAGGATGCGGCGCGATCCTCCGACCCCATCGACTCCGACCCCATTTAGGAGGCCTAGAACGACGCGGCAACAACCGGCAATGTTCAGATAGGCCGCCCGGGCGGCGGGACGGGATGAGGGAGAGCAGCTGCTGCCAACTCCTCCTCCTATCCCTCTTCCCCCTCCTCTCTCGAACTCTGCCGCTTCCTCCCGGGGGCGGCAGCGCCCACTGAGGCGCCAGGAGCAGGGGTCGGCACCTCCTCCTCCTTCTCCTCCTCCAACTCTTTCTCCTTTTGACTCTGCCTCACCCGGGCGGCAGCAGCGACGAAGGCGACAACAAGGAAGGCAGAGTCGCCCGCCTCCCCCTCCTCGCCCATCTTATAAGTATGATTATCAGTATGCTGCTTCGTAGTCGTCTTCGTCTCATTGTGTGTTATCTGTCGTGCTATTCTTATTATGTGTCTGATTAGTAGCATTAGTATTGTTATTATGAATATCCGTGCCAAGAGTGGTACTAGTCGAATTATCCCTCCTTTTCTTCCTCCTTATCTTCCCATTCCACCTTCTCCTCCTCCTCCTCCTCCTCCTCCTCTCATCTCTTCCTCTCCTCCTCTCTCTTCCTACTCCTTCTCTTCCCTCGTTCGTCTCCTCGTCTCTATCGTTCTCATCCGTTTCTCCACATCCTCCTTATCTCCTTCTCCTCTTTCCTCTCTGCTCCTCATCTCCCCCTCCATCCTTTTTCTTGCCCCTCTCCTCCCACTACTCTCTCTCTTCTTTCCTCCTGCTTCCTCTTCTCATTATGTTCTTGTTCTCCTGTTCCTCCTCGCTCTCCTCCTCTCTCCTTCTCCTCTCTCTCCCATCTCCTTCCTCGCCCACTCCTCTTTTCTTTTCTCTGCTCCCTCCTCCTCTCTCTCTCTCCTCCTCCTCCTTCCTCCACCATCTCCTCCTGGTGTGCTCTGTTCTGATCTCTCCTCTGTTCTGGGCTCTCAGTTTGTTCCTGTTCCTGATCCTGCTTATGTTCCTGCTCCTCCTCCTCCTCTTCATCTTCTTCGTAGTACTATTATCCTGCTGTTGCTTCTTAGTATGGCTCCTCTTCTGATTAGTGTTAGTATTATATTTGTATTGTTCCTCTTCTTCTTCTCCTTCTTTTGCTTCTTCCTCCTTCTCCTACTCCTCGTCCTCCTCGTCCTCGTCCTCCTCCTCCTCCTTCTCGTCCTTCCCTCCCCCCCCCTCCCCCCTCCTCATCCTCCTCCTCCTCCTCCTCATCCTCCTCTCTCCTCCTCCTCCTCCTCCTCCTCCTCCTCCTCCCCTCCTCTACTCCTCTCCCCCTCCTCCTCACCCTCCTCTCCCCCCCGTGTCCTCCTCCTCCTCCTCCCCCCCTCCTCCTCCACCCTTTTTCCTCCTCCTCCTCCTCCTCCTCGGCCTCCTCCTCCCCCTTTTCGTCTTCTTCTTCTTAGTATTATTCTTCATCTTCTTCTTATTACCTGTTCTTCCGACGAGCTCTTTTTTCCTCAGTGGCCAGACCGAAGGTTTGATTTGCGTGCTTACTAAGAGCCCAGAGCGCTAAACGAGAGGATGCAATCAGGCGCCAGTCCTCGAGACCGGCAGCAGTCAGCACACCTCGCGTATAGATTTTGCTCCGCGGGTGGGCACGGGAGGGAGCTTGAGCACAATCGGTTGCGGGCGTGCTGTGACGCGCGGCCCCCTTTTACCCAAGGCGCTCTCAGAAAATATTCACGTGCACGCATTGCCATCTGTTCTTCCGAGGAGCTCTTTTTCCTCAGTGGCCAGACCGAAGGTTTGATCTGTGTGCTTACTAGGAGCCCAGAGCGCTCGACGAGAGGATGCAATCAGGCACCAGTCCTCGAGACCGGCAGCAGTCAGCACAACACCACAAAATCGGAGAACTCCGAAAAAATATACCTGGAGCCTCGACTTAAAGGCGAGGGGCCACCTTAGACCACATCCCCCGAAACACATGATTACGATGAGCATTTAAAAAGGCACGAGCAATGTATTTACACAAATCGCTTGGGTACGGTTCGGCGATAGCCGTGAGAAAACTACCTGTGCTATCTTTACCGGCTAGCTCGGCGTGGGGCCTACCTGAGAACGAGCATATACCTCGGCCACAACATGTGTAGGGACGGAGGACAGACAGGTCAGCATTAGCATAGAAGATTGCAATACGCTTTCGCCACGGGGTGCCGAAAGCACAGAAATCAACCGTTAGGCGCTGGACCCCAGACCGTTTTGAAACACGCCGAGCGACAGGCTGTTTCCAGAGCCAGGAGGACCCAGGGTTTTCCAGGCCAGCCGGGATCCCAAGGACCAGCGCCAACTCAAAAAGACTAAAGCTGAAAGCAGAAACCCTATTTCCTTGCAGAACCTTCGGAGCATCACCGGGGGACAGGTCAGGCAGGCCTTCAGGGTGCGAGCAGCCTCTCAGAGGTGGGGGCCCGTTCGGTCGGTTACGCGCTAGCGACATTGACTGACAGGGCGTGGCGATCCACGCGGCCGCCACCAGGCCGGAGCGGAGCCAACCTCGAAGGAGTTGCTGCACCCGGCGTTGCAGAAGGCCTGATCCAGGATCACGCTTGACGTCAAGCTCGAAGGCGGCCAGCCGGCCGTGGCAGACACGCCTCCACGATGAAGAGAGGCGCCCAGACCCGCTGAACACCTCCAGGAGGACTGGCTGCCCGCTCTCCTCCACGAACTGCGTCAGATGCCGGAGAGGCGCCCGCCAATGCTGCCGACCAAGCGCGTGGCGCGGCGCTGCTCGGCGACAGGGAGGCGCCGCATCTGCTCCGCGACGCGGCCGCCCTTGGTGTAGCGCCGAAGGGGCGAGTCCGACACCCGCCTCCCTCTCTTCTTGATCTCGCCGAGGCTCCTAAACTTTGAGAGGCGCTCGTGGGAGGCCCCCCCGTGCCGGGGGGTGTGCAGGGTGGGGGGCCCCAGGACGTCGAAGCGCTGGGCGGTCGCTGCGCGCCTGAACACCAGGGCCCACTGGTTGTAGCTCATCTCGAAGATGCGGCCGCCCGGCGCCGTCCGAGCCCGAAGGGCCTGGAGCGGCATCGGCAGCCAGGTGAACTCCGGGCTGTCCAGGAGGAGGCCCTCGTCGTAGACGCCCGTCTTCGAAAGCCGGAGGTTCTCCATCGGGCGCAGGACCAGCGACCAGAAGTTGAAGAAGGTCTGACCCGGCGGGGCGCCCTCGGCCGGCGGGATCACCTGCTCGCGCTTCAGGCTCAGCAGCTCTGCCGGGCGAAGGTAGAGCGCAAAGCAGACCGCCGCCGCCGCGGCCGCGATCGTCTCGCCGACGCCCAGCACCCAATCGATCATCAAGCAAGCGATCGGCCACGGCAGCGGGAGCCGACCCAGATCATTGATTCCCGACTTTTTCCTGGCACGAACGGTCGCGACCAATGAGTCCCCAAAATCGGTAACCGTCACCGACCCCGCGACCGACCCGCGACCGCTCCGCGACCGCTCCGCGACCGAACCGCGACCGAAACGTCACCGACCGCGACCGACAGCGATCTGACAATGATCTGACGTCAGATCATTGTCAGATCGAATTGTGTTTGCGAAAATGCAAAGGACGCGCACGATAATGACGAATACGATCACTGCAACAATATATACGAACTGCTGCAACACACCCTCCTCATCATATTCCTCGTCCTTATTTCTCCTATCTTCTCATGATCGCGTTGGCACCCCTTCAGTTCCCCCCCCGTCCCCCCGCTCCTTTTGTCATCCTCCTCCTCATCATGTTCCTCCACCTCCTCTTCCTCCTCATCATCATTATCATGATCGTTATCGTTATAATCATCATCATCTTCATCATCATCACCATCATCATCATCGTCGTCATCATCGCCAGCATCATCATCATCCTCTCCCCATCCGCGACGGCGGCGACCTTTTCGAGGCCACCCGCGCAGCTGGAACGCTGTTCCGCTCTCGGCAGCAGCAGCGGCGGGCGGGCAACGGGCAGCGGGGCGGGCAGCAGCGGCAAAATTGGGCGAGCAAGAACGGGCACGAGAGAGAGAGAGAGAGCGAGGGAGAGAGAGAGAGAGAGAGAGAGAGAGAGAGAGAGAGAGAGAGAGAGAGAGAGAGAGAGAGAGTGAGAGAGTGAGAGTGAGTGAGAGAGAGTGAGAGAGAGCTCTATATATACACATGGAGAGAACATCAATCAACGTGTTGGGACGCTTCATAAGAAGCGCACGATTTGACAATGGTCTGACGACAAGATCTGACAGCTGTCTGACGTCAGATCATTGTCAGATCTGACACGGTCTGACAATGGCCTGACGTCAGACCATTGTCAGATATGATAAGATATGACAGTGGTCTGACGACAAGATCTGGCAGCTGTCTGACGTCAGACCATTGTCAGATCGCGATGAGAAATGGGGAATTCTGGAAGGAGTGGGTTGGGTTAAGCGGGAGGCGGATGACTCGATTCTAGAGCATGGGAGACGGGGCGAAAACGGGCTGATACGCCCAGCCCAGGCCCAAACACTCGCGCAGACACGCACTACATGGAGAAGGAGGCGAACGATGAGGGAGGGATTTGCATGGGGGGCGAGGCGGGAGGAAGGGGGGGTGAGTGTGGAAAGGTAGGGGGAGGAGGGGGAGAGGGCGGATACAAGGATGACACAGAGGGCTATGGGTGGAAACAGCGTGGTCGACCTCGAAGGGCAGGTACCTGGGAGGGGGAGGGAGAGGCTGGACCGCGCCTGCACGAGTGGTTGGGCCTGGGCACCCTTGCTACTCGACGCGCCCGCGGCAATGCTGCAAATCCGCGCCCCCATCGGGGGGCAACCATGCCGCGACCCGATCGTTGCCCCCTCCCCATCCTCCTCCCCCTTCTCTTGCCCCCGCCCCCCTCTCCTCCTCCTCCTCCTCCTCCTCCTCCTCCTCCTCCTCCTCCCCCTCCTCCTCCTCCTCCTCCTCCCCCTCCTCCTCCTCCTCCTCCTCCGCCCCCTCCTCCTCCATATCCCCCCTTTCTCCCCTCCTCTTCCTCCTCCTCCTCCCCTTCCTCCCCCTCCTCCTCCCCATCCTCATCATCGTCCACATCCTCATCACCATCATCATCATCATGGCCATCACCATCGCCATCAGCTTCGCCATGCTTATTGTCAATATCGTCACCATAACCATATCATCATCAGCACCATCATCATCATCATCATCTTATCATCATCATCATCATCAGTGTCATCACATGTATGTCTTACTAAGTGAAAATAGGTGGGTGTGACACCAATCTATAACTGTCGACCGAGCCGAACGCGCTCGCACACTTAAAGACACCGAGTATATGCTGGACCCCATTGCACAGCCAGCCGCGCACGTAGTGATGGAGCGCTGCCAATCTTCTGGCTGGTAACACCAGACGAACCTCGGGTTAACAGGAGTCTGGCGTGCCATGCGGTGGAAAAAGTGATGCTTGTTCACGCAGCTCCACGTCAGTTTGGGGGGCGCCCTATCGACAGCACCTCTGGCAAGAGACTGGTAGCACGCCAAGAATCCGTCGACTGCGCGCGTCAATCGGTCGCACTCGTCCTGCGACAGGAACATGCCTCCCTGAGATGCGACGTCGTAAAAGCGCACCAGGTTCTTGAATAACGAACTCCTAGTCCTGGCGCGCACATCTCCTGCAATCTCCCAGTCCTTCGCCAAAAACAACCCCACCCGCCCTAGGGTTCTGGCCTCCGCAGCCTTGATACTGTGGGCCAACACTGGGTACTCACCGCGGGGAGAGTCCTTGTCCTTAAGGAACATGGATAACTTAAAGTTGGATGATCTATGTGGTAAGTTCTGCTCGTCGTATATTTCTTGCATGCGGGCCCACAGTCTGGATACCCTGTCGGCGATGCGACCATGCATGTGTTCATAAATAATCTCATAGAATAAACTGGCAACCGCATACCCACAAACTCCCAGATCGACCATATGCATGGCGTCGATCGCCAACGTGTCAGTCGTAACGCCCCATAGTTTAAACAAGGGGTGGTCGCACGCGTAGGCTTTATCATGTCTGCTCCAATGGTTGGGGTCCGCGGCTCCATTCGAAAAGTCATTCCACGGATTCGTAGTCTTGTTGGCGGTGCAGATCCAGCAAAACTCGTCGGACCCAGGGGCTGGCACTCCCAATGGCGAAAAGAATTCGAGATCACCCAAAACTGAATGAATGAACGCGCGAAAGGGGCGGGGCGGCTCGCAAGGGCAAGCGCCTGCGAGAGCAGCGCGGTCTGGGCCCAAAGCATTGTCATTCCAATCCGCTTCCCCTTATGCGAGAAGATGCAAGTCCACCACTCTTCCCGCGAAGAGAACCCCCTCCGTTGGGGGCAACCCAGGCCGTGAGCCCGTGGCCGCCGACCGCACCGACGTTCCCCAACACACGTCAGCCCCCAACCCGCCACATCAATCCATCAAGCCACGCCGACCTCTCATATCTCCCTGCCTCGCCCCACGCGCTGCACCTCTCATGCCTCCGTCGCATCGCATGCAGCTCCCCGGTTCTCCCTTCCGCGCCGACAACCGACGGGCGCGGGGGCGGCGACCGTGAGCGCGGGCGCGAGCAAGTTGGGATATGGACAAGAAATGGGAGGATGGAATGGGGGCGCAAACGGAAACCCAAGAGGGCCCCAACACGGCTCCAAGAGGCCACCAATGTGGCCCAACAACAAGGGGGCACCTTTGGCGCACTCCTCCTGGGGGCATCTGGGAGCCGTCTTGAGGCCAACTTGGGCCATGTCCTAGGGCCCTCAGAGGGATCGGTGGGAGGGGGGCGCAGGGAGGGATCGGGTGGGTCGGTCAGAGGGGCGGGGTCGGTGGGGGGGGGGCGGAAGGGCGCGGGCGGGAGAGGGGATGGATGGAGCAGGGAAAAAGAAGGGAACACGCAGCAGTCGGGGGTGGTGTATTTTGGGAACATGGCGTAGCCTCTTAATCGCGCCTAGGATGCTTGCCCGCTGCCAGGGCATCGAAGGACCACCGAAGAATGTTCCATATCTCCGCCCAAGTGTCTTCCCCATGTTGTCTTTGTTTCGCCGAAATGCTTAGCGGGAACGACGCTAAATGCAACGTCAACTGTTTAGTCTTACCTACGGCTAGCAATCCAGTCATTGATATCGACGTCAGGAATTCACGGCACAGGAATTCGGCACCGTCCCCGTGCACGCGAAGTGGAACAGTGTATTCTTCCCTGGCGGCACGTGAAATTCCCCATACAGGATGTCGACGTAAACGTCGTTCGTCCCTGAGATATGTTTATACACCTACAGTGCTGGCGACAATGTTTTGGGGTGTGCGCGGGGGGGGGGAGGGGGCGACGGGGGCGCCTGTGCTGGGGCGGGGGGGGGGGGGGGGGGGGGTGGGGGCACACGCGACGTAGTCGGTTGTGGTGTGTTGTTGGGCGGGCTGGTTTGTTCCCCCATTTCTTCGAATGTTTCGACTGCGCGTGAAACAATTGAAAGCGCTCACCTGCGCGCGTTGGCCTAGTAGTAGGGGATTTTGTCGGCCCCGAAGAGCTCCTCGAAATCGTCCCGAAAGTTGTGGTAGAGGGCAGCGAACCATTCATGAGGCAGTAATACACTGCAAGTTGATCTTGAAACGGCAGCCGCCTTGTTGTCCCAGGCAGGGATGCTGAAAATGCACGGTGTCGGCAATGGGGTATCGCCGTGTTTCCTCATGAGCTCTGCGTGTGCATTACCAGGGTGCGTCCCGAAAGTCCCCAGGCTCGCCAGCGTCGTGATCTCGGGGTGCGTTAAACCATCGAGGTGCGCAGCATGGGCCGCGCGCTGCACCTCGGTTGCTGGCATGCACCCCCATGCCCATGAGCTCAGCAACTTTGTGCCCAACTGTGAATACTGGTGTGCTGGCGGGTTCAGTGGGGGCGGCACCTCGGCATCGCCATCGGTGCTCACAGGGTTGAGGCGTCGACGGTTTTGTTGTTTTGGTGGCATGTTTCCAAAAACCTGGTGGGCCCTCGAGCCCGCATGCCTGGTCGCAGGCCTCGCGAACAGCGCTAGCTGTGGGGCAACAACGCCAACAGGGTTTGCGGCAATTGTGGTGTGGGTGGGGGTGGGGTGGGCGGTGGTGTGTGTGTGTGTGTGTGTGTGTGTGTGTGTGTGTGTGTGTGTGTGTGTGTGTGTGTGTGTGTGTGTGTGTGTGTGTGTGTGTGGTGTGTGTGTGTGTGTGTGTGTGTGTGGTGTGTGGTGTGTGTGTGTGTGTGTGTGTGTGTGTGTGTGTGTGTGTGTGTGTGTGTGTGTGTGTGTGTGTGTGTGTGTGTGTGTGTGTGTGTGTGTGTGTGTGTGTGTGTGTTGTGTGGTGTGTGTGTGGTGTGGGGGGGGGGGGGGGGGGGGGGGCGTGCCCTCTTAAATTGTTGAGACGGGGGCGGGGGCGGGGGGGGGGGGCGCGCCAGAGCCAGTTCGGGCGGGAATCGCGAAAGCGAGGGGGGAAGGGCGACGCGGAAACGACGCATGTGATGTGATGAGTGCGACGAGTAGGAGGACGACGGGGGGGGGGGGGGGAACCGAACAAAGAACGTAAACCAAGCCGCTCCCTGTCCGCGGTGTTCCCCCTGGCAATCGGACGCAGGCGCAGCGCGCGCCCGAGGTAGAGCGCATGCGTGCCACGATCGAGCACCGATCGCGCCCGCAGTAAAAAACGTGCCTGCCGCACGCGGGCTACTGCACAGGAGCGAGGCCTCCTCTCTGCGAGCCCTGCGACCCATCCAGCTGCAAAACCTGTCATCCGATTCCCCAGCCGCCTGCTTCGCGCAAACACCACCCTCGAGCTACAGTCGCGTCGCCATCGCTGTTGGATCGCCGCCGACCTGACAACGACGCGTCACATGACCATTGCCAGATCTGACAATCGTGTAACATCAGACATGTCCTATATGCCAATGATCTGACGTCACGTCGTTGTCAGATCCGACAATGGTCTGGCGCCGCGCCGCTGTCACATCGACCACTCCACGCGCCCCTAGACGGCGACACACACGACATAGACCACGACACATGTGAACACACACACGCACACACACGATCACTGACGAGTAAATCGGTCTGGCGATCGTTGCTTGTCGCTGCTGCTCCTCACTAGTGATCGCCGTCGCTGATCATCGCTAGTGATCCTCGCCGGTGCTCCTCGCTAGTGCTCATGGCCAGTCACCCCCGCTAGTGCGCCTCGCTAGTGCGCCTCGCCAGTGCTCCTCGCTAGTGGTCATCGCTAGTGCACGTCGCTGCTGCTACTGTCTGTCGATTCACCGTGCTGCACGTCGCTGCTGCCCTCGCTGCTGGGGAGAGGGTCGCCGATGCGCGCTACAACTCTAATCCTCCTCCTGCTCCGAAATCTTGTCGATGCCCAGCAGCTCGACCATGGCAACCTGGAAGAGGGGTGTGTGCTTCTTCACCTTCGCGGCGTTCGGCTTCTGGTCAGTCTGCCAAGACGCGATGATGTCGCCGAGCTCGCGGAGGGTGCCGATCACCTGGGCGGCAATGGGGGGGGGGGGGCTCTGGGCAACATGGCAAGGGGGTCCATGGCGACGGGGCTGCGGCTCACATCGGGAAGGGTGGGCGTGGGTAAATGAGCGCGAAGAGGTGAACGCCACGGGAGATACCACGAGGCGGGACAAAGGGGGGACGGGGAAGGCCAATGCGCATGGAACACAGCTCGTCTCAAGCCCCACCGAAGCGCCTGGAACCATCACGCATCATCTCTCTCAAGTATCATAGAAACCTCACGTCTCGCGAACATCGAAACCCCAAACATATTCTCTCAGGTATCCTGACAACCCCAAGTCTCCTGGAAGCCTCAAGTTACCTGGAAACCCCCAACTGATTGCCCGTAGAAAACGCGTCGCCTTCTTGGCCTTGTTGGACGACGCGGGGCGCGTGTTGCACCAATCCTTCTTCGCCAGGAAGCTCTGCAGGATGCGTTGGCCAGCTGGGAATTGCATGCTGCTGTTATATGAGTCTACGCCCGCCCTGACTTGGGTGAATGGGTCAAACTCTCATGAAGCATATCGGCACTTCGCCTCAAACAACACCGTATAGCAAACGCTTCGGAATTGCGATATGTCTGCGTCGCCAGACCAGCATGCATGTCTACGCTACGATCCTCGACCTCGCCATCTCGATGTCAAACCGCCCGTTCATGTCCTGATCCGCCTCATCATTCTCATCCGCCCCACCCTCCTCCTCATTCTCCTCCGCCTCCCCCTCCCCACTATCGTCATCACTCTTCTTGCATGACAGCGTTCCCCCGCTATGCCTACCCTCCAGCGTTTCGCATTCCTCCTCATCCTCATCCTCCGCCTCATCTTCATTGCCCCCTTCATCGTCCACGCCCGGATCCTCATCATTTCCTGCCTCTGCAATGCAAAGCATAAAAAAAATGGCAAAAAAAAAAAAAAAAAAAAAAAAAAAAAAAAAAAAAAAAAAAAAAAAAAAAAAAAAAAAACGCTGTCCGCGAGCCCCTCGCCCACGCAGCACACGGCATCGCTGATCTCGTCATCGGCCCCCAGCTTCTTCGCGCCGATGATCTGGATCTCAGCGTTCTTGCGCTTGAGCTTCTCGATCGGGCCCTTGGGGGATCGGGCATCTCGGGGGGGGGGGGGGGGTCGCCTCCGTCGCCGCAGCCATCTCACGCAAGACTGCAGTTCAATATGGGCACCGACGATATCGGACGCGTCGAGGGGGGGGGGGGGCGCATAGGACGATACCGAGGCTCCGCTCATGGGTGGGTGGGGCGTGGAGAGAAGCGATAGGTGATAATTCCTGCCCGCTTGCAGTTCCCCTCCCCATCCCCCCCTTTCCATGCCGCCACTCGCACCAATCCTCTCAAACCCCTCTCTTCGGCGAATACGCAGCCGCCCCGCCCCCCGCCGTCTTGGCAGCTTTGGCGCCGCGACCGCGGCCGCGACCAGCGCCGCGGCCCCGCCCTGCTCCGTCGCCACGACCAGCAGCGCCATGGCTCGGGCCATGACCGTCGTCGTCGTCGCACAGCGCCAAGCCCATGTCGTGCATCCCGCCTGCGGGGCGCGAGGGGCAACGCACGCCCACCCCCGCGCCACCCCTCTCCCCGCCATCAACCTGCTCAACATCTCGTGCCAATCCCCTCCTCAACCGCATCAGTCCGCCCCCTTCGCCATCATCACTCCTGCAAACACCCCCATCACTCGCCATGGAGCCATCTACCCCATGATCAGACGTGACCAAGCACACCCTTCGATACGCCAACACCCTGACCCCACCAGCCCTCTGGGCCTAGGTGGTGTAGCGCGTGTTGTTCTTCTCTCGCTACCCCTCCCCATGCCCCCTCCCCTGGGCCTGGGGGAAGGGAGGGGCGGAGGCACCGCAGCGTCCAAGATGGCCCACGACAGCTCCAAGAGGGCTTCAAAGTGGCAAGGTGGCCTCCAAGATGGCCCATGCCACCTCAAGATGTGCCAGCACAGCCTCCGACCTACCCCCAGGATGCCCCAAGGCAACCCCAAGACGGATCCAAGTGCACCCCGAGCCTTCCACGGCGCCCTCCAAGATGCCAAGCACCATTCAAAACCATAGAGACCATCACGGCATTTGGCATTATCGCCCTTTCGCTTCCGATGGGCATTGCAAGCCTCAAGATGGCCCCAAGATGGCCCAACAGAGGCCCACGAGGGGCCCAAGACGGCCGACGACGGCTCCAAGATCGCCCAAGGGGCGCCCAGGAGCGCCCCAAGAGGGCCCCAAGATGCCGTTTGAGAGCCTCCGAGGGGGCGGTGCGAATTGAGGGACCTCTTCGCGTTGATCAATGGGGCTCAAGATGACCTTGAGGCATCCCAGCCTCTTCCCAAAGACCCCCCACCCCGCCCTGGTGTGCCCGATATGGCTCCAAGAGAGCCCAAGATAGGCAAATATGGTCTTCAATCTGGCCTAAGATAGCCAAGTATCGCTCAAGACAGCCTCCGACAGAGCTCCAAGAAACCTCACGACAACATCACGATGACCCAAGATAGCCGAGAACGGCTCACGATAACCTCCGACAGCCAATAGCCGAGCATGGTTCAAGATAGCCCCCAAAGAGGCCCCAAGAAAACTTCCAATCAAGTCTGGATGAGCTGGTGGGGATACGCGAAGCGTCAAGAATTGCAGAATGCGCGACGACGACAAACTGCGCAATGCAAAAGATGAGAGCCACGGCCGAACACATTGGACCCGCGCCACCGTACGCAGCACTGTCATGCACCATCGGCATGCGGTCCGTGGCGCCAGACAGCTCGTCGTATTCGTCGCGGGACATCTTCCTCCCGCCCGTTGTCATCTGCTGCTTGCCACGGCCGAGCGACTTGCTGTGCTTGTCCGTCACCTTCATGTACTGCTTCCTGCGCGGATTCTGCGGGTTCTTGCGAGTCTGGAGAAATTGTTGAATACGGCATGGCACGATGATATGGCAAACGCCCGCGCAAACTCGCGCCGAGTGATCCCGACACGCACGTCGCTGCGCAGCACACCGAGCGCACTGACACCGACCAACGCAACATCGACGCCGACGCGCACATCAGCACATCGAGCAAACTATGGAGAACAACGGTCGTGTCATGGCACGTGATCCTACCTCATCCGAACCTCATCCTATCGCCCCATCACCATCCTACATCAACTGGCCTCCTCATCACACCTAATCCGGCCTCGCCCAACATCTGTCTCGCACGCCCTGCGCCTCACACCCGCCCCCCGCCCCCCCCCCAAAAAAAAAAGAAACGATCCGTCACCAAGTTCTCCGAGATCATCTCCTCCGCCTCGGACTCCCCGTACGTGTCGTAGAGCTGCTTCTTGCTCATCCACCCCGACTCGCGAGTCATGGTCTCGCTCCACTGGATGCTCGTCGTCACCTGCTGGTACAAGTCGTTCAGCGTCGGGTCCACGACGTAGGCGGCCAGCATCTTCGCCTTCGTGTTGTACTTCGTCTCCTTGGCGCCGCCCGACTCGGCCTGGCGGCGTCGCCCCAAGAAGGGATGGGGCGATGGGGGCTGGCCAGCTTCCCCATGTCACGATCGAACACCCAGCGATGCGCCAGCTGCGCCCAACGAAAAAGCTCGATCGCATGCGACTCACAGAACCCAACGGCCTATACAAAAATCGCCCAATGCCACATGCGCACACACGCGCACGCCCGCGCGCACATGACACATCCGAGCACTAATGCGCACACGCACGCACACGTACACGCATGCACATGCGCCCACAATACATACCAACAACAAACATCAAATGGGCGGCCTGGTCCCACTGCTTGGCGGCCTCCTCGCTGTGACTGCGCGCGGTGGCGAACCTGCCGTAGAGCGCCCTGGGCGATGGTTTTGCGCGCGCAGCGGAGGGGAAGGGGACGCGCGGCAATGATGCACGCAGCCAGGTCTGCCCGACAACGGACGGGGATGAACGATGGAGGTGGGAGGAGGTGGATGGAAAAGAACGGAAGGTGGAGGACATCATCCTTGCTCCCCCGATCCCCCAATCTGCTCTGCCCTCCTCAACCGCGCCCCCCCCCCCCCCCCCCAATATGCCCCATCATCGCTCTCTCACAACCGCCCGCCACCCTCCATCATGCCCTCGTGAGTCACGCATATCCTGAACCAACGCGCGCTCCGAAACAATACGTGGACACCAGCCGTGCTCTGATCGCCGCATGAAATAAAAGAATCGTCCTCACTTCAGCGGGGGTGAACAATTGCTTCAGCAAGCCGATGTTGTCCGCCTTGGAGCGCAAGCTAGTGGCGGCAATCATTTGCAGCGCGCGCTGCAAACCTGCAGGCGCTTGCAAACAGCAGCCCCGCCCGTCCACGCCTGACAGCACCGCCGAAGGCTCACGCGCGCAACTAGGCGCAAAGAGGGCGCTGACAACGCACCCAACAGCGCGAACGCAGAACGATCCCCATGACGTCATGATCAATCGCACCCGCGACAACCTAGCACCGCGCCGCGCCGCTCCGTGCCGCCGCGGCCACCCCCATATCAGCCCCGCGCCGCGGCCCCCGTCTGAGCGCCCACGCACGCGCATGCACGCGCGCGAGCTACCTGCAACGTGGCAAAAAAATTGCGTCCGAAAGAGCGTCTTCTTCTCTTCGGTGGTCTTGCCCTTCGCCTCGCGCAATATCTTCTCGCCGGACCACCTTGGGGGCAAGCGGGGCACGGGGGGTAGGCGACCACGCGCGGCGCTGTAGCGCCTGTGACAAAACCAAATACGACGACTAACTCCGAGCGCACACTCTGGTCGGACCTGGGGACATGAATCGGGCATCTCGGTTGCCCCAGCCACGCTGGATAGCCAAGCGCTGTCTTGGCAGAGGTGTCGGCCTTCAGATTGCCCTCAGAACTCGATCGATCCAACTCGATCGGCCATCGCCCCCCATTGTACATTGTCCACATCATCTCTAGAGGGGGCGACAGTACCACATGCGCGGTAATGGGGGGGGGGGGGCGACATAATCATGTTGATTATATCGGGGTCCTTCTTGATCACTTACAGCGCAGGCTTGCCGCGCGTTGGAGCCTTCCCGTTCGGCGCCATTGCACACCTAGGCCCCTGGGTCGGACAGAGCCCTGGTAAGAACACAGCCCAGGCTCGCGGCGCTTCGCGCGCACCCCCAACTAAACCGAGCCGATATCGCAACCGCGATGCAACGATCACATCAGTCACATGAACAGAATTGGACACCGTGTGGTCAGACGGATACACGTGCGTGTGTGCATGAACTGTCTTCGTACCAGTGTTTAACGTATCCAGTTCAGTGACACAGTGCATGTCTGAATGCATGGATGTGGCAAATTGTATATATCAGTTTGGGAGTTTAGTAATAACAGATTGGTGGATGTTATTGAGATGGTCAGTAATTATATAAACGGATGTGCATGTACATACACTATGGCAAATATGCTTGTGTGAAGTCATGGCATCAATCGCATAATAGTCATATAAAAAATATGTAAGCACATGTGTAAAATTAATGCCATCTGACAACGACCTGACGTCAGATCGTTGTCAGATCGAGTGGTCTGACAGTGATCTGACGTCAGATCATTGTCAGACCGAGTGGTCTGGCATCAGAATTGTCAGATCTGAAATGTCTGACGTCAGACATGTTGATCTGACAATAGTCTGACGTCAGACCAATGTCAGATCACATGGTATGACATTGTACATGATATCATGTCGTTGTCAAGTCAATACTATGGATTCATATATATGTATGATAATTAAAAACTGAAACATGCGTGCACATGTCAACACTACTTGTATAGTGGTTATGTACGAATTATAATATATACGTGTTTATAATTTATTTATTCGCGGGTAATGACTGATATTATCACGTGTTTCAAATTGGCCACGCCATCTAACGATGCGAATACATCATATCGACATAACTGTATTTACAGTTTACCATCATGGTGTGCACTACAATACTGAACCGATGTGACCATCACGGGCCACGTGTCACGACGACGGTGACGCCGATCGTCCCATGAGACGATGATTACGACATTGACCTATGATCAGTGGGATGGATGATGCTGTGACACGGATGATGATGGATGGGGATTGGTGTTGATGATGAAGGGGGGGGGGGGGGGGATGCGACCGATGCGGACTATGAGGGCGAGGGGGAATACGAGGAGGAGCGTGTTCCTAGTATTGTGACGTAGGTTGGGAGAGGTGTTCAGAGCAGATAGACAGGTCGATATCTCATTCAGGAGGACAGGGTATGGCGGGGGGCACGGCACTGCGCCATCAACCTGGGCGCCAGCAGCCTGAACGACCGACCTACGAGCCCTGAAATTCGACCTCCATGGCGGCACGCTGTGAACCAGGAATGCATGGGCCCAAACTCCAAGCGCCCGCCACCGCATCGGAGGAGGGATGGCGAGCAGGGCGAGTTGGGATGGGATGGCTGGACGGACGGAGGCTCGATTCGGGGGACCTGACGCACCGCCGCTGCGAGACATCGACTCTTTCAACTGCGGCCCGTGCGAATGACGCCCAACACCCCATGGGCGGCGCGGTGCGTGCGCTGGCAGAGGCGTGACAACAACGCGCCCCTGCAGCGCGTCTCTCGGCGGCACGGCGCGTGCGCTGGCAGAGGCGTGGCCACAACGTGCCCCTGCAGCGCGTCTCTCAGCTCTGAGCAGAAGCGGCCCCTTCCCTCCTCCCCTGCTCCTCCAGTCATCATCACCCTACCGTCTCTTCTTCACCACTATCCGAATCATCCCTGATCAAGCATCAACTGACTCCAGATCCTCCCAGGTCGCTGGTCGCACGGAAAACCACGCTTAACTCAGGCAGAGCTTCTTGCGAAGAATCAGTGCATCAGCTTTACTGAGTCCCTTCCTGCAGCTCGCCACTAAAATCTCCTCGCAAATCGCAGCGTGGCGGTCACCGAACTGACTATCGGTGACCTCCACGAAAAGACGGGGCTTCCCCTCGGAATCGCGAGAGCATATGTAGCTCTTCTTCGCGGCGTATGCCACCTTGAGCTCCCCGAGGGCGGGGTGACCGAGCGAGCGGACAAGCCCGTCGCCCAGCGACGGCCTCTTGCCCTTCTCGCCCGACGCGGTCATCACGTCCTTGGCCTTGGCCTTCGGGGTCGCGACGGCCTTGCCCTTCTTCCGCTCCTTGACCTCCGCCTGCGGAGAGCAATTCGTTTTGCGCCGTTGCCGCCCCCATCCTTCCCCTCGCCATCGGCGCCGCACTCATCATCTTCATCCTCATCACCATCGTGACCCTCGTAATCATCATCACTCTCACCCCCATAATCCTCATCATCATCATCATCATCCACCTCCACCTATGCCACTCCAACCTTGTCCTCCACGTGAATCGACGCTGCCACACTCGCTCCGTATCCCCCCAGACAACCAATCCTCTCTGGCAACGATCGCGACCCCCCCGCTCCGCCTTCAGCTCCCGCTTCTTGGGATTGACGGGCGCCGAGTGCATGGCCCTTGTCAGCCGGTCGGCTTCGCCCTCCGACACGTCGTGGACGTCGGCGCCCTTCATCCACTTTGCCAGCTCCTGGGCGGCGCGGGGACAACGGAGCCAGGCGAGAGGGGGGGTGGCGGGCTGAATTTTGGGCGACGGAGAAGGACACGTCTCTCCCTGACACCAATCATCATCATACTTCTCGGCCTCCACATCCTCCCCCTCATCCTCCGCGCCCCCCGCCCAAATCCGTTCCCCCACCACCTCGCCCTCCTTGCTCCCTCGCCGCGTCGCCCGCCTTCCAGCCTCTATAGGACGAGAAAGATGAGGTTGAGGTGTCACTCCCCCTGCCATCCCCTCCTCATCCATCTCGCATCGCTCCCCCTCCTCATCGGCCCCCCCCTCCTCGTCCCCCCCCCTCCCCATCAGCATTGCCATATTCCATGTCACCTCCCTTTTCCGCCTCTGCCGCTAAATAAACACGAGGTGGGCGATGTGGGTGTTGCGAAGAGGTGCACGATTGGAGGTGATGAGGCTGGAAAGATGAGCTGTTGATGTTAGATTTCGGGGCGCGTGATGCCTACATAGCTGGCCCCTCGTGGCCACGACTGGATCCACCTTGCTCTAGTGGACAGAACGCGTCTGTGCATTTGTAAGTCTGAGATCACCCGTTTCGGACAGCGACCGCACTTTTCAGAGCCATCCCGAAACTGCCGGCTGCAAATGGGTGCTGTCGACGCTGGCCCCGTCGCGTACGCGTAGCACCTCGAACTACCACGCGTGCTGGAAACTAGATGACGGCGCGCATGCTAATGACAGCGCGCACCAAAATGATAGACACGTATCTTGCCAACCCTTCATTGAACTCCAATGTATGGCAATGTTACTAACTGGCTACTGCGTACCGCTGCGATAGCCACCCCATCCTAATTCGCGCGATTGGAAATCTCGCTAGCAACCACCGTTGCCATCATGTCGGTCGCATCGTCACCATGCTTGATCCATTGCGCGATCATCATGTACTCGACGTCGCCGAGGTCCACGCCCGCACTGTCGTCCGACGGCGAGCTCGGCTGCGCGTCCGCCACTGGGCTCCTCATCCGAGGGGTCGTAGCATCAGCGCGCCCAGAGTCGATCGAACCGCTCGAACCCGAACTGCGCATGGCGACGTTCACCACGCGCGGGGGCGCACGGATCACCACGTCGGGGAACGGCACGGGCGGGCGCGTCGCAACTTCGACGTCAGCTTCGCCAGCAGGGGCCGAGACCACAGTGACGGGCTGCACGGGCGCAATCAGGACGTCGTCGGGCAGCGGGCTCGGCGTGTAGATGGGCGAGCACTGCTCGCTGCGCGTCTTGAGCTGGATCCTGGACCGCTTCGACGGCGGAGTGCACGCCGACGACGAGCCTGGCGACGTCGTCGGCGTGGGCTCCACACGCCTGCACGAGCGCGGCGGCGGCCTGGCGCCGATCTCGGGCGGCGTCGCGGGCTCGGCGGCGGCCGGGGCCTCGCCCTGGAGCTGATGCGCCATCTCCTCCGCCATCTCCTCCGCCAGCTGCTCCGCCGCCTCCGTTGGCGCCGCCTCCGTGGGCGCCGCCTCCGCGGGCGCCTTGCCGTCGTCGTCCGCGACCTGCGCCGCCGTGGCCAGCAAGCACCTGGGCGCGGACCAGCGCGAGACCATGTCGGCTGCCTCCGAAAAAATGCCACCGTGGCCGTCGAGGAGCATCGGCTTGTTGATGCTGGTCGCGAACACGCCAGCGGGCGGGATCCACGACTGGAGCTGGGCGGACATCTCGACGGGCGCGGCGCGGGGCGATTGGTCGGAGGGCGCGCCAAGCAAGTTTGTGCCCAAACAGCAACTGGGAGTGTAATCCCACCAGCCCTCTGGGCTTAGGTTGTATGCCGCGGTTGTTTCTTCTCTCTGCCCCCCCCCCCTGCCCCCCCCCATGGTCCTGGGAGTGTGTGTGTGTGTGTGTGTGCGTGTGTGTGTTTGTGTGTGTGTGTGCGTGCGTGCGTGCGTGCGTGGTGCGTGCGTGTGGTTGTGTGTGTGTGGGGGGGGGGGGGCGGGGGGGGGCGGGGGGGCGGGCGGTGGTGCGTGCGTGTGTGCGTGTGTGCGTGTGTGTGTGTGTGTCGTGTGCGTGTGTGCGTGAGTGTGCGTTGATGTGCGTGTGCGTTGTGCGCGTGACGTGTGCGTGCGTGTGCGTCGTGTTGCGTGTGTGTGCGTGTGCGTGGCGTGTGCGTGTGGCGTAGTGCGTGTGCGTTGTGCGTGTGCGTGTGGTGCGTGTGTTGAGCGTGTGCGTGTGAGTGTGCGGTGCGCGTGCGTGTGCGTGTGCGTGTGCGCGCGCTTGTGCGTGTGCGTTGCGTGTGCGTGTGTGTGCGCGTGTGCGTGGCGTGTGCGGTGCGTGTGTGTGTGCGTGTCGTGTTGTGTGTGCGTGCGTGCGTGCGTGCGTGCGTGTTGCGTGCGGTGCGTGCTGTGTGCGCGTGCGCGTGCGTGTGCGCTGCGTGCGCGCGTCGTGCGTGGTGCGTGTGCGTGTGCGTGTGCGTGTGGGTGCGTGGGTGTGTGTGGCGCGCGCGTTGCGCGCGCGCGCGCGTGCGCGCGTGGGGGGGGGGGGGGGGGGCACCGCAGCGCCCAAGATGGCCCAATAATGCACCAAGATGGCTTCAAAGTCGCAAGGTGGAATCCAAGATGGCCCATGCTACCTCATGATGGGCCAAAATGGCCTCCGACATGCCCCCAAGAGGCCCCGAGAAAGCCCCGAGACGGATCCAAGTGCCCTCCGAGCCCTCCACGGCGCCCTCCAAGATGCCAAAACCATTCAGAAGCATAGGACACATCATTATGTTTGGCATTATCGCCGTTTCAAGATGGCCCCACGATGGCCCAAACGAGGCCCGCGATGGGCCCAAGATGGCAGATGACAATCCCAAGGTCACTCAAGAGACGCCCAAGGGCGCTCCAAGATGGCTCCAAGATGCTGTTTGAGAGCCCCCGATTGGGGGCGATGCTAATTGAGGGGCTTCATCTTTTTGAATCACGGGGCCCGATATGGCCCCAAGAGGCCTCCCAGCCTCTCCCCAACACCCCGCCCTGCGTGGTCCAATATGGCTCCAAGAGAGCCATTGAAATGCAAAAATGTATTCAAAATTGCCTAAGATAGCCCAGCACCGCCCAAGATAACCTCCGACCGACCTCCAAGAAACCTCAGGACAGCCACAGTGTGGCCCCAGGTAGCCGAGCATGGCTCAAGATAGCCTCCGACAGCCAGTCGCCGGACATGGCTCAATATAGTTTCCGAAGGGGCCTCGAGAAAACTGGCAATCAATTATGTATGGGCTGGTGGGGATACGCGAAGCGTCAAGAATTTCGCTGCGCGACGACGACCGGCGACGGCGACGATTGACGACGACCGAGGACGACGACGAACGGCGACGACGACGAACGAAAACCACAACGATTCGAGACGACGACGGCGACGACGACGACGAACGACGACGACGACGACGACGACGAACGACGACGAAGACGACGACGACGGACGATGACGACGACAGTGCTGCCCAATCATGTCCTAACGTTTTGCATCGTGAGCGCTTCGCTTGAGACATCCTCGCAACGTCGAGATTTTTGAGGTCATCGTATAAGGCGGTTGATGATGCACTGAACGTTTCGTCTGAGACATCCTCGCAGCATGAGGATTCCGATATCGCTGGCCAACTGCGCATGCCGTCGAAAACGGTGCCCTCGCCTGAGACATCCTCGGACCATGTAGCTGGGGATGGCGAGGGGCCGTGGAGGGCGAGGGTAACGAGGAAACCGCGCCCAGACCCTACCCTAACCCTTCCCCCACCGACCTCCCGAACCCCTGCGCCCCCCATCGCCGTCTTCATCCATGCCAGCGTCCCGTTCGATATGCACACACATATATATACATATATATATATATATGCTTGCCCTCCTCCTCTCTCCGCCCCCTCCCCCCTCCCCTCCCTAGCCCCCCTCTTTCGGCTCCTCTTCCTGCCTCCCCTCCTCCCCCCCCCCCCCCCTTCCATCCCCTCGTCTCCTGTCACCGTCGCCCTCCCATCCTGCTCTGATCTCCCCGCAGAGAGGAAGCGAGCTCCTTCATCTGGTCGTCGGTCAGGGCCATGTCGTCAGCGCTGTCGCCAGCGTCGCCTGGGCCGACCAGGGGGAAAGGAGGCTGCCCGCGCGACGAGGGCGAACAACGCAAATCGGGCGCGCCGTTCATCGGAGGGGGGGCCGAGGGGCGAATGGGGGAAGACGCCGACGACGAAGACGCCGACGACGCCGACGACGACGGCGACGACGCCACTGTAGTCGTCGTCGCCGTCGTCGTGGTCGCCGTCGTCGCCGCCCCAACCCGTGCTTCCCCAAAATGCTGGCCTTCGCCACCGTGGTCATCGCGACCGCGCGGTTCAGGCCCAGGAAGGTTGTCTTGAAGAGGAACAGCAGGGGCCAGCTGAGGGCGGCAGTTGGTTCCCTCTACCCTACTCCTGATTCCATGCGGACCTTGCGCCCTAAACATAGTTCCCCTATGTCTCTACCTCACCCCTCCCTCGCTCTCGATATTCATCGGATCTCCTACATGCATGTATATATATATATATGCATGTATATATATTACAGTTCATACAAATCCTAATATATCATCTCCCTCTATACCAAGTATGGCGCCACCCCTCTGCATATATCATTATACCTCCTGGTGCATCCTCGACACCTCTCAATTACCTCATATGCCTACATCCCATGCATGTCACGCCCCGGTGGTGTTCCTCCTCCTCCCCCTCCTCCTCCTCCTCATCGTCCTCCTCGTGCCATCCTCCTCCTCGTCGCCATCCTCATCTCCGCCTCCTCGTCGCTGTATCTTCGTTCCCTCCGCGTCGTCACCCCCGTCGGCATCCTCGCCCACTCCCGTTCTTAGCACCCCCAACCCCTTCAGGGGCACTCGCAGAGAATCAGGAAGGGGACGAGGAGAGAATGCGGAGGAGGATGGGGAAGGAGGAAGGGGGGCATGGGGGACTGGATGAGGGCCAGACGAGGAGGCGGAGGAGAGATGAGGGGGGCAGTAATGATGATGGCGAGGAGGGGACAGAGCTTGCGCGCGCACATACACAGACACACGCGCGCGCGCACGCACACGCATTCACGCGTGCGCACGCACGCGTCAGACAAGACGAAAACGCTGCCTCCTCGGCAGAGCTCGGAGAAGCCGATGGAGGCGCCGAAGACGGGCGCGCCGTCGGAGGCCGCAGGAACGATGATCGACGCGGCGCGCTGTGTCGCGGGGGGGGGGGGGGGCGCTCAGGTAGGCTTGCCCTCTTCAATCCAAGTCCTCACCCTCGCCCACCGTGTCATCACCCTCACCCGTGCCCTCAGCGTGTACATTCCCGATGCTCACCCTCCTCCTCCTCATCGTTCCACTCCCTGCACCATGGCAAATCCTCTCTCTACTGCGACCGACATCCTCACCCCCGCCCCCGCCAGCCTCCGCTCCGTCGGCGTCGCCCTCGCCACCCTCATGTCGATCGCCTCTTACAATGCCCGCTCGCGCACCATCTGCGCAACAATGTGCACGCATGTATACGTGCATACAACACACGTGGGCATATGAACATGTGGGTGTTTAACCATGCAGAAGTCCATGGTTGTATACACATGTGTATATGTGTATACATGTGTTTGTGTATGCATGTGTGATTATATGACGATGCGTGCACATGTGAATGCATATGGAAATGTACATAACTGCATATGCACATGTATATCTATGCGCGTACACACTTACATTCACAGTTTAATACGCGCACATGCGTGCACACGTATGATCATGGTTGCATGCATGCGTGCGCGTGCATGTGCATATGAGTGCGCCCGCACATTTGCATACCTGTATATACATATATATATATATATATATAGATAGATATATACATATATATATATGTACATATGTACGGATGTGCGTGGGGTATGCATAGGCGCACGCGCATGCGCCCCCCCCACCCCCTCCCCCCAATAAAAACTAATCCTGTCGGTCTCAGGCGGCACGCCGAGGAAGTGCAAAATGTAGTGCAGCTGGTCGCGCTCTGAGTTCGAGCAGCCCGCAAGCGCCTGGGCCGCCCCCTGTTCGCCAACTGCCCCCCCGCCCTCCCCCTTCCACCCATCGCCCCACGCGCAAGCGCACTCGTCGCCATCCCCAGCACAACGTATCCCGTGAAGACAGTGCCATCAAAACGATATACGCGCGGATGTCTCATCTGACGAACGTCTGACGTCGCGCCGTCGCCATATCTGACGACGCTCTGCCGTCCGATCGTTGTCAGGTATGGTATCACCATGACAATATGATGGCACGTCATCGACATAGAATGTAACGACCTAACATCTGACCGTTGTCAGATCTGACAACGGTCTGACGTCTGACCGTCGCCAGATCTGACAACGGTCTGACGTCTGGTTGTCGTCAGATCTGACAGCGGTATGCCATCGGATGTGCGCCAGACGAGACATCCGCGCGGCATGCATGGACCTAGCTTCCCCGCCGCACGATCACCCTCGCCAACTCATACATGCATCCCCCATCACCCATGCGAGCTCATCCTCGTGTCATCAAATCAAACCTCTATCCATCCCATCTAAATTCCCCCTTCATCTCACCTCCTCGCGCCTGGCGGCGGCGCGTCTTGTTGTCGCGGATGCGACGGCAGTGCTTGAGGACGCAGCTCAGTTTGCCGGCCAACGAGCCCGCGCGCTGGTGCACGCTGCCTGGGGGCTCGTTGGCGACGGCGGGGTACCTGGCGGCGGGCAACGGGAGGAACGACGGGCATGGGAGGGCGGAGGAGGAGGGTGGCGTGTGCGTGTGCGTGTGCGTGTGCGTGTGCGCGCGCGTGCGCGTGCGCGTGCGTGTGCGCGTGCGTGTGCGTGCGCGCGCGTGCGTGCGTACGTGTGTGTGTGTGTGTGCGTGTGTGCGTGTGTGCGTGCGTGCGTGCGTGCGTGCGTGTGCGTGTGCGTGTGCGCGTGCGTGTGTGCGTGTGTGTGCGTGTGCGTGTGCGTGTGAGTTAGTGGTCGTGCTGTGTGGTGCGCGTGTGCGTGTGCGTGTGCGTGCGCGTGCGCGTGCGTGCGGCGTTTTTTTTTGGGTGAGTGTGTGTGTGTGTGTACGTTGTGTGCTGTGGTGCACTGCGTGTTTGAGTGTGCGCGGCGTGCGCGTGCGCGGGCGCGTTGCGCAGGGAGGAGATGCGGTGCGGCGTGCGCGTGCGCGTGCGTGTGCGTGTGCGTGTGCCGTGTGCGTGTGGTGTGGCGTGTGACGTGTGAGTAGTCGCAGTAGTGCGTAGTGTGCGTGTGCGGTGTTGAGGAGGTGAGTGTGCGTGTGGCGGATGAGTAGTGCGTCTGTGCGTTTTGTGAGTGTGCGTGGAGTGTGCGTGTGCGTGTGAGGTGGTGCGTCGTGCGTGTGCGAGTGCGTGTGCGTAGTGCGGTGAGTGTTCGTGATTGAGTCGTGCGTGCGCGTGTGGCGGTGCGTAGTGCGGTGGCGTGTGAGTAGTGCGCTATGTCCGCGTGTGCGTGTGGCGGGTGCGTGTGCCGGTTGTGAGTGTGAGTAGTGGGGTGTGCGTAGTGCGTAGTCGTGTGCGTGGTGCGTGTGAGTGTGCGCGTGCGATGGTGCGCGTTGCGCGTGCGCGTGCGCCGCGGAGTGCGTTTGCGTGCCGTGCGTTGCGTCAAGCGTTGTGTTTGTGTTGCGTTGGGTTTGTGGTGGGTGTGTGTGTGCGTGGGTGTGTGTGTGTGCGCGTTCGTGTGTTATGTGTATGTGTATGTGTATGTGTGATGTGTTGGATGTGTATGTGTATGTGTAGTGTATGTGTGATGTGATGTGTGCTGTGTGTGTTGTGGCGTTGCGGTGTGACTTGTGTGCCGTGCGCGGTGTGCAGGTTTGCCGGGGGGGGGGGGGGGGGGCGCGTGATGCGACGGGGGTGAGTCGGGGGGCGGGCGAGGGGGGGGGGGGGGGCATAGCGGGCGAGGGGGCTGTCGGATGGCAAGGAGGGGGGGGGGGGGGGGGGGGGCGAGGAAGGATGAAGATAATGGCGAGGTGGGGGGGGAGAGGCGAGGGGGCTGCAAGGGGTGATCCTGGCGAAGGTGATTGCGACGATGCCGAGGAGGTCGATCAGGGGGAACAGGAGGGACAGAGGTATATGTACAGAGAGAGAGAGAGAGGACAACTGACGAGGGGGATGGGCGGTGCATGCCGATGCTGATGTAGATGAGGATGAGCAGGCGGATGCGGAGGTCTCAGGTAGACCGCGGCAGGGTCAGGTAGGGCTGTGTCACGGTAGGGTCATTGGCTGGGTCCGCACCGCCCCTTGCCGTGACCTACCGTGACCCTGCCATGACATACTACCGTGACCCGCCGCGGCCCTACCCTAGTTGCCCCCTGCCCTATTCGCCCCGCCTATCGTGCCCCTACCGTGGCCGACCCCGACCTTGCCATGAACCAACCCTACCGTGACCCACGGCCCTACCCCTCCGCGACCCAACCCTACCGTGACCTAACCCTACCGCGACCAAGCCGCGACCCTACCGTGACCAAGCCGTGACCCTACCGTGACCAAGCCCGACCGCATCACGGGAGGGTCGCGGTAGGCCACGGGAGGGTCACGGTAGGTCACAGGAGGTTCACGGTAGGTCTTCCTTCCCAAAATTGGTTGCCAGGGCGCCTGGCGAACACCGTCTCGCAAGCGGAGCGCAGCACAGTGAACTGGATGTCCGGCTCGGGCGAGCACCTCAGCATGACTTCAACCTGGGGGCGCACGCAGGCGCGCATTGGGGCCGGCGGGGGGGGGGGGGGGGGGCGCGTCAGAAAACCACGGTGGGGGGGGGGGGAGGGGGGGAAGGGCGTTGCGCGATTTTAGGGCGCGGGCCACCAATGGCGCCATGGCAGCCGTCGGCGGGCCATGGGCGGCGTGATCCTTGTGCAGGTGCCCGTAGTTCCTTAGCTTGAACGAGGACCGCGCCCCCTCTGCTTGGACATGTTCCAGAAATGCGCCCCCGAGGGACTGGCAGGCACGGGGGGGCAGGGCAGGGGGCGGGGGCGGGAGGCCGCCATGAAGGCTGGCTCGAGGGGGGCGGCCCCTGTTCCCAGGGGGGGGGGGGGGGGGGGCGGAGGGGGAGGCCTTGGGACCTCGAGCCACGAAGGGCTGGCGGGCGGGCTGCGCTGCGAACGCCCTTGCCGTCAAATCTCTTCCTCCTCCTCCTCCTCCTCCCCCTCCTCCTCCCCTCCTCCTCCTCCTCCTCCTCCTCCTCCTCCTCTATCGCCCTCCTCCTCCTCTTCCTCTTCCTCCTCCTACTCTTCCTCATCCCCCTCCTCTTCCTCGCCATCATCATCGTCACCACCACCATCATCATCGTCAGCAGCATCGTCGGCATCCTACTCATCACCCTTCCGTTGTCCTCGTCGTCACCATCACCATCGTCATCATCATCCTCATCAACACCATCATCAGCACCATCGCCATCGTTATCGTCCTCACCATCGTCATCATCGTCGCCATCATCATCGCCATCATCATCAGCATCAACATCATCAGCATCATGGTCGCCACGACTGTGCGCGACTCGGAACACTCAAAGGGGCTTTCCACGGCTGGGCGCGGCTCGGAAAACTATGGAATTTGCCGCGGCTGGGCGCGGCACGAAACGCGTTGTCGTTCAAGCCGTGTCTTTTTTCTCGGGGAAGTCGCCACGGCGAGGGCACCTCCTGAGGAATCAGCCGTATGAATATGAACGGCTGGCATATCAAAGACAGCGCCAAACGCGCTGCTGAGATGGGAAAGGCTGCGACCTGATCGGAAGTCGCCACGGCGAGGAGACCTCCTAAATAATCAGCCGGAGGAATATGAACGACTGGCATATGAACGGCAGCGCCAAACGCGCTGCGGAGATATGAAAGGCTGCGAGGCGATCAAGCCCGCAGCTGAGAGCTAACATGATATGTATAATCATACGCACTGAAATCCAGCGCAAGGATCTGAACAACTGAAAATCCAGCACAAATAATGATACGCACTGAAATCCAGCGCAATGATACGCACTGAAATCCAGCGCAAATAATGATAAGCACTGAAATCCAGCGCAATGATATGCATAATGATCGAAACTGATATGAACTGAAATCCAACGCGCTGAGACAGATGAACGGCCGCCTGCATGAATATGAACGGCAGCGCTGCAGAGATGAACACCATCATTGGATGTACTCCCACTGCCAAACCTCCATGTACACACCACCACGATAGACGACGTCTAGGCACTTCCAGCGCGCGCGCCGCCAAACGCCATTGTCGTTCCACCACTGCGTGTATGACGCTGGCCAGAACTTCGTGAAAAGGCGCGTCTGCTCGTCGTGCACCGACTTGAATGAAGGCGTGCCCGCGTCATCCTGCTTGGCCGCTTTCGGGACTGGCGCCGAGGCTGCACCCGCTCCGTCGGCAGCTGGACGCTTCATGCCCATGATGCTGCGGCCCCGACCGCTCGGGAGTTCGGGGGTTGGGGGGCCGTTTGCTCAACATGGGTTGAGCCAATATGGGCACGGTGGCAGCATGTGACGAACGAACAAGACGCACCCATACCCAGAGGAGGGTCGTTGGGAGGAGGACTGGCTATGGGCATGGGCGCGGGTTGTCGGACCCTGAGGAGCGCTCCCCTTCGAGCGAGCGCCCCCATCTGGCAGCGCGCGCCCACGGTGGCTTTACCACCGTTGTCATCAACGTCATCAGTTTCATCGTCGTCAGCCTCATGAGCCCCATCATCATCGTCGCGCTGCTCATGGCGTGCATCATCAACAACACCATCACCGACGTCATTATAATTCTCGTCGTCGTGTTTGTCATCGCCGTCGCTGTCGCCCTCGCGCTCGACACTGCGGTCGTTGCACTATTCGTCGCGACCGATCGGATCTGACGATTGGCGCTCGGGTGCGACGATTGGCGCTCGGGGGCCGTTCGCGACCGATCCGCGACCGATGCGCGACCGATGCGCGACCGATCGGCGACCGATCGGCGACCGATGCTCCGCGACCGCTTCGTTCCTGGAATTTCGGGCAAATTCGGTCGCGACCGGCAGCGTCGGTCGTTGCCGAAAAATCCGGTAATCAACGATCTGGCGAGAGCGCGCCGGCACTAGCCGGGCCCGGCCCTTCGCCGCGCGAGCGGGTCGAGGAAAGGCCACCTGCAGTCTGCCCGGCGCGGCCCGCAAGTGCACCAGCGCCGCCATGTACTTCGCCGCCTCCTCGCTCGGGCAGCCGTCGAAGATGAGCTGGTTGAAGAACGTCGCCAACGCTGAGTCCATCTCGGTCGCGTCGCTGATCGGCGGCTGGACCGAGGACGCCCACGTCTCGAACTTCGAGACCCTGGCCTCGTAGTCCCGGCGAGTCGCCTCCCCGACAGCCTGCGTCTCCAAGAAGGTCAGCACGCCGGTGCTTATTGGGTCTTGGCGATTAGCAAATTGGAATTGTTTGCAACAGCATTAGTGTGTGGCTAGCGATAAATTTAACATAGACAAATATGCATTCGGACTGGATCTTTTGTTAATTGCAACGCAATCAGACTAATCAATTGTTAATCGTTCGTTAATCACGAATGTATATATATATATCGGGTGAAGAACCGACGTCAATTTCGGGGCCTGGCCTGCCGCTATCTCACGTTTGCGATTTCGGGCTGTTCTGCGCCATGCCTCCCGCCGCCGCAATGCCCCCCCCCCCGCCCCCCCTCCCGTTTCATTGCGGACGGCTCTGCCGCCGTCGCGGCGGGGGGGGGGGGGGCAGGGTCGTCGCCGCGAGGGCCTCGAGGGGGCAGAACCATCTTTCGCTTGCGGAGGCGGGCTGCGAGCTGGCCTCGGGCTGGGCCTCTCTCTCCCTGACCAGGCCTGGCCTCGGCTTCTCGAGAGGAGGAGGGGCAGAGAGGGCGGCGGGCGAGGAGGAGGAGGAAGAGGAGGAGGGGGAGGAGGAGGAAGAGGAGGAGGAGGTGGAGGAGGAGGAGGAGGAAGCGGAGGAGGGGGAGGAGGTGGAGGAGGAGGGGGAAAAACGACGGCCCTGGTAACGATAATGTTGGCGTGGCCATGGTTGTCATCATGATGGTGGGAACGCAATTGTAGTGTACCGTGGCGGTGACGGTGATAGGTGATGATGCATGTTTTCTAGCGCTGTTGGTAGGTGCACGTCTCCTGTTGCCGTGCATCAGCAGATCCCCTAACTACTTACATACACAGCCGAGAAACATGCTTCAACACAGCGTCTGAGCAGAATGACTGGCGCCGCCCGAGCACGTCGCGACTTCGCTACGACGGCGGGCTGATGTGATCTGCCCCCTTCCGCCGTCACATCCTCTTCTCTTATTCAGCCTCCGTGTCCCCCCTCCTTCTCTCCTTCCCTATCCCCGCGGCTCCGACTCACTCAAGCCGATGTCGCTCAGCTGTGGAGGCGGCAGTGCTCCTGCAAGTTCGCCAATGATTTCCTCGCGTCCTCCGTCCATGAGAACGCTTTGTCGGGCCTCTCGCCGACCTCCTTCACCCTCCGCGAGAGCTTGTTCACATCCGTCATGATGCGCCAGGACTTCTTGCCCCTGAAACTCACGGCGTAGCGGGGGTGGGCGGGCGCCCCAGGGAAGTCCAACTTGTCGCTGCACGTCGGACCAGGGCTGGCGGCGGCGTCAAGCGCTTCGAGCGGCTTGGCAGGCTCGGGGGCGGCCTCCGCGAGGCCGCCCTCGGCGGGGCCGTCGTCGTCGCCCGCGGGGCCGTCCTCCAAAGGGGGCGAGCCCAGGGCCGTGCGGCAGCCCAGCCGACGCCGTCTAGGCGGTGAGGCGACGGCCCGTGACCTCGGCGTGCTCGGCAGCGAGCGCCTGGGAGGGAGCATGGTCAATGAGGGGAGAGTAGGACGATTGGAGAATGAGGGGGATGACATGCTGGAGACAGGCAGGCGCTGCGGGGCCCGAGGGCCTCCAAGTAGGGACTCGTAGCCGCTGCAGGGCGCCTGAGTGCGGCCAGCGTCTTCTTGCTGAAGTCAGCGAGGTTCGGCGCCTCGCCCGCGGCCGCGGCGCCCCAGACACCTGGGGCCGCGTGCTGCACCACGGCCTCCAGCACGTCCGACACGGGCGCCGAGATGGCGTGGGCCAGCGACGGCGCTGCGGCGGGGGCGCGCGGCAGGTCCGCACGGCAATCCACCAGCGCCGACTGGCTACCCGAAGACGACTGGCTGTCCGTCAAGGCCAGCTGGCCGTTGCCCAAGGCCAGCTTGCAGCTGCCCAGGGCCAGGTGGCCGCCCTGCGCGGGCAGCTGGCCGTCGGCCAGGGCCAACTGGCCGCCGTGCACCGCAGGGGCTGCGGGCAGCGCTGGGGCGAGTGCACCGCCCGCCCCTGCTGCCACCGACTGGCCCAACGGCGTGAGGCCGACGCCGCCGCGCCTGCGAAAGCCGCGGCCCATCCGTGCGGAGTCGAAAGCCCTGTGGGACATCCTCGCGGGGAAGCGGTTGCGGAGGCCGGCGATGCCCACCTGGCAGGGACTGAAGGGGCGGTCTCCTTGAAAAGAACCCCTCATGGTCCTCTTCCTCCTTCTTCTCCCCTTCTCCTCCTCATATTCCTCTTCCCCCATCATCGCCGCCATCATATGCATATACACATACATATACACATACACATACATATTCATATACATATTCATATGCATATGCATATACGTATGCATAGACGTATACATAGACGTATACATATACATATACACATACATACACATACACATGCACCTATACATATACATTTACATATAGACATACATATACATGTACATATACATGTACTTAGGCACATACATATACATATACATATACATTTGCATACACATATACATACACATACACATACATATACACATATACATTTATATACATATACATATACATATACATGTACATATACAAATACATATACGTATACATACACATCTACATAAACATACACATACACAAATACATATACATACACAAATACTTAGACACATACATACGTATACATTTACATACACACCTCTATATATATATATATATATATATATACCTCCCCAATCCCCCTTCCTGTTCCTCTTGTTCCTCCTCCTCATCCTGCTCCATATCCGCCATATCCTCCTCCTCCCCCGCCTCCTCCTCCTCTTCATCATCATCAGCCGCATCCGCTTCTCCTTCTCCTTCTCATCACACATTCGCCCTTCCACGCCACTCGAAGGGTCGCCCTAAAACGGCGCTGATTTTATGGCGGTCGCCCTGACCCCCTCCCCTCGTCCCCCTCTTCCTTCTCCTCCTCATCGCCCTCCTGTTCCTCCCCGTTGTCCTTCTGCTTTCCCTCCCGCCCCACGGTTCTCCACCCTTCCTCGCGCCGCCCCTTTCTCCTCTTCCTACCCTTGCCCACCCCGTCGCCCACCTCGCCCAGCGGACGCGACAGAGGCCCCTCGTCGGGATCGGCGTCGGCCCCTGGGAAAATATTCGCGAAGATGTCAGGGCGGTGTTCGAACAGCGTCGCAGGGGCTGGGGGGGGGGGGGGGGGGGGGGGGCTCGAGGATCTTGTCGTAGTGCGGGAGCCACTGGCTGTCCCTGACGCTCGTGACCCTAGTTTTGACGTCGTCGGCCAGCTGCGTGATCACGCCTCTCAGAGGGGCGGGTCAGAGCGGACGCGTCCAAGGACCCCCTCACCCTCCTCCCTCTTCTCCCCCTTCCCCTCCTCGGGAGACGGAAGAAGGAGGGGGGGCGGGGTGGGGGGGAGGGGGGAGGGGGGGGGGGGGATGTGGAGGAGGAGGAGAGGGAGGAGGAGGAGGAGGAGGGGGGGAGGAGGAGGAGAGGGGAGAGAGAAGTGTTTCGCCAGCCTGCGTCGAGACTGAAATGGGCCGAGCGGTTGAACGCAGGCGCGGCCACCGCCACGATGCGAGTGCAAGAGCCCTCTTTCAGGTACACAAGGCCCGCGCGAAGCAAGACATCAGCAACGCAATTGATTTTCGTGTCGTAACTCGCCTCGCGCGACATGATTGTCATCCACTGCGCGCGGGTCAGGTACCGATGGAAGTGCAGCGCGTTCTGGTGTCGGCCAGAACCACCCCCGCGACGCTGAGTCGGAACGGGCAGGGGCGCCGATATCGCACGGCCCACGGCGTTGGCGAGGGTCCTCCTGAAGGGAGGGGGGGGGGGGGGGCACGGCATGCCAAACTCGGGCATGGTTTGTCCTTCCTCACTCCCGTCCTCCTATTCCTCCTGCTCCTCCTCCTCCTCATCATCATCATCGTTTCCTCCCCCTGTCGTCCCTTCCTCCGCGGCCGTCGTCCTCTGGGCCAACTTCCACGACGGGTGCTGCGCTACCAGGAGCAATCACTGGGTCGCGATGCCACTAGACAAGGACGGCGCGCGCTCGATCGCCGCCTCCACCAGGTCGAACCTGACAGACACGACGCGAACACAGGAAAACAACATGCCCAACATAGAGCAAGCATAAAGAAACACACGTTGACATGGGCTCGGGCTTCAGCCTGAAACCCCGGGGGATTGCGATTATTGGAAAACTGGTTGGGCCGACCTGGACATCCAAAAAAGCTGGTGGAAACTGCGTTTTGTGACCGCTTCGGTTTCAATGTTTGTGCAACTGCAAACGCAGGCTTGCTAAGGGGGGGTCGTCTGTCGCATTCCCACCCACCCGGCTGAAATGGCATCGCCGCCGACTGCCGCACTAGCGCGAGCCAAGTCCACCTGGCCCTGCAGCACCGCCAAGAAGTCCTGCTCGGACATGGGGGGCACGAGGGCGGCCATGCCGACCGCGGCGCAGAATGGGAGGCTGAGCCTTCAGCACCTTGCGCCAGAAGCGAGCAGGGGCAGAGCCCTCTTGCTCTCAGCTGCAAGGGGGCGGGCGCGGGGGCAGGGGGGGATGCGCGGCCTGGCGGGGGAGGGGGGGGAGGAAGACGAGGATTTGGAGAAGGAGGAGGAGGAAGGAGGAGGAGGAGGAGGAGATAGGGAAGGCTACATATTTCCTGAGCAATGCTCTTGGGCGTTCTGGAACGTCTGGTGGTCTGGTGGTCTGGTGGTCTGGTGGTCTGGTGATCTGGTGGTCTGGCGGTCTGATGGTCTCGTGGTCTGGTGGTCTGTTGGTCTGTTGGTCTGTTGGTCTGGTGGTCTGGTGGTCTGGTGTTCTGGTGGTCTGGTGGCCCGGTGGTCTGGTGCTCTGGCGTCTTCGGGCAAACGACGACGCAAGCGCGGGCGAACGCAGACCAATCCAGAGGGAAGGGGGAAATAGCGTACCAATATTGTGATTGGTACGGTATTTCCCCCTCTTAGGTTTGGTGGTGCTAGACGCGATCCGTTTGCTAGACGCGCCCCCTCTGTTAGACAAGCCCCCTCGCCAAGCTGATTAAACGAACCTCAGTGGTGCTAGACGCGCTCCACTGTTACACAAGCCACCTCTGTTAGGCAGGCTCCCATCGCCAAGCAGATTACATGATCTCAGTGGTGCTAGACGCGCCTGCAGTTAGTTAGATTATGAAATCTGTTAGCCTGCACCGATTATAACCTCAGATTAAACAATCTCTGTTAGTCTGCACCGATGCCCACCTGAGGCTGGCGTGAGGCTGGTCTGAGGCTGGTTTGAGGCTGGTCTGAGGCTGCTGTGAGGCTGGTATGAGGCTGGTCTGAGGCTGCTCTGAGGCTGCTCTGAGGCTGCTCTGAGGCTGGTCTGAAGCTGACAGCCTCAGAGCAGCCTCAGACCAGCCTCAGAGCAGCCTCAGAGCAGCCTCAGGCCAGCCTCAGTCCACCGTCGGGATGGCAACGGTGGGGAGGGCGACGAGGGCGGGGATGGAAAGCAGCAGCAGCAGCAGCAACCGTTTTTTCCGTTTGTTTTCTCATTCGCTTGCGCTAGCTACTAGGCGAGATTCGCCTGCCGTGATCTCTTGCGGTGACAAAGCGGGGATGACACTCGCAGTGCGTGCAGACAGCGTGGAAACCCCGACTCCATCGCACGTCATAGCACTCTAGCGCGCCTGCCGCGGGGCGCGGCAGAGCCATCGTCGAAAACATGACGTAGCCAAGCCCTGAACTCACTCGTTGTCCGCGTCGTCGAGGTAGCGCCGAATCTTCTCCTTCGTCGCCTTGCAGTTTGCCATCGCATCCCTCACCTCTTTGATGAGCGCCGCGGTAGTAGCTTTGACGCCCTTCTTCGCCTCGACTGCCGTGGCGACCTTAGTCTTCAAGGCCTCGAACTCCGTGGACAAGCTTTCTGCCCTCTCAAGCGGGCGCGCTGCCACGACGCCGCTCACTTCGGGCGCCTTGGCCTCGGCGATCAACGCAGCCAACTCAAGGGCGGCAGTGGTGAGCTTAGGGCCCGCTTTCGTGAGAACATCGAGCTGGTGTTTCGAAAGGGGGACCTCCTTGGGCTGCGGCGGCAAGTCGCCCTCCTTCTCCGCGCCCCCGGCGGCAGCGCCAACGGCGACCTCTGCCTCGACCCCTCCCTTTGTCCGAAACTCTCTCGTCCCCGTCGGCGCCAGTGATCTCCCTCTGCCTCTTGGTGCCTTTGATTGTCTCCGTGCTCTCAATGCGCCGCCGCTTATCCTGGCTGTGGCTCTCCTTGTCCTGGATCGACAGCGTGTGCTGCGGGGCCCAGATCACATTCTCCTGAAGCTCCTCGCTCCAGACTTTCTTGCTGTGCAGCTTGAGCGTGTCCCTCCTTTTGGCCGTCATCTTGCCATCTGCGACCAGACCGTCCAAGTCCGACTCGGGCAGGCACTGGCCCTGGCGGTCAAACGTAGCCGTGGAACTGAGGTGGGCGTTCTCCTCCATTACGTTGGCCAGCGCCGTCTTCAAAGCGTTCTCGAACAGGTTCTCGCCATTGGCCATGAAAGCAGCCTTGTCGGCAGGGTCCACGTGCGTGAACGTGCTCTCCATGTTTCCGTCATGCATCGTGATGGCCCGCGCGCGCTGCCTGAGCCTGTTGCACGGCTTGCACCTGCCCTGCATGGCTGCGTTGGTGATGCTGTCCGCCTTCCGAACGATTTGAATCTGATATGCGGGGAACTTCCTGCTGCACGAGCAGCACGGAAACAACTCCGCAGGTGCGGTCTCTGCATCCGATGGCGCGTGGTCGGCTTCTGCCCCCTCGGCGCCAGTCGATTCGACCTGCGCGTGGTCCGCTGCTGCCCCCCCGGCGCCAATGTATTCGACCTGCGTGGGCGAGAGCGCCAGCGCTGGGCTGACAGGAGCGATGTTCTGCGCGTGCTCGGGCTGGTCCTTGCAGCGCCCCGGGATGGGCTGCGCGCCCCGCTTCTGCGGAGCGGGCTGCGCCGGCACATGCGCGGCGCCGACGTCGGCAAACGCAGCGCCCGAGGCCGATGCTGACATGGCAGACGGGCGGCGCGAGCTATGCCTGGTGGCGGGTTCGCGAGCAAGCCTGGCCTGGGGCGGGGCGATGCCCTCGGTCTCAAGTACAAGCCGAAACGACAATGGGGACAAAAAGAAGACGAGAAGCAATAATGAGAGGAGCAGTTGGACGATGCGAGGATGGGGGAAGGGAGGGCGGTGGACGGGGGCGGGAGGGGGGGGGCGCATGGAGGGGGCATCTCGCGATGGATGGGGGAATCCAAGGAGGGGGGGGGGGGGGGGCTGTAGGACCCTTTGTTTGTGCGATTACAACCGCCGCTTTTTTGCCCTGCAAACATTGATATTCATAATGGAATATTATACAATCTCTCTGGAGAAGGATGGCGTGTGAGGCGGGAGGGGGGGAGGGGGACATCTCGAATGTAATCTCATTATGTTCGTACTGCTTTCTTATTGCAATCCGATTGTATCTGCAGTGGAGAAGGAAAGATGGAGGAGAAGGGAGGGAGGAGGAGGGGGGAGGGGCCGCGGAAGCTTGCCAGGAAAATAGGAAAAACATGAAAAACAATGAAAAACCTGTGTCTTCACAGAGAAAAATAGGAAAAAGCCACGAAACCTGTGACTGTCGTTCTTTTTTTAGTTTTTTTTCATATTTTTCTCTATGAAAACACATGTGTTTCATTGTTTTTTCCTATTTGTCCTATTTTCCTCCTCCTCCGCTCTGCTGCGCAGAGGGCCCCTGGGCAGCTCGGAGGGCCATGGCCCTCGGGGTGAGGAAGAGGAAAATATGAAAAACAGGAAAAACAATGAAAAACATATGTTTTCACAGAGAAAAATAGGGAAAAGCCACGAAACCTGTGACTGTCGCTCTTTTTTTAGTTTTTCATATTTTTCTCTGTGGAAACACATGTTTTTCCTTGTTTTTCATGTTTTTTCCCAACCATCCTGTGGTGTTGGGTCCTCGTTTTGAAGAGACGTCGCCCCGCGTTCCTTCCTTCCCGCTGCCCCCCTCCCCGTGGGTGTGCCCGCATGCGTCCCGCACACCCATTTCGGCACACCCCTCACACGTTTCGTGGCCCCATAGGGAGCTCCACCGAAGGCCCCAGTGGGTGTGCCCGCATGCGTCCCGCACACCCATTTCGGCACACCCCTCACACGTTTCGTGACCCCATAGGGAGCTCCACCGAAGGTCCCAGTGGGTGTGCCCGCATGCGTCCCGCACACCCATTTTGGCACACCCTTCACACGTTCCGTGGCCCCATAGGGAGCTCCACCGAAGGTCCCAGTGGGTGTGCCCGCATGCGTCCCGCACACCCATTTCGGCACACCCCTCACACGTTTCGTGGCCCCATAGGGAGCTCCGCCCGAAAGGTCCCCAGTGGGTGTGCCCGCATGCGTCCCGCACGCCCAATTCGGCACACCCTCACACGTTTCGTGGCCCCATAGGGAGCTCCACCGAAGGTCCCAGTGCTGTGCCCGCATGCGTCCCGCACACTCATTTCGGCACACCCCTCACACGCCCCATTCGTGGCCCGCATAGGGAGGGAGCTCCACCGAAGGTCCCAGGGGTGTGCCCGATTGCGTCCCGCACACCCATTCGGCACACCCTTCACGCGTTCGTGGCCCCATAGGGAGCTCCACCGAAGGTCCCAGTGGGTGTGCCCGCATGCGTCCCGCACACCCATTTCGGCACACCCCTCACACGTTTCGTGGCCCCATAGGGAGCTCCACCGAAGGTCCCAGTGGGTGTGCCCGCATGCGTCCCGCACACCCATTTCGGCACACCCCTCACACGTTCCGTGGCCCCATAGGGAGCTCCACCGAAGGTCCCAGTGGGTGTGCCCGCATGCGTCCCGTCGTCTCTCTGCCCAGCGGCAAGAGCCTTGCCCGCTATCAGCCAGCCAGCTAGCTCTTTTTGCTCCGCGCAGTGGACGACCCGCGCGCGTCGCTGGGACCCCTCCGGGGCGACCTGCGCGCGTCGCGGGGACTCCGCGCTGCGCTGCGCCCGCAACCTTGGACTTTTGAGTGCGCGGGCAAAGAGGGAGTAAAGGAAGGGGAGGAAGCGGGCGCGATCCTCGCCGGTGGGCGCGCCGACATTGGCGTCGCGGCGCGCGGGCGATGCCGTCGGGGAGTCCCGGGGAAGCTCCTTGCGGCGGCCACGCCCAGCGTCACGAGTACTCAGAGGCAGACATTGTCAAACTATTGACATTCATACACAATTGCGCCACGCTTTGTCATATTCGCATTCATGCACGTAGACTCGTTCGCACGCAGATTCATTCACAGTCAGACGCACGCGCGCAGATTCACCCGCGCTCAGTCTCCCTACGTACTCAGATCAATCGTTTTCGTTCGCGTTGTGTACCACGCCACTCATGTCGGCACACCCCTAGCACGGTTCGTTGCCTCATAGGGATCGCCACCGAAAAAGTGAATCACTATTGCGGTACTCACACCTGTATATGGTTGGGTCCCTCGTCAGGCTAATTTTCAGATTTTCCTCTTCCTCCGCTCTGCTGCGCGGAGGGCCCCTGGGCAGCTCGGAGGGCCAGGGCCCTCGGGGGGAGGAGAAGGAAAATAGGAATTATCCAGGCGAAGGACCCAACCATATGCAGTTGTGAATGCCGCAATTGTGAATGCCATCTTCGCCTGCGCTCCCTATGTGGCCACGGCTCCCCGCCGGAGCCCGACGTGCTCAGGGACACGTTCGTGGCCGTCTTCGCGGGCGCCGACGACGACAAGGACGGCGTCCCTCTCACCGAGGAGCAGAAGCAGGAGAAGGCCTTGAGAGCCATGAGGGAGGAGGTGGCGTTGCACGTCGACAAGGCGGAGTACGACGCCCATGCGCGGTTGTTGAAGCAGCGCAACTATGGGGCCACGATCCTCGTGAGGGATGTGCCGCTATGGCCCGGGGCCGCCATGCGAACCCTGCCACTGGCGCCTTCGGGGAGCTCCAGTGGGGGCCACGGTCGGGGTGAGCCGAAATGGCCCGAGGCCGCCATGCGAACCCTGCCACTGGGGCCTTCGGTGGAGCTCCCCATAGGGCCACGATCCTCGTGAGGGGTGTGCCGAAATGGCCCGAGGCCGCCATGCGAACCCTGCCACGGCGCCTTCGGTGGAGCTCCCTATGGGGCCACGATCCTCGTGAGGGGTGTGTGTGCCGAAATGGCCCGAGGCCGCCATGCGAACCCTGCCACTGGCGCCTTCGGTGGAGCTCCCTATGGGGCCACGATCCTCGTGAGGGGTGTGCCGAAATGGCCCGAGGCCGCCATGCGAACCCTGCCACTGGGGCCTTCGGTGGAGCTCCCTATGGGGCCACGATCCTCGTGAGGGGTGTGCCGAAATGGCCCGAGGCCGCCATGCGAACCCTGCCACTGGCGCCTTCAGTGGAGCTCCCTATGGGGCCACGATCCTCGTGAGGGGTGTGCCGAAATGGCCCGAGGCCGCCATGCGAACCCTGCCTCTGGGGCCTTCGGTGGAGCTCCCTATGTGGCCACGATCCTCGTGAGGAGTGTGCCGAAATGGCCCGAGGCCGCCATGCGAACCCTGCCACTGGCGCCTTCGGTGGAGCTCCCTATGGGGCCACGATCCTCGTGAGGGGTGTGCCGAAATGGCCCGAGGCGCCATGCGAACCCGCCATTGGGGCCTCGGTGGAGCTCTATGGGGCCACGATCTCGTGAGGGGTGTGCCGAAATGGCCCGAGGCCGCCATGCGAACCCTGCCACTGGAGCCTTCGGTGGAGCTCCCTATGGGGCCACGATCCTCGTGAGGGGTGTGCCGAAATGGCCCGAGGCCGCCATGCGAACCCTGCCTCTGGGGCCTTCAGTGGAGCTCCCTATGGGGCCACGATTCCTGATGGGGGGTGTGCCGAAATGGCCCGAGGCCGCCATGCGAACCCTGCCACTGGCGCCTTCGGTGGAGCTCCCTATGGGGCCACGATCCTCGTGAGGGGTGTGCCGAAATGGCCCGAGGCCGCCACGCGAACCCTGCCATTGGGGGCCTTCGGTGGAGCTCCCTATGTGGCCACGATCCTCGTGAGGGGTGTGCCGAAATGGCCCGAGGCCGCCATGCGAACCCTGCCACTGGCGCCTTCGGCGGGGCTCCCTATGGGGCCACGATCCTCGTGAGGGCTGTGCCGAAATGGCCCGAGGCCGCCATGCGAACCCTGCCACTGCAGCCTTCGGTGGAGCTCCCTATGGGGCCACGATCCTCGTGAGGGGTGCGCCGAAATGGCCCGAGGCCGCCATGCGAACCCTGCCACTGGAGCCTTCGGTGGAGCTCCCTATGGGGCCACGATCTTCGTGAGGGGTGTGCCGAAATGGCCCGGGGCCGCCATGCGAACCCTGCCAGTGGGGCCTTCGGTGGAGCTCCCTACGGGGCCACGAAGCGGTGGGTGAAACGCAAGGATGAAGAGGAGGAAGGGGGCAGCGGGAGGAGTGGACGCGGGGCGCTGTCTCTTCAAAACGAGGACCCAACACCACAGGATGGTTGGGAAAAACATGAAAAACAATGAAAAACATGTGTTTTCACATAGAAAAATCAGGAAAAGCCACGAAACCTGTGACTGTCGCTATTTTTTTTGTTTTTCCTATTTTTCTATGTGAAAACACATGTTTTTCATTGTTTTTCATGTTTTTCATATTTTCCTCCTCCTCCGCTCTGCTGCGCGGAGGGCCCTTGGGCAGCTCGGAGGGCCAGGGCCCTCGGGGGGGGGAAAAGGAAAAAAGGAAAAACAGTAAAAAAATGAAACACCTGTGTTTTCACAAAGAAAAATAAGAAAAAGCAACGAAACATGTGACTGTCGCTTTTTTTTAGTGTTCCCATTTTCCATGAGAAAACACAAGTTGTCCTTTTATTCCAATGCGTTTTCCTATGTTCCTGCCTCCTCCGCGTCGCCGAGCGGAGGGCCCCCTGGGCCGCTCGGAGGGCCCTGGACATGAAACCCAAATCTGATGTCTAATAACATTCTAATCCCTACGGTTGCGAAGTTCTCCCTGGGAGACCGGTGGCTGGCGGTCTCCCAGGGGAAGCCGGCCTTGAAGCCAACTTCCTGGGAGACCGGAACTTTCCTGGGAGACCGGAGTTTTCCTGGGAGACCGGAGATTTTGAGCCAAAATGGCTATATATACGCAAGAAGGAAGGAGGAGGAGGAGGAGGAGGAGGAGGAGGAGGAGGAGGAGGAGGAGGAGGAGGAGGGGAGGAGGAGGGCGAGGAGGAGAAGGAAAAGGAAGAGGAGGAGGAGGAGGATGAGGAGGAGGAGGAGGGGGAGAGAGAAGAAGGAGGAGGATGAAGAGGACGAGGAGGAGGAGGACGAGGACGGGGAGGAGGTGCAGGAGGAGGGGGAGGAGAGAGAGAGGAAACGGAGAAGGAGGAGGGAGGAGGAGCGGAAGCGTTTTTTGTATGTATGTAATGCATGCATGCATGCATGCATGTATGTATGATGTATATGTGTATGTATATGTTTATGTTTATGTATGTGTATTTGTATATATATATAGATATATATGTATGTCTGTGTATGTATGTATGTATGTATGTATGTATGTATGTATGTATGTATATATGTATGTATGTATACATACATGTATGTATGTATGTATGAATGTATGCATGTATGTATGTATGTATGTATGTATGCATGCATGCATGCATGCATGTATGTATTTATGTATGTATGTATGTATATGTAGGTATATATATATATACATACATGCATATATATATATATGTTGAAAAACCTCATTATAAGGAGGAGGACGAGGAAGAGGAAGAGGAAGGAGGAGGAGGAGGAGGAGGAAAGCTGCAGCAGGGAGAAAGAGGAAGAAGACCCCCTTGGCGCCGTCGCGGCGGCGGCGTCGGCAGGCGACGGCGGCGGAGGCAGAAGGAGGAGGAGGAGCAGCAGCAGCAGCAACAGCAGGAGGAGGAGGGGGAAAAGTAGCCGAGGAGGAACAGGTAGAGCAGGAGGAGGAGGAGGAGGAGGCACGATTGCCCACGACAACAGACGACGCCAGCCGCGGCGCCGCGGTTCTCGTCGTGCGCCGCCACGCGCAGACCACTAATCACCAGCATTCGACGGCTTCAGGCCCGAAAGCAGGGCCGCCATCACCAAACCTAATTGATTCAAAGCCGTGTCATCGCTCAGGAGCCTCACTTCGCTCTCCTTCTCCACGCGTGTGCGAACGTTCAAATCATAGCCCATCAAACTGCACCGCTCCTCTGGAGTCAGAAACCTGTCGTAGTTGTGTCCTCGGGGTTGAATGCCAAGGAGCCACAAGTTCGGCACGTCGTGGCTTATCTCGACCGCGTCGTCGAAGTCAAACTGGGAAGCAGAGAATGACGAGGAGGATGAGGAGGAGAAGGAGGAGGAGGACGAGGAGGAGGAGGAGGAGGAGGAGGAGGAGAAGAAGGAGGAGGAGGAGGAGGAGGGGGAAGAGGGGGAGGAGGAGAAGGAGGAGGAGGAGGAGGAGGAGGAAAAGGGGGAGGCCCCCCCCCCCGCCGCAGCGAAGACGGCCGCTGGGCCGCTCCTCCTTTCCTCCTCCTCCTCCTCCTCCCTCCTCCTCCTCCTCCTCCTCCTCCTCCTCCTCCTCTTCGTTCCTCCTCGAGCTCCTCTTCCTTCTCCTCCTCTTCCATCTCGCCGCGCTCTCCCCATGCCTCGGTCAGTTCCCCAGGCGCGCGGTCCAGGTCGAACGCGCACGCCGTGTCGGGGGGGATCCTCTCTTTGACGGTCTCCAGGGCGGCCTTGTACATCTGCAGGTTCTTCTCCTTTCGGAGGGTTTCCCTCTTTCGAGGGAACGCGCGATGAGGTTGCGATTAAGTTTCGATGAGGTTTCGATGAGGCTGCGACGTCGCAGCCTCGAAACCTCATCGAACCCCGATCGCAACTTCATCTCTCGTGCGTTCCCCCCTGTGGGCCCCTTGAGGCCTGGAACTCCGTGAGCTCTTGCCGACGGGGGTTCATCCAGTGTGGAGCTTCGCTCTCGTTCAGGAACTCACGCATGCGAGGTTTCTCGATCGTGACCTCGCTCGCCCTGGTGAGGGGGCCCCTGCGTCTCGAAGAACTCGTCGCATCGCCCGCATACGCACAGCCTCGGCAGGAGGGGGCCGAGGAGGAAGAGGAGGAAGGGGGCTGGGAGAAAGGACATCGGAGAAGGCGACGAGGAGGATATGTTTGATTGCAAGCCTCTGCCGCCGTAGCGGTAGCCCACACTGAGCAGCGCTCACTTTGTCGCACCACAGAGACCAGCCACCTGCAACGTTGTCTGTCAGCCACCGCATGATCTCCTCGAGAGGGGGATCGGAGTCATCTTGAAACTCGCACAGCTCTGGTTTGAGCTCGATCACGAAAGCGCAGAAATTTGAAATCTTTTTTGTTGCGAACTTGATGTTGGCCAAGACCATACAGAGTGCACAGCAGTGCGGGTCGTCCCAATCGATTGCTCCTGCAGAGTCAGGGCATGGCGGGGTGCAGATTGCGACGTCGATGTCGTGAAGCTGGTCGGGATGGTAACTGCAGATGTTCCCACGTGTGGGGCCTATGAAGACACCATCTGAACTGCCGTGTTCGAATATCACCTGGTTCTCAACATGTTTATCAATATCGAATGACATCGCTTCCACTTCCATGTTAAGTTTCTTGAGTACCATCAGCCCAGTGCACAAACCACAGCATGGCAGCCAGACCTTCAGGATCTCGCCTCTGAATTCTGGCTTGAGAATGTCCATTGCAGCCGTCTCCCAATCATCCTCTACTGGGGTATCTGGTACCCTACGGCGTGGCGGTGCCATGTCCGTTGCCAGGCTCGAGCCAGTGCGCTCTTACAGGAGGAGCCCCTGGACATGTCACTGGCCTCAATGCGGGCCTGGTTTACTGTGCGTTCGGTTTGCATTGGAGGTCGGGGGAGGTGAGGGGTGGGAGGAAGAAAGAAAGAGGAGAAGGGGGAGGAGAAGGAGGAAGAGGGGACGAATAAGGAGGAGAAGGATGAGGAGGAGGGTAACGAGATGAGAACGAGGACGCCCCCGATTTTCATCAACATGCCCAGGCAGAGTTCGGTTCAACGTAAGGCAGCAAACGAACTCTGGTGAAAATACCATGCTCCCACCTTCCATGGGATGCTGCCGAACCTATGCCAGCTAAAACGCGGTTAAGCCCCTCGCCCAGGAAACAATGGAAAAAACGTGGATTCCCTGTTCTCTTCACATCCAGTGTGAGATGTATAAACAAGTGAGCCTTAGGCTTCAGGGCTGAATCGTCGACCACCTTCATCATATTGATAAAACGAACTGCGCATTCCAGCAAGCGGCGTCGGCGACCAGGCTGTATAACCCTTGGGGAATTCCTCGCAATAGTAAGCCACTCCTGCAATGCAGCGCCTGCCACGGAAAGTTCTTCACTAAATGGGAATCTCTCAGCAAACCGATCGCACAGAGAAAGCGCATACGGTAATAACGAGCCAGCTTCGGCAGCTTTTAGCTTTACCTCCCGAGACCAATCGGAGCCCATCATTTTTGGCGTGAGTTTCCGGAGCTGGTTTTCACGAGGAGTCTTTGCAACATTTTTGTACCACCGTTGAATGTCCAGTTCAATGCAACGAATGCTCATTTCAATCACAGCAGCTCTGGGGCCCGAAACGTTCCAAACCTCACCATCAATAGTATTCCACAGCACACACGATAAGAATCGCAAAACTACGCCAAGGTAAACTGCGTGGAGGGCATCGATTTTCAGAACTCGTTCTGGGCTGCACCCTTGCATTTCGAACAATGGATTTCTTTTGAGGACGGCGTCCAATCTACGCTTGGAAGAGCCAGCAACTTCGAAACGCTCCCTCCAGAACACAATCTCGATCGGCAAAGCAGCCGTGCTGAACTGTGCGACGTCAGCTAGGGTGTCTGACGGTTCTAACCTGTCCCCCTTGCGTAAACCCATATCATCGATGTTGTTGTGCAGGATCATTCCCGCGGCTTGTCCACGCTTATCGAAATCGAGCCCACCAAAATTTATAACCCTGTCTCTTTTTCCTGGTGTGTCAACAAGAACCCGTATCTCGCATTTTTTGCATTCAGAATCATAGTAGTCATCACCCAAATATCCCCATTTGTGCCCGTGCGGCGACACGTCGTCTAAATCAAAACCGCTCGCTTCCAAGATAGAATCACTAGGCGTGTTTCGGTGTTCCCGTGTAGTAGTAGTAGTAGTAGTAGTAGTAGTAGTAGCAGTAGTAATCGTATTCGTGATACTAGCAGTAGCAGTAGCAGCAGTAGTAGTAGTAGTAGTAGTAGCAGTAGTAGCAGTAGTAGTCGTAGTAGTAGCAGTAGCAGTAGCAGTAGCAGTAGTAGTAGTAGTAGTAGTAGTAGTAGTCGTAGTAGTAGTACTAGTAGTAGTAGTAGTAGTAGTAGTAGTAGTAGTAGTAGTAGTAGTAATAGTAGTAGTAGCAGTAGTAACGTCCCACCCTTTCCCCCACCCCCTGCGGGCTATCGGAGTTGCGCCAGCTTGAGAAAAGCGATGCTCTATTGGATAAACAAAACATACAAGGCCTGTTGATTGATTGCCAAGTCGTTAGCCCGAAGGTTGCACAGTGCTCGCTCCAATCGCCGCGAACATCTATCACAACATATCTTGCTTTCATTCGCATAGGCATGTCAGCGTAAGAACTGCCGTCTGGCCACTTCGAGCGATCCCATCGTTCCTGTGGCCTCAAACCATGGGCTGCTCCTTCCAAAGACCACTTTAGAAAACCGAAGAACGGCCTGAGAGAACACCATCCTCGACACCCGCAGTGACACAACTGTGATTTTTTAAATGCCCCAATGAAATGACGACGCCCAGAACAAAGGTTATGTATGGTGAAATTGGTTAGACTGTCTTGGGAACCAGGGGATATTGACTTTGTGTACCGTACTCCATCGGCATACAAGGCGACGGGGTAGCATGGACGTGGGTCGTGTGGAATATGCCTCAGGGGATGCTCCTGAAAATCTGTTTGCCAAGTTTCAGCCTCCAAATACTTCGGCATATCACCATCTGCGTCGTTTTCGACTTCGGAATCTAGACATTCATGTGGAGGGGCAAACGCAATAGATTGCTCCTGTGGGAACGCTTACATATGTTGGTGTGTGTCCTCCTCCTCCCTCCATCTTCATCTTCCAATCCTTCGACCCCTCTCTCCTACCCTCGTAGTGTCTTCCTATCTAATGGAATTCTTAGGCCCTACTCAATCCTGCCACATGCTATCGACGAACAACGGCAGCTTGAGGTCAACCAATTCTACATCAGAGTTCTGGGGCAGAACGCGGTCCAGATGTTGCTGAAATGATCCCGATTGATTCTCTGGATTGAAAGCGAGTTTCTTCAAACCAAGTCCCTGGGCCCCTGCTCGAATAGCATGCCATGCAATCGTGCAAAGTGACCTTGCACTCAAATCACCATGTGCATATTGCATAAGAAGGAACTCTTCCAGCTCATCACCGTGTTGCTCTTGTTCGTAGGTGCCAGTCTCTGTCGGATTCCGCCTCTCCCACGAAGCAGTGCTGGCTCCCCCCAGCTCCCAGCTATGGATCCGAACATGGTCTTCTCGGTAGCGTTTTTTCGAGGTCATAAAATCGCTCGAGCACTCATGGCTGGACGGATCGAACAAATAAAGGTTGTCACGAGGTTGAAACCTCTCCCGCAATCAGTTCTAAACTGTTTCAAAACGATACACCGATCACAGGTTCTGGCGAAACGGACCCAGACCAGTTAAACACCTGTCGGGAACCAAGCAAAACGCGCCGAAAACCGGACAAACCGCCTCAAAACCGGACAAGCACGCAAAAAACCGGCCCACAACTAGGCAACATTCACAACTCCGTCAAATAAATAGGAGAAATCCGGCCTCAACGCAACCTCATCGCAACCTCATCGCAACCTCATCGCAACCTCATCGCAACCTCATCGCAGCCTCATCGGGATGAACCTCATCGCATCCTCATCGCATCCTCATCACATGTGCGATGAGGTTGCGATGAGGTTGCGATGAGGCCTCATCGCATCCTCATCGCATCCTCATCGATACTGTGATGAGGTTGCGGTGAGGCCTCATCGCATCCTCATCGGTTCCTCATCGCATCCTCATCCTATCATCATCGCACGTGTAATGAGGCTGCGACGAGGGTACGCTGAGGTTGGATCAAGGCGTATCAGTAGCTCTGTGTGGTGTATTTGTCATAAGTATGCGCCCTCTGGGGGCACGCGTTTCAATATTCGATTCAATATTCTCGAAAACACCAGGAATCTTCAGAATCTGAAGTCCAAAAATTGAAACCACATGAACTCTCGTTACACCACATCCTTTCAATCCCCATCGCAAGCTCGCTTGCGTCACGAAATATGTAAGTTCGCCAGCCCCCTGCATCAGAAACCTGTTGCTGCCGACGAACGTGTAGCTCTGCTCGTAGTGCCCCAAGCTCAGGACTGCATCAGCTCCTTCATCTTGCGAATGCGGAGCACCTGGGTGGCGACGTCATCCAAGTTCCCCTTGTGGCTGTCGACGCAGTGCTGGAAATCGACCTCGCAGGTCTCGAACATCTTGATGTACTCCTTCATGCCGAAGAGAATGACCTTCTGCAGCACCTCGTCATCGTCGATGATCTGCTGGGCGCGGTTGAAAGACTTGCGCAAGCTATCTCCGAACTCTGCATTCGCAGCCCACGTCCACTCATCGTGCTTCTTGTCGATCTTGGTGATGATGTTCCTGGCGGACGTGAGGCTGTTCATGTCCTCGCCCAGGAGCTCCTCCATCTGCTTGTAGATGCTCTTCTCCTTTGCGTTCTGGTTGCGCTTGCCCTGCTTGGTGCCCCTGCCCTTGCCCTTGCTGCCCTTGGGGTTGCTCTTGCCGCCCTTGGTGTTGCCCTGCTTGCCCTTGCCGCCCTTGGTGGTGCCCTTGCATGGCTGCTTCAGGTGATCGCTGCTGCTGCCGCTGCAACCAGCAGCGCGTGGTACTGGTGCATGTTCTGTCGGCGGTGGCGTCACTGGTGCTGCAACCCTTCCTTTGCTTGGCGGCGTCACCTCTTCCTGCGGCTCCTCGATCCTGGCTCGCTGTTGCGGCGGCTCCTCTGCTGGTTCCTCGCGGTCGCGATCGCGACGGTTGCAACCTCCTCTGTTGAACTCCTCTGTGTGGGTGTCCCAGTTCGTGATCTGCTCCTGGCGGTCTTCCACCATCATGTAGCGGAATAGCAGTCGTCCACTTTGTTGCGAGACTTGCACCCACGGAGGTCCGCGCCTGATGCAATGCTCGGCGATGCGCATGCAGCCCTTGATCACTGATGGGTAGCGTCCACCTTCCTTCTGGATCATCGTGTCGATGTTGATGAGCGGATACTTTTTGCTGGCTGTCTCCTGGTATCTGTCTACTTTCTGCCTCCACTTCTGAAGGATCTGGTACTGCTCCTCGGCCCACTCTCTGCGCCACTCAGCTTTCTTTGATGGTGCCAACTTGTCGTAGGCATTGCGTTTATCCTCTGCCCAGTGCTTCTTCATATACCTCGAAAACCTGCTCCCCGCTGTGCCATTAGCTGGAAAGTGAAAGCCGTTGGTCGATAACCAATCAAGCAGGTCGTCGCGTGGCCAATCAGGAGGCTTCCCGACGTCGGTGGTCTCATCAAACTCCTCGGTTGTCTGGCCGATGCCCTCGAACAATTTCACCAGCTCCTCGGGCCAGGAAAAAAACGACGAGAGAATGACGACATGAGAGGGGGAGGAGGATGAGGAGGAGGAGGAGGAGGAGGATGAGGAGGAGGAGGAAGGGGGCGAAGAGGGGGACGAGGGAACGGTGGAGGAGCGGAGAACTACGAATCTTCACGAGCAGGAGGAGAAGGATGAGAAGGACTAAACAGAGTTGGGGGAGTCAGAGTGTGAGCAGGGAATGCCGGCGCGGAGGGGGATGAGGAAGAGGGGGAAGATAACGAGAGAGAGAGAGAGAGAGCGAGAGAGAGAGAGAGAGAGAGAGAGAGAGAGAGAGAGCGAGAACGTGAGAGAGAGAGAGAAGGCGAGGAGGAGGAGGAAGAGGAGTACAAGTGAGAAACGAGAAGGAGAAAGATGCGGATGAGCAGCAGCAGCAGCAGCGACATCAATCCTGCTCGAGATCTCGATCGATATTGGTTCCAGCACCAGCTGCTGTCGCGAGGCCCTCGGTCTCCTTGCGAAACAAAGAGATCAGCGGGTTGACCGAGGAGAAGGAGGAGGATAAGGAGGATGACCAGGAATGAATGAGAGCGAAGGATCGAGGGCCTCATGCTCGGCTGCGGGCTTGGGCTCGGGCTCGGCGGGATCGTCTTGGGCAGCGGGGATCTCCTCGCCAGCGGCGGCGCCCTTGGCCTCGGGCGCGGGGGTCTCTATCATGGCCTCGGGCACGGGGGTCTCTATCATGGCCTCGGGCACGGGGGTCTCCTCCTTGGCCTCGGGCACGGGGGTCTCCTCCTTGGCCTCGGGCACGGTGGACTCGAGGGGCCTGCGCGCCGCGGCAAGCTCGGCGCACTCCCCCGCGAGAACCTCGGCGTCGTCGTCGGGCACAGTGACTGCCTATGGATGTCTCTGGAGACGAGTTCCCCCATCGGCGTCGAAGTCTGGGCCATTCCCAAATGCGGGGATCGCCCGCCTTCGACTGGTCTTACAGGAGGGGGCTGATTATATGTAAGCGCCTCGCTATCGGCGGCGTCATCTGCCCCCGCGTGGCACCCCGCGCGGCCGCCGACGATGGCGTTGTACTAGGAAAGGAAATACACACATAGGTTCTATTGCCTCTCCCACCCCCTCGCGGGGGGGGGAGAGGGGGGAGGCGCTGCCCCTCGAGGGTTCCAGAGGACCCACCAGGTCCTGCAGCCCGAGATGTTTTTCCAGCTGGATCATTTTCTCCGCCAGCTTCATCGGCCCGCGGCGGCCGACGGGAGTCCGAGGGCAAGGGGTCCCAGCTAGCTCGAGTAGAAATACATTGCGGAATTTATTTGGTAGCATTGGCATTTATTCGGGTGGTTCCTGGGGCACGTTTCTAGGCATATGATGATTTCAAGGTTTTTGGTCGGCCGATGGCGGGAACAGACGTCTCGGAATCCTAGTCCATCCAGCTATCGGGGGGCGGCTGGATGCAGCGGCGCTGCACGGGCGGCGAAAACGAACGACCAGTGCTCGGTGGCGCGGTCGCCCCGCCCTCAGGAGTCTCGTTGTCGAGCACCATGGTCTCCTCCAGAGGGGAGGAGGAGGGAGATCTATTGGAATTCGGATGTGTTTTCTGTAAAACATCTCCGAATTCAAAGGAGGAGAAAGAGGAGGAGGAGGAGGAGGAGGAGGAGGAGGAGGAGGAGGAGGAGAAAGAGGGGAGAAAAGAGGAGGAGGAGGAGGAGAAGGAGGAGGGGGAAGGAGGAAGGAGGAGGAGGAGGAGGAGGAGTTCCTAGGAGGTCTCAGTCCTCCGCGTCCTGCCACTCGAGGTTCCTCCTCCTCCTCCTCCTCCTCCTCCTCTTCCCTCTCCTCATCCTCCTCTCCCTCCCTCCTCCTCTGCTCCTCATCCTCCTCTTTCTCATCTTATCTGCCTCCTCATTCTCGGCTCAAGTATCGGTCCTTCTGGATCGCGATCTTGTGGACTGGCATACCTGCTGACGCCTCAGGCTCTGGCTCATCAGCAGCAGGCTCTGGTTCGTCAGCAGCAGGCTCTGGTTCGTCAGCAGCAGCAGGCCGCTTGCAAGCTGCTGATGGCTTCTTGCTCGGGCCATCAGGTGGTGTAGCAGCTGCTGGCCGCTTGAGAACCGGCGGCGCACGGCCATCATCATCGTCATCATCACGTGGACGCGCGACTGCGGTCTTCAAGAAGTTGGCCTTGATCATCTTCAGCTGCGCATCGTCCTCAGCATCGACTATGCCGTTCTCCAGCGGTGTCCCCATGTGCTCTATCATCCATTGCTTGCAGAGCTCGGCGTTGTCGAAGAACTTGGCGTTGATCTGGATGACGTGGGTGCCCTCGATGCTCAGCGTGCAGAGGTGGTCTCTGGGTTTGCCTTTCGGCGTGTCCCAGCGGAACTTGATCTGCAACTGCAAGCCCTGCGGGGTCTCGGAACTCCAGCTCGACGGGTGCGACAAGCCTGCAGCTTTGGCCTTAGCTTTCGGCGTTGGGGCTGGCGTTGGTGCTGGTGCGTCGGGTGCGTCGGCGTGTAACTGATCCCACTTCTGAACGTGACAGTGCGCGCACGCGTGCTCGGCGCCGTCAGCCCACACCCCAATCATACTGTGGAACGGCTTGGCGTTCGGAGGCTTCTTCATGTGGCTGGCCATCTCGAACGCTCCTCTCTCGCCTTTGGTGCGGTAAGCCATCCTGAGCTCGCCGTCCCACGCGTAGATGTAGTCATCGTCGTCGGCCGAGCTCGCACGACGCGCGGGCTGATCGCACGCGCGTTGCGACCCTGCTGCCGACAAGCTATCCTGCGAATCCTCATCGATGGCCGTGGCATCCAAGGAGGCCTTGTCCTCGGGCGAGAGGCGAGTGAAGCCCAAGTTCGCGAACCAAGAGGCCCACGTTCTGCGCCTGGCGATCCTCCTCCTCCTCCTCCTTCTTCTCCTCTCCTCTCCTCTCCTCCTCCTCCTCCTCCTCCTCCTCCTCATCATCATCATCATCATCATCACCATCATTATCATCAACATCATCATCATGATCATCATCATCATCGTCACCATCATCATCGTCATCATCATCATCATCTTCTCTTCCTCATTCTTCTCCTCCTAGCCTTCTCCTCCTCCACCTCTTCCTTCCTTCCTTTCTTCCTTCCTTCCTCCTCCTCTTCCTCCTTCTCCTCCTCCCCCTCTTCCTCCTCCTCCTCCTCCTCCCTTATCGCCTCTTCTCTCTGCGAATGTGGTGGCCGACCGCGAAGATGCGAAGCATCATCGTGTCCACCCAGTCGTCGAGCTCCGCACTCGACAAGTGCAGCACGTTGTCGACGGCAACACTCGAGAGGGCGGCCCTCAAGGGCGGCTTCGAAAGCAACAGCAAGTTGTTGCACTTCTCGAGGTCCAGCAGAAAAGCCTGCAGAGCAGGGGGGTCACACTCTCTCTCTCTCTTTCTCTTTCTCTCTCCTCACTCCCTCCTCTCCTCTCTGACTTCCTTCCTTCTGTCTTCATCCTGGGACAGGGGTCTGAATACTTTATATACCCCGAAGAACCCTGTATTTCTTGATGGCATCCGAGTTCATCTGCGCCGACGGTTTCGAGGGGTACTGGAAGAAATTGGGTTCCGTGGCGTGCTTCTTGAATACATTCTCCAGCATCGACTGATCTTTACATTTCGGAGTGCATCTGTTCCCTGGCGGCGGACTCGGGCTGAAAGTCATGTCGCTGGCGACGGGACTTCTTGAGCCTCCATGCCTGCACACCGCCCACCGTAGTAGTAGTAGTAGTAGTAGTAGTAGTAGTAGTACTACGTAGTAGTAGTACTACGTAGTAGTAGTAGTAGTAGTAGTAGTAGTAGTAGTAGCTGTAGTAGTAGTAGTAGTAGTAGTAGTAGTAGCTAGTAGTAGTAGTAGTAGTAGTAGTCGTAGTAGTAGTAGTAGTAGTAGTAGTAGTAGTAGTAGTAGCTACGTAGTAGTAGTAGTAGTAGTAGTAGTAGTAGTAGTAGTAGTAGTAGCCAGTAGTAGTAGTAGTAGTAGTAGTAGTAGTAGTAGTAGTGTTTTGGAACACCATTCCCAAAACAATGCTTGCCGACAGAAGGAGGCTAGGAGGAGCTGAGGAGGCGAGAAGGAGGAGGAGGAGGAGGAGGAGGAGGAGGAGGAGGAGGAGGATTGGTGATGATGTTACGATGATGTATGATGATGTATATGCAGCGCAACGCTGGGAAGCCGGAGTTTTCCTGGGATGCCGGCGGTTTCCTGGGAGACCGGAGCCAGCGGCATCCCGCTGGGATGCCGGTGGGCAGCGGTCTCCCGCGGACGCCGGCGCAACCGTAGGGATTCAAAATAAACGCTTATCGGGCAGACCCTAATCCCGAATGTTTCCAATTTTTAATATGTGTAATTGAAATGTAATTCGGTAGATTCCAGATCCAGATTTCCACGGAATGCGAGGGGGCCACGGAACTGCCGAAGGCCATTTCGATTCGCCAAATTAAGTTCAGGTGGCTTATGTTTTCCGTGGGGCAGCAATTCAAACTGACAGAATGCAGTGAAGGAGCAGAGGTGTGCAAGGATGGGAAATGATGTCTACGCAGTTGGCACGCAGCTAGCGCCTTTGGCGCTTGGCTGGCGCGCTGGCGCTCCTGCGCTTGCGTTTGCTCCCCTTTGTAACAACCTGGGGATCCTGCCACTCCTCTACGCATTTCGAGCTCGGAGCCTTCACATGTCCCAACTCGAGCTGTCGCCTCAGGAAGGCCATCGCATGGGCATGACAAGACACGGGGGAAAGTTTGGACATCCCTTCAGGCGCTCTTCTTTTCATGTGCAGTGACACAACCTTCCCGAAGGTGAACAAGTCCAACGTGAACTCACACCGCTGGCGAGTCGATGCGAAAACATTGGCGTTGTACGCCTTCAGCTGGAACATGACTGTTTCATTAGGAGTTGTCCCGTATTGGCACAGCAGCCCCGTTCTCATTCTGTACACGGATATGTTCTGGTAGTACAAATACTTTGCGGGCGCCATGTACCTGGAGAGGAGATCGCTGACCGTCGACTGGGCATTGCGGCCTGCGAGTGGTCTCTGGCACGACCTCTCGTTCTGGCTCATCGCTGCCATGATGTCAAGGCAATACTGTTTGTGGTTCAGGTAAGCCTTTTCCTGGTAAGCCGTTGTCTGCAAACGTTCATGCGCCTTGCGAAGATCCGAGGGGCACGGTTTGAAATCCACGTGCGCCCGACCCCTGGGCTGGCTCCCGTCGAAGTAGCGCTTCGCCTTCAGACTCGGCGCAGGTCTCCCATTGAACTTCAGAACGATTTTCTTGAAGTCCCTGCTCAGCTGGTCACCCTCCTTGATGAACTTCACTAAGTCCATCCACGCGTGTAGAGGGTCACCGCCGACGCATTTTAGGTTTGGAAAGAGTTTCTGCGCCTTCTGCATGTCCCACTTCTCCGGTGTATCAAAAAGGATAATCTCCGCTTGGCGCCTTTGCGCAAGCGTTGCGTTCCGCAGACATGCTACGGAAACAACAAAAAAGTCATTTTTAAAAATTTGCGAGCGTTTCCCCCTTCCAAATGTCATATTTGTGGAAGTGTGCGGCGTTCGTCCCTGCCCCCTCCCCGTCCTCCTCCCTCCTCTCCTCCGTCCGTCCTCGCCGTCTTCCCCCCTGCCTCGCCCTCCCTCCCCCCCGTCCTCCCCCCCTCCTCCTTCCTCCTTCCCTCCTCAGCTTCTCCCGAGCCCCTTGCAGGGTACCGAAGAGCACCCGAAGACAGCCGAAGAGCACCCGAAGGGCACCCGCAAGGCACCCGAAGGCACCCGCAAGGCACCCGAAGGCACCCGCAAGGCACCCGCAAAAAAACGTCTCCTCAGAATTCCGAGATCGACACCGATAGTAAAAATGCACAACGTCATAATGAAAATGGCATTTGGAAAATCTTGATTTTCGCGGATTGCGAGAAATGTATCGCGTTCCGCAAGCACGCTACGGAAACAACAAAAAAAGTCTGTTTTGAACATTTGCGAGCGTTTCCCCCTTCCAAATGTCATATTTGTGGAAGTGTGCGGCGTTCGTCCCTGCCTCCTCCCCATCCTCCTCCCTCCTCTCCTCCGTCCGTTCTCGCCGTCTTCCTCCCTGCCTCGCCCTCCCTCCTCCCCGTCCCCCCCCCCCTCCTCCTTCCTCCTTCCCTCCTCAGCTTCCGCCCGTGTCTCCCATCCTCCCCCCCTTCTCCCTCCCTCAAAGCAATGCAATGTGATTGCAATGCCGTGCGAGTGCAACGCAATGGAATACGATTGCCATGCAATGCAACGCAGCGCAATGCGATGCACTGCGATTGAAAGGAAGGGGAGGAGGAGGAAGATGAGTGAAGAAGAGAGGCATCGATGCCAGAGTCTTCTTCTACGACAAGAAAAGCAGGGGCACCGATATGCGCGCGCGCCCAGGAAGAACCTATGATGATACATAGCGTTCCAATCACAAGGAAATCCATCAAAAAGGCCCTGTTGTAATCATACAAACAAAGGGTCGCACGGGGGGGGGCTCGCCAAGTCAAGGGGGGGGGGGGGGGAAAGGGAGGGGTGGGATGGGGAGGAGAGGGTCGCAGTTGCCTGGGGGTGGGCCCAAAGAAGGGGGTGTGCTGATGATGGTGGCGATGATGAAACCTATGCTTTTTCTGCTGGCTGGCGCGTGGGATACCACGAGCGGTTGCATGAGGTGCAGGCGCCTCTAGCGGCGGGCTCAAGTGGCAGCCTCGCGACGCAGCGCCTTCCTGCGAAGTTGCCATCCACGAGCTCCACGGCGCGACGTGCCACGGCTGGGGGTAAGCGGTGTCCAGGCTGTTGTCTGGGAGGTCCCACCGATCCCAGTTGGGCACCATGTTCCAGTCCATGGGCGTCGGCTGCGCGCCATGGAAGGGGTCGCTTGGCCCGCTGCCGAGGTATTCGAGGACTGCTTCGGCTTGAGGGGTGATCTCCCAGCTGGCGCTGTGTTTGACCTCGCCGTCAACCTCGGTCTCGCGCCGGCACGGCTCGCCCTCGGGGATGAACGCGCAGGGCTCGTAGTGGCAAGCGCTTTGGAACTGCATCAGGTCAACGCCCTTGAAACCGTTGGCCGCGATGAGCTGCTCGCACAGTAGCAAGGCCTCCTTGCGCAGATCCCTGCCAATGACGACGGGGCCACGAACCTTCAGCATGCGCACCTGTCCCTTGCGACGCCGTTGCGTTTTGGCGCTGCAGCCCAACTCGTCCTGCGCGCGCGCCCGATCGGCGTTCGTGAGCGCACCGTTCGGCAGGTGGCACCTACATGCCACCGCGCGGGGTCTCCATTGTCGAGGCTCGGAGCCAGAGGCGCGAACGCGGACATTTGAGCCATCGGGAAAGCGGCGAAGCCGTCATCCCAAACAGCTGCGGCACAAACGCGGGGAGGACCTCGATGTGGAGATGATGGGGGGGGGGGGGGGGGGGGGGGGGCAATGCTGGCGGGCGTTGATGCTGCGGGCGGGGCGTTGATGCTGCGGCCGCAGGGGATTATGATGCTGACGATGCTGACGACGATGCTGATGCTTGTGATGGTGATGGCGATGGCGACGATGATGATGATGGGGAGGAGGAGGAGGAGGACAAGGAGGAGGAGGAGGCGGAGGAAGAGACGAGTGTGGCGATGACAAGGCGGACGATGACGATGCGTTTTTTGCACTCCGCGCAGTGGCAGCGCGTCAGGCGACGTCGAGCCCAGGGAGCTGCGGCACAAGTGGCTGCACCAGCTCACCCCGCAGCAGGTATTTCACGCTGCAAACGACGTCTGTGGCACGAACAACGGCCACCGAGTCTGTAGTACTATACATGAGGCCTGAACGCTCCATGACCCTAATGATCAATGAGCACTCGCGCTGGCGAGTCGCCGACCTTGAACAAGATCCGCAAATCATGGCCCGACCTACTTTACAAATTCCTCGATCATTGAAAACTGCGATGCCGCCCTTGCTGCACATGCCGCGCGCGCCATGCATCCGCGCGCCGCATTCCACGCTATGAGGGACAGGGTCGCACACCACGCTCATGACAGCGTGTGCTATACCGCTGGGTCAGTGCACCGTTTCGCGCCGTGCACGTGTTCTGGCGCGCGCTCCCATGTGTCCTCGTGAAACATATCCAAGGCGATGCGCCTCGGGACAGCCTCGTGCCAGTTCTTCCCTTTGCCGTAGGTGGCTATGTGTTTCGCTATCTGGCGGCGCCGCGCCATGGCCCAACAAGAAAGCAATTGCCCCCACTGTTTCGCATTGGCTGGCACGTGGATCGTGTATTGCCTCTTCGGCTTGAACAGGGCCCTGTCGTGCACGGCGAGGGGCGCGCGGTTGCGGGCGTCCGCCAAGGCGCCAAAATGCGCCCATCATTCCAAGGGCTTGGTCACCAGCCAAAAGGATGTCTATGAGGGCCGACAGTAGCATTAACGAGCGCACGTGCAATGGAAGAGCACCTGACGGGATGACCACTGCTACAGTGTACGCATGCAGTGCACTCACGGCAAGCACGGTGGTGCCAGCGAAACCTTTGGCGTGGGCGGTGTTGCTCCCACTGGCGACGATGTGTTCTTGGAAATACCTTGTTGGGAGCTTTGTCATTCCACGTGGGTATTGGACCTGTCGGCTGAAATCGTCAAGCTGCGCTGCAGGAACGCCGCTTTCCATCAGGGCCATTGCGTAGAGGTGCCTGCTGATGCTGAGCAAATTGTGCATGAGGTCGAAATAAGTGTTCTCAACTGGTCGCACGACCCGGCGCAACGCCACGTCGCACAGCAAGCCGTCCGGGTCAAATGAGATTCCGCATGCCTTCTGGTCGAGCGCGAACTTGCCTGGCGGCCCGTTCGCGAGGCATTGTCTCATCAAATCGTCGGCCATGTTGTAGATGTTGTCGCTGGTCTGTGCCACGACGTTGCTGAGCGTGGCGTCCTTGAAGTGGACCAGCCCGTCAGCTGGTAGCATCTTTGACTCGCCCATGTCAACGACATTGGCACAAAGGTGACAAACGCGTATGCCGCCAGCCCCCTTCAGCGACCGCATGCATTTGTGGGCTCGCTCGCCCTGCACAAATGGGCCCATCCTCAACGCCGCTGAAAAATGTCCAAGCGGCCCCGGCACTCGGACAGCTGGTCGGGAAGTGCTGCCGAAAAAGTTGTGCATCGCAATCCGCGTGAGGCCTGATAGACCGCCCTTGCAATCGTGTTCCAATGCAGTCCTCATCGCGCTGTACACCAGCCACCCGTTGCGTCTCGAACGGTGCCAGGAGGGGAACTCCAAGAAACTGTCATCGTAACATTGGAGCTGTCTGCTTGTGCTTGTGGACGGACGCAGGGCCGACCCTGGCGTTATTTCGTCCATGTAGAATGCCACTGTTAGCGGCGCCGTTCCGCCATTCGTGCAATCGAACAGGAACTGGCTGAACTTCGCTGAACGCCTGCACCTGGTGGAGGAATAGGAGGAAGAGGAAGAACATGGGGAGGGGGAGTGCAGGAAGGAGTAGCAGTGGAACGTGAAACAGAAAATGGGCAGCTGCAGCAGCGGGGAGACGGCGGACATCACACCTTTCGTAAACGAGTGCGCACGGGTTGACAACAAGCCAGTTGACGTCGTCGCCAGAATAGCTCGGCACCGACAAGTGCTGCAGCAAGGGGCCCACGGGGGCGTTTACTTCCACGGCGGCGCGGACGTCACGTTGCAGAGTTGACTCGCTTACCGAAAGGGCACGAGGCTATTGCTCACTGAGACAACCAACGCCGAAACATTCACCATCATCATCATCATCGCGGAAATCGCACTGAAGCTTCAGAATTTCACTGAGAGAAAGCTTCGGGTGCAAGTGGGCCACGCGCAATTAAATGGCGCTGCTGCGCGTCGCATCAGGAGCGGCGCGCTTGATCCCAACCATGCCAGCGGCAGAGCCGTCAGGCACTACGGAAAACAAGCGCATTCGTGTTGCAATCGAACGTGACGCAGGTTCCAACAAGTGCGTTGACAACCTTGCAAGGTCGGCATATAATGAAAAACGTGACGGGCCAACGGGTCCTTTATTTTCTCGTTGGTCAATCACAAGTTAATTGTGCGCAATCGATTGCAATCAACAGTCAATCACGTGTTGACCTCATGCTAAATCGCGCCAGTTTCCGACTAGTCAAGTGTCTGCAACTGTTGTTAAACAATTACAGTTCCATTGCACTCGACAGGAATAATTATATTCCTTGCAGTTGGATTCTAATCTAAGGTGGATTATAGTTCCATGGTAGGAATTGCAAACGGTTGCTATCATTGTAATTGGTTGCAACCTATGTTACATTTAATTGCAGCACGAATGCGGTTGCATTGCAATCTGCTAATCGCCAAGACTCAATAAGTAGCCGCTGTCATCGCAACAGCCGGGAAGGCAAGCCTCCGGGCGACCCGACGGGTTGCCTGGTCTCCCCACGACAACGCGGCCAGGCTCTGCGAGCGGCCCCGGCGGCTGCGGCTCCTGGCGTCGGCGGTCGCCGGCGCAGCTGCTGGGCGCCTGCGGAGCGCCCCCGACGGCCCGGCAGCGGGCGCTCCCTGGGGTGATGACCGCCGGAGCATACTCAGATGGGTGCGGACTTATAAGTAGTTATAGGTTAGGTAAGTGGTTCTATTCTAGGAGAGGCTTGGCTGAGTTAGGATTGGTTAGGAGGCCCAATAGGTTCCATTGGAATGCCGATAGCGATAGTGCCCGATAGCCCCCCCTGTGTTTCACTGTAGGATCTATAAGAGCTTACTGTGTCCTATCATCAGCAACGCTTGGAATCCCTAAACTTATGCATTTTCACTATTTTGTTTATATTGTTTCGCTATTTTTCATTATGTTTTAAAACTATTTTTCATTATTTTCATTGTTTATTGTTATTTCCACTATTTTTCACTATGTGTCACTATTGTGTTTACCTTTTCTTTACTTATCAAAATTCAGACATTGAAACAAGCCTGACCGACGCCAGAACGTTGTGCTCCAAGGGAGAAGAAGGAGAAGGAGGAGGGAGGAGGAGGTGTTCTTCTTGGTCGGCTTCTACCACCTGCAGCTCGACATCCTGACGCATGCCGCGCGAGCCGCCGCGGGGGGGATCCCGCTCTTCATCCGCTCGATACCTCCTCTTCCTCCTCCATGATGTGCCTCGTGGCTTTCTACAGCGGCCAGACCGCTTCGCATATTTTCTCGTTCTTCCTCCTTTATTCCTGCATGGTTTCTACAGCGGCCAAACCGCTTTGCATTCCTCCTCTATTTCTCCATGTATCCAACAGCGGCCAGATCTTGCATCCCCCCCCCTATTCCTCCATGTATACTACAGCGGCCAGATCGCTTTGCATAGTATCATTGCGTCTCCTTCCCTTCTCCTTCTTCCCTGACTTTCGCGGCGGCCAGGCCGCTTTGCATCTGGTTTCGCGTTCCATATCACGCAATATCGCCCCTGCTCGTTGCAGCGGCGTGGCCGCTTCAGTTGTTACGGCGGCCTGACCGCTAACGTGCGTATATGCGCCCTTGTTTGCAACAGCGGTCTGACCGCTAAATCTCTACTATTTGGTTCACGCAGCTTGCGCGTCGCTTTGGGCGTCACAGCGGCATGCCCGCTTGTTGCCTGCGCGCAGCATATGAAGATGAGGAGGAAGAGGACGAGGGGGAGGTGGAGGAGGAGGAGGAGGAGCTGGCAGGAGGAGGAGAAGCAAGACCAGGAACGGCCCCTCTTATCAGCGGCCTGACCGCTTCGCAGCCTCTCTCCATCCAAGCGTCGCGCCGCAGCATGCGCGCACAGCCGCGAAGCGCGACGGCTCAAGAGCGGCTAGAGTCGCCGCTGACGGTTGCGCCGCAGGATGGACGCCCCTGCGATTGCGCGGCGCATCCCCGCAGTCGGCTTCATCCTGCAGTCGATCTGCGGCCCGCTGCAGGTTGCCGCGGTGTCGGCCGCGCAAGCGGAGCAGGTGGTTAAGGAGCTCAAGAAGGCGAGGTTGCCTCCAGAGGACATTCAGCCGATTCTGCAGGCGATCGCGGAGTCACCGTTCGCCGACGCCGACGAGGCAGCCCTCGCCACCTGCATCTCGGAGCTGGCTAGCAACGGCGATTATGCCAGTTGCGTCGCTGGCCTTCAGGACTGGGAGTCGCTCCAGGAGTTCTTGCACCAGGCAGTCTGGGATTCCCTGCCGACAGGGGACCCCAACCCCCTCTTCGACTTTCTGATCGACCTCGGCCTCCGCAGAGCTTCAGAGCCCACGAAGCAGACGATGGCTTGCCTGCTCATGCAAGCAGGGAGGGGTCTTGACGGCGCACTTCAGATTGACGTTGCGCAAAGGACGGGCTCTGTGCTGGCCGTCGGCACGCTATTCGCGGAGAGGGTGGCCACGCGTACGCGGACGACCCCCAATCCTGTCATCATGAAGTTGCCGACGGTGCCTAGTGACCTGGCGAACGACTATCCCACTGCGTACCAGCGGGCGTACAGCGTGTTCCCGCCGAAGCGTTTCGATCTCGACCCCGTCGGCTGGAACATCCTCAAGAAGACTACCAAGATGCGCCATCGTTCATATCGGTCCGCAAGCGTTGCGAGCTCCTCGTGGAGCATCCGCGGGGCGCAGCCAGCTGTCTCGAGGCAGAGTCCTGCAGGTTCTCCACAATGGCCTTCTTTGCAGCAGCAGCAGCATCAGCAACTGCCGCCGAGCCAGGGCGCGTCGCCTGCGATGGTCGCGCAGTTGGTAACGTCGACGATGCCGACGCTGCTTCCGATGCAGTCGCAGATCCAGCAGGTGCTCCATCAGGTGTTGCAGCAATCTCTCACAGGGCTGCCGAGCGGGATGGCGCAAAGTCCGAGCTTTTTCAAGCGGCCAGCGCTGCAATGCAGCATGCAGCGGCCCCTGCAGCGCTTGCTGCATCACCCCAGCCTGCCGCGTCGCCAGGTGCGCTTGCAGCGCTGACGCCTCCCCAAGGGCCGAATGCGCTTGCAGCAGCATCGCCAGCACCGAGCGCATCAGCATCAGCGTCCGCAGCAGCACCAGAAGCAGACGCACCAGCAGCAGCAGCAGCAGCAGCAGCTGCAGCACCGTTCGCAGACGGGCCAGCAGCACCAGCGGCGCCTGCCGTTAACGCCCTGACGGGCTCCGAGCCCAAGCTGACCGCAGCCGAAGCAGCAGCAAGGATCACAGAGGCTTACGGTTCGCAGAAGGCCGACCGCAAGAGGGCAAGGAAGGAAGATGGCGAACCCCCTGAGCTCAAGAAGGCTGCAAAACCCGTATGAAAAAAGCCAGCGGCCGCTGGCTCCGTGAAGTTGCCGCGCGTGCACGACGAGTCAACGCGTTCTAATTTCCTCGTCCGCTTCATGGACCTTGCAGACACGCAGGCTTCCATGAGCTTCCCGTGCACCACGAAGACGAAGCAGGCGACAAAGAAGGAGGCATTTCCATCAGAGGGGGAGGGGGGGGAACTTCGCGGAGGAGGAGGAGGAGCAGCAGCAGCAGAGGAGGAGGGGCAGCAGCAGCAGGAGAAAGGGGAGTGCAGGGGAGAGTAGGGGGAGGATAGGTGCGAGTAGGGGATAGTAGGGGAGTGCAGGGGAGAGTCGGGGAGTAGGGGAGTGCATGCAGAGGGGCGTAGGGGGGCGCACAGGGAAGGAAGGCGGGCCAGCCTGCAGGCCATCAAGGCCTGCAAAGACGCGTGCAGCAAGGCCAACGTGGACGCGCCCAGTGGCCACGAGTTTCTCTCGACGAAGTGACCGCGCCAGAGCTCAGACTTTCATCGCTGCGTCTGCGCGTCAGCAGCCCTGGCCGTATACGAGCATCTGCGCGCAAGCTTGCATCATCTCCGCATGCCCACGTTTGGTGCAGCGGCCTAACCGCTTTGCTTGATGCTTTCTATAGCGGCCAGTCTGCTTGCATGCGTTCGCCAATATTGCTACAGCGGCCTGGCCGCTTGGGGTTTGCCAGATTTGCTTGTTATAGCGGTATGTCCGCTTTCATGTTTTCCGCTTTCCCCCCCTCCTCCTCCTCTTCATCGTCCCCCTCCTCCTCCTCTTCCTCCTCCTCCTCATCCAGCTCGCGCGGCCGCCTGCGCCGCGCCCCCCTGCGAGGCCCCGCTGAGCCCCCCTGAGGCCCCCTGCAGCGGGCGCCATGGAGGCGTTCCTCGAAATGGAGAACGCGGCGGTGCACTCCTTTCTTCTTGGAGAGGATATCTCCGCATTTGTTGTCTCTGCTTCTTTCTACACCAACACAGCGTCGATGTGCTTGCGCTAGTCGTCGATTGTTTTGAGTCGCATGCTCACCACCCCCTGCATTGCCCCGCTCCGAGCCCCTCCCGTGCCCCAGGAAGAAGCCCCTGCATATGCTGGCCAAGCAGCAGCAGCGGCAGCACCAGCAGCAGCGGCAGCACGAAGCACCAGCAGCAGCGGCAGCGATGAATCAGCAGCAGCGGCATCACCAGCAAGACCAGAGCCAGCACGAAAGAGCACTCCGTGGCCGTGGCAGACCTCCCCGAGCACGATGGAGGCCGCGACTCGCCACAGAGATGCCAGGGCGCGAGTGCCCGATCGGCGTCGCGGCCTGGACAACCCTGGCAGCCGCCAGGTGAAGAGCCCTGTGCGCAAGAAGAAGAAAGAAGACTGATCCTTCTTCAAAGCTCGGCGCCGAGCAGCTGCCGAAGAAGCACATGGAACCTGCTTCAAAGTGTCGCGCGCCAAAGCCGCAGGGGACATCGGCTACCTCGCTGCCGCCGCCGCTGCCACCGCCAGCTTCGCCACCGCCGCCTCCTGCGGCAGCTGCAGCAGGCCCTCCACCGCCGCCCCCTGTGGCAGCTGCAGCAGGCCCCCCCTCGGGGACAATGCTGCTTTGGCCGAAGGCGGCGCCGCAGTCCGAGGTTTCGCCGAAGCCCAAGCCGATCGCGGCGTCGTCGGCAGCGGCCCCTGCAGCGGCAACTCCAGCGCCGCCTCCAGCGGCGCGTCAGCCGCCTCCGGAGCAGCCGACGCCACCTGCACAGCCGCCGCCTCAGGCTCTGCTGCAGCCTCCAGCGCCGCCTCCAGCGGCTCCTCCAGCGGCGACTCCAGCGCCGCCTCCGAAGCAGCCGACGCCACCTCCACAGCCGCCGCCGCAGGCTCTGCAGCCTGGCCCCCACGGCTGGAGATCGCCGAACGGGGGGCCGTGGAAGGCGGGGGTCAACGGCGGCAAGGCGCGGTGCGGCATCAGCGGTGGCCGCAATCGCGACTACTACCGCTTGCTGAGGCGCGCGCAGAATGAGGGCCCTGCGGCTGCGGCGGCGTTCAAGGCGCAGAACCCGCGCCCGAAGGAGCTCGAGAGGGCGTGGCAGTTCTACCAGAACGCCTTGCACGTCGCCAGGGCGGTCTCGCCAACGCCGCCAGCAGCAAAGGCGGACACCATCGGCATCGCGGCCAGCAGCAGCAACCAGCTCGGCAAACCGCCTTCACCCAAGCCTTTCCTTTGAGTAGCGGGCGCGACCGCTTAGCTTTGCAGCGGAAGCGGCCGCTTAGCGGATGCGACCGCTCAGCTCAGCGCTTCAGTAGCGGACGCGACCGCTAGGGGGGCAAGGGGGAGAGGGCGAGCAAGACGAGGAGGAGAGGACGAGCAAGGAAACGAGGAGGAGGAGGACGACGAGCAAGGAGACGAGGGCCACCATGAGGATGACGAGGAGAAGGGGGTGCGGGAGGAGGAATACGATAAGCGGTAAGCCCATGCCCGACGCGCCTCGCATCGGGCGCGCCCCCGCGCCCTCACGACGCTTCTGCGCCGAGCAGACGAGCTGCCTCGGCCCGCGCGGAGTTGCAAAATAGCGCGCCTTCCAGCATCTGCCCCAAGCTCCCGTGCAGCTGCCATGCTTCCTCCTCTCCCTAACACCTCCACTTCGCAGCGGCCAGGCCGCTTTTTCGATGCCCCCTCGTCCGTCCACCTCCATCGCCCTTCATCCGATATAAGTTGCGGCCAGACCGCTTTGCCTCTCACCCTTCTCCTGCACCACCTCCTCCACCACATCGCGGCCAGACCGCTCTGCACCTCCCCCTTCTCCTGCGCCACCCCCATCCACCCATGTAGCGGCCAGGCCGCTTTGCCCCCCCGCCCGTCCACCTCCATCGCCCCTTCCACCGAAATAGCGGCCAGATCGCTTTGCGCCCCCTCCTTCTCCCGCAAACCCTGCCTTTGCCAAACAGCGGCAAGACCGCTTTGCGTCTTGCCATCGCCACGTAGCCTCGCATTGGTTGCGCCGCATCCTTGCGTTTCGGATCGAGCGCTGAGCTGCGAGCCCCGCTGCCGCCTCCTCGCGAGGCGCGCCGCTTCCCGCCTCCTCGAGCGAGGCTCCGCTCGAGGCCCCGCCAGCGCGCGAGCGATGGCGAGCGATCGCGCCGACGACGACAACACGCGCACGCAGTGGTGGTTCCATGAGTGCCCGTTCAGCCACAGTTGCCCGCAGGAGAAGTGGGTTAAGCGCTCTCACAGGTGCCAGAGCTGGGACTCCGAGGCGGACTCGCGGGATAAGCTGTTCATGCACCTGCGCCGGAGCGACAAGCACCAGAGCGATGTGGCTGACATGACGGGCGAGGAGCTCAGGGAGTTCGCGCAGGCGGTCGGGATCGATTATCGCACCATCAGCAAGAACGACGACGAGCACAAGCGTTGGATGAAATGGGAGGCGGAGAAGGAGGAGAACAACAGGCTGGCTGCAGAAGCCATCGACCGCAAGCAGTACGGCGACAGGGCCCGCCGCGCCGACGACGACAGGGACCGCCGCGACGACAACAGGGACCGCGACAACAAGAGGGCTCGCCGTGGTCGTTCTGGCAGCGGCGTCGACACGGACCAGATCGCTGAGTTGGCGGCGCCCAAGCTCGCCGCTAGCGCAGCAACATCAAGGGCTTCAGCTGCAGCACCCGCAGCAGCCGCACCCGGGACGTCATCCAATTCACCAGCCGTGTTGGCGCGCGTGCATCAGGGCAGTGGTACCATCGTGGGCAACGCCGCGAGGGTGACCATGAGCCTCGGCGAGCTCAAGGCGCCCCAGGACGACGTCAAGCGGTGCAGCAGGGCGTCGAGCCAGATGTTGCGCTTCCTGGATGGCGCCAGGGTTGCGTTCTCGAACGAGCTGCAGACGTTCAACGACGCCGACGAGACCATCCAGCAGCTCATCGATGCACACTCGTCGGGGTGGGTCTTCGGCAGTCGCGGATGAGCGGCATCTGCAGTGGCTCGTTTTCTTCTCTTCTCATTACCATCGAGAATCTCACCATCGCAATCTCACCGTCGAGAATATCACCATCGAGAATTTCATCCTTCTTCAGTTGCTGCGAGCCTGTTCGTATTAGGAGCACTTCGCGTCTTGCGTTGGAGACGCCCCTGTTTAGCCAGCGCCCAGCGGAGTTCCGCTCGAGACGGCAACGCTCGAGCTTTGCGCTGCTTTGCAGGAGGCAGAGGCTGCGCGAGATCCCTTGCCACCCATTCCTGGCCTTCCCCCCCCCCCCCCCCCCCCCCCTCCCTACCTCCTCCTCTTCCTATAGCGGCCAGTCCGCTTGCATGCGTTTTGCAAATATTGCTACGCGGCCTGGCCGCTTGCATGGGTTTGCCAGATTTGCTTGTTATAGCGGTCTGTCCGCTTTCATTATTTTCCGCTTTCACCTCCTCCTCCTCCTCCTCCTCCTCCTCCTCCTCCTCTTCCTCGTCCCCCTCCTCCTCCTCCTCCTCCTCCTCCTCCTCCTCCTCCTCCTCCTCCTCTGCCCCCTCCTCTCCTTCCTCCTCGGCGCCCCTCTTGGGGCCTCGGCACCCCCTTGGTGCTGGCACTCCTGGGCCTCGGCACCCCCAAATCCGAAGCTCCGAAGCTCCTCCCATTCCTCTTCCTCCTCCTCTTCCTCCCCCTTCTTCCTCATCCTAACCCCTCTCCTCTATCCTCTGCCCTCCTCCTCCCCTCCTCCTCCTCCCCCTCCTCCTTCTCCTCCTCCTACTCTCCTCCTCTATCATCTGTCCCCCCCCCTCCTCCCCCTCCTCCCCCTCCCCCCCCCGCTCGCCCCCCCCCCCCCCCCCTCTTCCTCTCTCTCCCCCCCCCCCCCCCCTCCCTCTATCCCTTGCCCCCCTTCCCCCCCCCCCCCCCCCCCCCCCCCACTCCCCCCCCAACCACCCACGCCCACCCCGCCCCACGCGCTACGCACTACCACCACCACCTGCCGCCCCACCACCACCCACGCCGCGCCAGGGGCGCCACGCCCACGCCCACGCCCACGCCCGCGCCCACGCCCACGCCCACGCCCACGTTCACGCCCGCGTTCACGCCCACTTCCACGCCCGCGCCCACGCCCACGCCCACGCGCACGCGCGCGCACGCGCACGCGCACGCGCACGCGCACGCGCACGCGCACGCGCACACACGCGCACACACACGCACACACACACAACACACACACACAGCACACACACACAACACACACAACACACACACAACACACACAACACACACACAACACACACAAATGGTTACACCCACACACACAACACACACCCACACACACACACACACGCACACGCACACGCACACGCACACGCACACGCACACGCACACGCACACACGCACACGCACACGCACACGCACACGCACACACACGCTCACACACACACACACACACACGCACGCACACACGCACGCACACCCTCCCCCTCCTCCCCTTCCCATTGGCAGCAGGCTGGATGTTAGCTGGATGTCGTTTGGGCGCTGGTTTCATTTTTGTGCGCTGTCTTGTAGGGCGGACGCCAGACAACGCCAGACAACGCAAGAAAAAGGGACAAAACATGTTGTTGTTTGTTGTTTTTTTTTTTGTGGTGTGGTAGGTTGTTGTTTGTTGTGTTTGTGTTGTTTGGGGTTGTCTGATGTTGTCTGCTTTTTTTTTTTTCCGTAGCTT
>CAUYUJ010016849.1:207984-251277 GCA_963575745.1 Prorocentrum cordatum | reverse complement strand
CCCCCCCCCACCCCCCACCCCCCCCCCCCCCCCCCCCCCCCCCCCTTTTCCTCCTCCTCCCCCTCCTCGCCCTCCTCCTAGCGGCGCCTTCGCCAGCGTCGTCGCGTCGACTTTGGCGCGGGCCTGGTGGAAGCACGGCGCCATTTGCTTCTCCTCCTCGATTGCCTGGAGGCCCCCCTCTGCGTTCTACCTCTCCTCTTCCGCCTCCTCCTCCTCTTGATCATCATCATCATCATCGCCATCATCGTCATCATCATCACCATCACCATGGTCATCATCATCATCATCATCATCAGCAGCAGCATCCTCATCACCATTATCATAATCAGCATCCTAATCATCAGCGTCGTCTTCATCACCTCCCTCTCCTCCTCCTCCTCCTCCTCCTCCTCCTCCTCATCATAATCATCCTCCCCCTCCTCCCTCCGCCTTCCTCCTCGATCATCCTCCGCCCCCCATCCTCCTGATCCTGATCCGCCGCTTCATCGCCATCCTCATTCTCATCATCCTGATCCTCATCCTCATCATCGCCCTCATCCTCATCGAGCCTCATCACCTCCTCCTCCTCCTCCGTGTCATCCTCCTTCCTCTTGGTTCTTCTCCTCCTTTCCCTCCTCCTCCTCCTCCTCGTTCGTGATCGTCGTCGTCGTCCTCCTCCTCCTCCTGCTCCTCCTCCTGCTCCCCCTCCTGCCCCTGCTCCTCCTCCTCCTTCTCCCCCTCCCTTTCTCCTAGGAGGAGGAGAAAGAGCAGGAGGGCCAGTGGAGGAGCAGGAGGGGCATAACAAGGGAGGAGGAGAAGGAGGAGGAGGAGGAGGAGGAGGACATTAATGAGGATGAGGAGGAGGAGGAGGAGGACGAGGAGGAGGAGGAGGAGGAGGAGGAGGGGGATCGCGGCCCCCTCGAGGTCCACGATCGGCGCCGCCATGCGCATGGCGGCCCCAGGGGGATAGTAGGCGAGGGCCAGGGGCCCTAGGGCAAGGGCAAGGATCACACAGAGGGAAGGAGGGCGAGGGCAAGGGACGGGGGGAAGGAGGAGCGAGGAGGAAGGGAAGCTTGAAACAAAAAGGCGTGGAGGGCCTAGCTTGGGGCGCCCGCGCGCGCACTCGATCCGAGTGCTCGGCGCGCGCGGCGCGGCAAGCTGGGGCGGCGACCCCCCCCACCTCCTCCTGTCCTCTGTCCTCCTTTCTCCTCTTTCCTCGTCCTCTTCCTGCCCCCCCCCTGCTCCTCCTCCTTTTCCACTCTTCCCTCCTCTCTCCCCTGGCCTCGGCCCCCGCAGATTCCTCCTCGTCCAATATTCCGCTTCCTCGACCGAGGGGATCCGTTTATCGGAGGAATGACATCATCATGCTAAAATCAGATGTCGAGAAGGATCTGAAGGTTGGAGGAGAAGTTTTTGGAGGGCGAACGATCCCACATGGAATGCTGATCTTTACTAGTAACTAGTGTGTTGATTCTATATATGGCCCATGTTGGTTCAACATGAGTCATGTTGATTCAACATGAGCCGATGATCGCGCCAGCGGTTGTTGAGTGGCATCATCGAGCCAGCGCAACATAATCGAGTCAGGCGGGCGGCGCGAAAAAAAAACATGGCTCTAAGATGCGCGGGGGGGCCCCACGTCATCAAGTAGTCAACCATCCGCACGATCGATTCGTAGTGCGTCACCCCGAAGTCGTCGCGCGACAACCTGTAGCACGACACGAACTGGTGGAAATGCTCGATGGCGCCCCCGCGCTTCCTGTCCAGAGACCGAAGGCACCACGTCGTCGTCCTTGGGCCGTCGAGCGGACAGTCCGGGAAGGCCTCTTCGCAAAGCCTGTCGACACTCTCGTGGAACTGCACCCGCTGGGCAAGGCCACTGGCTGGAGGCGGGCGTCTGCTGCAGCCTCGGCGCCACGATAGGCCACCTGCGAGGTTGGGATCAGCCGGATGGCCGTCCAGCTGCCGCCAGGCCCCTGCTTCAGTCCGATAGCTCCTCGCACGAGCTCCGAGCCGTCGATCGTGACTGGGTCTCCGCGTCGGGCGAGGGTCGCGGTCTCGACGTAGACCCACTGCCCGCCTGGCCCTGGCACGGCCGTCGGAACCAAGAGCCCCGCAGGTGCGATCGCAGCCGCGAGCGGGGCGGCTGCGGCGGCAGCCGGCGCAGCGGCGGCCGGAGGCGGGGGGCCCGCCGCTGCCGGGGCCACGGCCAAGGCTGCGGCCACGGCGGCTCCGCCGCCAGGTGCCGGGGCAGCCGGCGCGGGCGCAGGTGGGGCGACGTCGTCCGCGGGGGGGCCGAAGGTGAAGTAGACGGCAGCCCCGGCAGGGGCGGCAGCTCGACCTGCAGCCCGCTCCGCCGCCAGGTAGACGTCCCGCGCGTAGGCGTTCAGCTCGTTCTGGATCGCCACCTCCTCGGCCGCCGTCAGGGCACGTCTGAACCGGTAGAGGTTGCCAGCGCCCAGGCCAGCCGGGCGAACGCGGCGGTCATCCTCGAAGCGGACCGCAGCCAGCGAGCCGTCCGAGAGGTCGTACAGCTCCTCGTAGACGTCACCGTCCGGCGACGAGATCAGGACTCGCAAAGGAGACCACCGAGGGTCAGTCGGATGCTGAATCACCCGGCCCCACACTCGCCGCTGATGCCACAGCGGCGCGCCTGCGTACTGCACCCAAGCCCACTGCCGGAGGCCCGGCGGAGCGGGCTCCTGAGCCATCCTTGATCGTGGCCGGCGTCAAGCCCGGCGTGAACTTCCAGACGATGGCCCCGACGAGCCTCAGGGCGTGGACCGAGAAGATGAGGACGTTAACCACCACCAGAGCAAGGCCTAGCCAGCTGCTAGCCCACGTCGCGCCCTCCGGCTCGGCGCTAGCCGGGCCGGGCGCCGGCGGAGGCGCGGGCGCCTCCGGGGCCGCCAAGCAGACCGCTGGCGGGTGGACGTGGATCGGCGCTGCCGCCGGGCAGGCCGGGCACGTCGGCGGCTGCGGGCACGCCGGGCCAGCGGGGCAGCGAGCCGACCAACTCACGACCGTCTGGGAGATGGTCCCGAGGAGCCAGTCGACGCATCGCCGGCCGAGCAGCCAATCCATGTGGAGAGGGGGGAGCTGTCTTCCGGCGCGCGCGCCGGTGCCAGCTTGAGCACAATCGGTTGCGGGCGTGCTGTGACGCGCGGCCCCCTTGACCCAAGGCATTATCATAAAACATCACATGCACGCATTGCCATGATTCCGATTATCAATAGTATGCTCAGTGCTATTATTATTGTCATTATTATTATTATCATTTTTTTAACTATTATTAGTATTCTTATTATTATTCGTATTATTATTATTATTATTATTATTAATATTCGTATTATTATTATTCGTATTCTTATTCTTATTATTATTCGTATTGTTATTATCTGTCTTATTAGTATGAATATAGTTCTTCTTCTTCGTCTCATTATCTTATCTTTACCATGATTCGTATTATTGTTTGTGTGCTTCGTTTTCTTCTTCGTATTCATATTATTACGTTTCTTATAACTATTAGTATGCTTATTATTCGTACTACTATTGTTTGAAGTATTCTTCTTATTATCTATATATTTTATTATTCGTATTAGTATGTATATTATTATCTTTCTTCGTATTCTCTTCTTATTGTTCGTATTCGTCGTTTTCTTCGTCTTTGTTTCCCCCACATCCAAAGTGGGGTTCTTGTTTTCTCTGGACACCCCGCGCAGGAACCCCCTCACCTCAACCCCTCTCCTCTTCTGTTTTCGTGCGCTCACTCACTCACTCACTAGCTCACTCACTCACTCACTCATTAGCACTCACTCACTCGCACGCCCATGAACTCACAGATGATGATGATGAGTGTGCGCGTGAGAGAGTGTGATGATCATCGTCATCACCAGTCAGCCAGTCAGTCACTCACTCACTCGCCGTGGGTCTCGTCTGTGAGCGAATTGCAAGGAAGTCTCAAGCTGGAGCCCCCTCCCTATGGGGCCCGCGGATCATGTTACCAACCCGAGGAAATCTCAAGCGGGAGCCCCCTCCCTATGGGGCCCGCGGATCATGTTACTAATCCGCGCGGGTTATCAAATTCTTCTAACTGTCGCCACTTTTGGGCTCTCGCGCTGCCAGAACGCCACTCCCAGGCCACATTTTGAATGCCCGGAGCCAACTGTAGGCCACTTCGTGTTCTTCGTGTTCCCAGAACACCACTCCCGGGCCACATTTTGAATGCCCGGAGCCAACTGTAGGCCACTTCGTGTTCTTCGTGTTCCCAGAACACCACTCCCGGGGCACATTCTGAATGTCCGGAGCCAACTGTAGGCCACTTTGTGTTCGTCGTGTTCCCAACACGGTATTCCCGGCACGTGCCCTGTGCGCTTCCTCTGGGTCGTGCCCCCGCACGTATCCACTGGGACGCACCCTGTGCGTTTCCTCTGGGTCGTGTTCGGCACGTATCCACTGGGACGCACCCTGTGCGTTTCCTTTGGGTCGTGCCCCCGCACGTATCCACTGGGACGCACTCCCGTGCGCTTCCTCTGGGTCGTGTTCCGGCACGTATCCACTGGGACGCACTCCTGTGCGCTTCCTCTGGGTCGTGTTCCGGCACGTATCCACTGGGACGCACTCCCGTGCGCTTCCTCTGGGTCGTGTTCCGGCACGTATCCACTGGGACGCACTCCCGTGCGCTTCCTCTGGGTCGTGCTCCGGCACGTATCCACTGGGACGCTTCACGGTACGATCTACATTCGTTCTTTTGAAGCAGGAAAGTCTGCCTTTTTTCAATTTTCGCGTTCGGATGCCGATGCCTTGGACGAAAACGAGGTCATCGTCGTCGTCGCCGCCGCCGCCGTCGCCACCACCGTGGCCTTTTTCGAGGCCCGGGGCCTGCGGGAGTCGATATGGCATGCATTTTCGCTTGAGACATCCTCGCAACTCTGGGTTCCGACACGCCCTGGGGTGAGGTGTTCAGGCAACTTTCGCTTGAGATATCCTCGCAACTCTGATCTCGGAAGTGCCGTGCCCCATGGTGGCCCGGCCACTTTCGCCTGAGACATCCTCGCAACTTTGAGTTCCGAAACGCCCTGAAGTGAAGTGTTCAAGCCACTGCCGCCTGAGACATCCTCGCAACGTTGACCTCGAATATGCCCTGCCCCTTAGTGGTCTGGCCGCTTCCGCCTAAGACATCTTCGAACTCTGACCTCGGAGGTGCCCTACCCCATGGTGTCCGGGCACTTTCGCCCGAGACATCTTGACAACTCTGGGCTGCGAGATGCCTTGAGCTCAGGTGTTCAGGCCACTTTCACTTTAGACATCCTCGCAACTCTGGGTTCCGATGTGCCCTGTGAGAACAATGACGATGGCTACAAGCATGACGACGACGACGACGCTGATGACAATAACGATGACGACGACGATGACGTCCTCACAACTCTGGGTTCCGAGACGCCCTGACCTGATCCGAGACATCCTCGAAACTCTGAACTCGGAGGTGCCCTGCCCCACGGTGACCCATGCACTTTCGTTTCAGACATTTTCGCAAATCTGGGTACCGACACGCCCTGGGGTGAGGCGTTCAGGCCGCTTTCGCGTGAGCTATCCTCGCAACTCTGACCTCGGAAGTGCCCTGCCCCATGGTGGCCCGGCCACTTTCACCTGAGACATCCTCGCATCTTTGGGTTCCGAGACGCCCTGAAGTGAAGTGTTCAGGCCACTGGCGCCTGAGACATCCGCGCCACGTTGACTCGGATATGCCCTGCCCCTTAGTGGTCTGGCCGCTTCCGCCTGTGACATCCTCGAGACTCCGATCTCACATATGCCCTGAACTCAGGAGTTCAGGCCATTTACGCGTGAGACATCCTCCGTCCTCGGACCTCGGGGGTGCCCTGCCCCATGGTGGCCCGGCGCTATCGCCTGAGACATCTTGGCAACTCTGGGTTGCGATATGCCTTGAGCTCAGGTGATCAGGCCACTTTCACTTTAGACATCCTCGCAACTCTGGGCCCCGATATGCCCTGTGAGGACGATGGCGACGACTACGAATATGACGACGACGACGCTGATGACAAGAACGAAAACGACGGCGACGACGATGATGATGATGATGATGGTAATGATGGCGATGATAATGACGACGACGACGACGATGACGGCGACGACTGCGACGACGATGCTGTTGATGACGATGATGATACTAATTGCGATGATGCGGATGATGCTGATGATGGTGGTGGTGATGATGATGATGTAGCCATAATTTGTTTTGAAATGTGCCTGCTGAAAACATCCTAACCACCGTACTTATATCCGCGAGGGCGTAGAGCACCCGGGCGGGCCTTCTTCGGCGGTCCGAGAGCACTTGCACTACCAGCCGGTCCCGACGTGGGGCATCGACGGGGAGCAGGACATGGCGGACGTGCTGAACTTCGCGCACCGCAAGCGTCTCACGAAGCTGGCCAAGGAGATCCTCGCGCTCCCGTGCATGTCCGAGGCGGCCCGCGAGGACGTGGGCGCGCCCGCGCCAGCGGACGCCGCGACCGCTCCTGCGCCCGCGGCCGGGTACCGACCGCTGGTGACTGCGGCGCGCGAGGAGAGACACTCCTGGGCGAAACTGCAGGACGACCGCCTCCAGGGCACTGGCGACGAGGATGACGCGGGCGTCGACGACGGCGCGGCCGAGAGCGCCGGCGGCCTGGGCACCGACCCCCTCTGCGGCAAGTTTCGACCGAAGCGTGTGCTCCACGCCCGGCGCGTATACCGCCCAACTGGTCGTTAATTTGCCAGAGGACCAGAGACTCACGCGGGACCAGACGCTCTTCGCCGCCAAATTCGCCAAGGCCTGCGACGAAGCCTGGGAGGACGACGTGCAGAAAAAACCCTGGAGCGAGAGAAAGGTGACGCACTTGCTCCTGCTGGGCCAGGGCGGCTCGGGGAAGACGCGCGTCGTGCAGAAGATCGTCTTCCCAGTGGTGGAATACGCGTGGCCCTCCCCGGCGCCGGACAGGCCAGCATGATGGTCGCGCAAGCGAAGAACATCTCCGCCGAGACTGTCAAAGCCATAGCGCTGAACAGTGCCTGTGCCATGCGAGTTCAGAAGTACACCAACGCGAAGCTGCGGCCGGGGGGCATGCAGAAAGGGCTGAAGTGGTTGTGGGAGCACGTTCGCGCTCTTGCCATCGAGGAGATCAGCATTGGTGGCAGCCGCGCTGCACAACGCGCTGGACCTTCGCGCCTGCCACGGACGCAGTGACACGCACGACGTGCAGGAGTCGAACTACCAGCGGCCACACCACCACTTCGGGCGCGTGCCCATCGTGTTGCACCTCGGCGATTTCATGTAGCTGAAGCCCACCGGTAGCATTGGCCTCCTGGCGGACGTGAACGAGCGCCTGGACGACGACGAGTCGTACAGGTACGCGGACCCGCCGACGGTGGAGATCCAGCGCGCCATCAAGGTCTTCTCTCAGATCCCCTGCGTCTTCGAGCTGAAGGGCACGAAACGCTTCGAGCCTGGGGACCCGCTGATCACGTCCTGGGCTGCACGCGCGAGGGCAAGCCCTTCCCACCGGAGGTCTGGTCCGCCTGGGAGAAGACGCTGGCTGGCCACGGACAACCGCGGCGTCCTGGACCCTCGGCACCAGCACGAGAACGTTCGGCTCGGCTACGGCATGGGCATCTACTGGGAAACGCTAGCGAGGTGGATGAACACGCGTGCTCGTCGGGACGCTCGGCGTCTGAGCGTGCCCCTCGTTTTCCTGCAAGCCGTTGACGACTGCGGCACAATTCAGGGCGATCCCGACGCGGGTCGGCGCCTCCTGAACGCCCCGAACATGCACAAGACGGGGGACATCCACGGCGTCTTGCCGGCCCACGTCGCAGCGCAGGAAGAGCTGAAGAAAAACTTGGGGCTCGCGCAGGAGCAACGAGCCACCATCGTGTCTTTCGAGTTCCACCACGAGGACGAGCAGCGGCACGAGGAGTGCTCGGCAGGCCAGCTCTTTCGCCCCCGCTTCCTACCGCAGGGCATCTGGCTGCAGGTGCACGGCTTCATGGAGTCTCCGATCTACCAGGAGGTCGCCGAGGTGCTGCGGCAAGGCGCCGAAGACGCCGACGACGACGGCCAGGCCCAGGCGCGGGCGCGGAGCCTGCTGATGTTCAGGCCCAGCGATCGGGAGCTCACATGGCAGAGCTCGGGGGCGCACAGCGTGCGCCGCTCGGGGTTCACCCTGATGCACGTGTGCTACCTGACCTCCACGATGTCACAAGGCCAGACGCTGCGCAAGGGCGTCACCATCGACTGCGCGAGAGACGAGGACGCTGGCCGCACGGGCATGTCGGACGAGCAGTGGTGGCTGCACCTCTATACGTCATGCTCCCCCGCGCCACGCGCATGCGGAACATCCTGATCCTGCGGCCGCCGCCGCGGGAGTTCCTGGAGCGAGGGCCGCCGGCGTCCCTGCGGAAGGCGCTCCTGGAGTTCGACAAGAGCGGTTTTGTCCAGGGCGGAGGCGAAACAGCTCGCGGCAGAGCTGGGTTTCGCGCTGCCCGCCAGAGCGCGGCTGCGCCCCGCTCGAAGCCCGCGAGGTTGTCCCAACGGCTTGGTCTTGCGCGCAAGCGGCTCGCGGGGTTGTCCCGACAGCCTGGCCCGCGGGGTTGTCCCAACGGCTGCGCGACGTGGCCATTAGAGAATGCGCCTGTGCTGGCCGAGGCGGCGACGGCGCCGAGGGAAACCGACATGCGCGCTCTTGCAATAGAAAGGCGAGGAGGTGGCGGGGCGCGAACAAAAAAACAGGAGGGCGAGGTCGGGGGCAACGTAAGGAGCGGGGGGAGGGAGGGCCCGCGCCAGGGCGAGAAGAAATATACGCAGAAGAGACAGCCAGGACGCCACCAACCACGAGGACGACAATGAGGGTTTTTTCCACATTCGCCCAGAGCATTCTCATGTGGGGTTCCTTCCGTCGGAATAATTATCCTCTTCCTCCTCCTCCTCCTCCTCCTCCTCCTCCTCCTCCTCCTCCTCCTCCTCCTCCTCCTCCTCCTCCTCCTCCTCCTCTTCCTCCATCCCATACCCCCTACCCATCCGGCTCCTCCTCCTCCCCCTCCTCCTCCTCTTCTTCTTATATTATTATTGTTCGTCTTCCGCTTCCTCCTCCTTTTCCTCCTCGTCTTCTTCTCCTTATTGTTATTATTGATTTTCCTCAGTTTCCTCCTCCTCCTCCTCCTTCTCCTCCCCCTCCTGTGGGTGGTGCTCGGAGCTTGGGAGCTCTGCGCTGTGTCCTCCGCGCAGGTCGCCCCCTCTTCCTTCTCCTCCTCCTCCTCCTCCTCCTCCTCTTCTTCCTGCTCCTCTTCTTTTTATGATCCTTACTTTTTTTACGATTCCCCACATCGGAAGTGGGTTTCATGTGTTCTCTGGACGCCCCGCGCAGGCACAAGAACCCACACCCACTCGCTCACGCACTCACTCACTCGCACTCACTCACTCACTCAGACACGCACTCACTCACCCACTCTTTCACTCAATCACTCAGCCATTATCATCAACATCGTCACTGTCAACACCGCGTCACTACCAATCGTCATCACCAGCACTCATCCAAATCATCACCAACACCATCATCCGTTGACCATTCACCGCCATCATCATGCATCATCATCAACAGCATCATCGCCACCCACTCGCTTATCATTTCGTTGTCACTCACATGAATCCTCTCGGCAAGCCTGCAACTGTCGTTACTTTTGGGCTTCTCAGGCTTGAACTTGGGAAAAGTATCAGGCGGAAGCCTCGCCAGTGGGTGAATGTTGAAGAAATCTCGGGCGGGAGCCCCCTCCCTATGGTGCCCGCAGCTCATATGAGTAATCCGAGCGGGTCGCTCGAAAACCTTTTTCTGTCGTCACTTTTGGGCTCCTCAGGCTTGAAATTGGAGGAAGTATCAGGCGGGAGCCTCGTCTTAGGCGGGAACCCCTTCCCTATGGTGCCCGCAGCTCATATGAGTAATCCGAGCGGGTCTTTCGAAAACCTTTACCTGTCGTCACTTTTGGGCTCCTCAGGCTTGAACTTGGAGGAAGTATCAGGCGGGAACCTCGTCTGTGAGTGAATTGCGAGGACGTTTCAGGCGGGACCCCCTCCCTATGGGGCCCACAATTCATATGAGTAATCCGAGCGGATTCTTCGGAAATCTGTAACTGCTGGCACTTTTGGGCCCCTCAGGCTTGAACTTGGAGGAAGTATCCGGCGGGAGGGAGCCTTGTCTGTGAATGAAATGCGAGGAAGTGCCGGCGCGAACAAACTTGCCGGCGCGAGCAAGTCGCGCCGTCGCACGTGAGCCCCATGACTCCCATGTGTTTCTTCTATGTCTCGCGTTGCACGTGAAGTGGTCGGGCAGGCTTCAGTTCGATAGCTTGCGTCTGGCCCCCTCCCTCCCTCACTCCTTCTCCCTCTTCCTCTAGTTCCCTTCCTCCTCCTCGTCTAGTTTCCTCCATCCTACTCCCCCTCCTTTTCCTCCTCCTCCTCCTCCTCCTCCTCCTCCTCCTCCTCCTCCTCCTCCTTGTCGCGTTGCAGATATGTATGGCACCCCTCAGACTCCACTAGACTGACTAGAACCTAGGCTTACACCACGAAGCGCGCAACGCCTGTGCGAACAACTCTGCTGGCGCGAGCGGCCTGCCGAGTAGAACTGCGCAGCGCCAGCGCGAACAACTCTGCCGGTGCGAACAAGTCGGCTGACACGAACAAGTCGCGCCGTCGCACGTGAGCCCCATGAGTTCAATTTTTGTTTTTTTGTCTCGCGTTGCACGCGCGTGGTCGGGCGGGCCTCCGTTCGATGGCCTGCGTCTGGGCCCCCTCCCTCCATCATTCCTTCCTCCTCTTCCTCTAGTTCCCTCCCTCCTCCTCCTCCTCCTCTAGTTTCCTCCCTCCTCCTCCTCCACCCCCTCCTCCCCCTCCTCCTCCTCCTCCTCTTCCTCCTCTTCCTCCTCTTCCCCCTGCTCTTCCTGCTCCTCCTCCTTTCCGTCGATACCAGTTATGCATCGTATCCTTCAGACTCCAGAGTTACTAGAACCTAGGCTTGCGCCCCGAAGCGCGCGACGCTGGCGCGAACAACTCCGCTGGCGGGAACGGCCTACCGAGGGGAAATGCGCAGCGCCAGCGGGGGCAAGCCTGCCGGTGCGAACACGTCTGCTGGTGCGAACAAGTCGGGCAGATCTTCGCTGCCAGTTCTGCCTCCCCCCCCTCCTCGTCCTCCTCACCCTCCTCCTCCCCCTCCTCCTCCTCCTCCTCGTCCTCCTCCTCCTCCTCCCCCTCCCCCTCCTCCTCCTCTAGTTCCCTCCCTCCCCCCCTCTCTTCCTCCTCCTCCTAGGCGCGTGCCCAGGGCGCCCAGAGTCCTCAATGTCGAACGCCACCTCGCTGGAGGCGTATAAACGCCATCCTCACCTGCGAGAGGACGGGGCCCACCTGCGAGTCTGAAAGAGGCGGGGCGAAAGGAGCGATAAAAGTATAGAGGAGGCGGGCGACAGCAGAGAAGTGGAGGGCGTCGGAGGAAGAAGGGGCGGGATAAAGACCGAGCCGAGAGATCGGGCACTCAGGAAGAGGGCGCCGTAACACTCGGGCACAATACGAGACAAAGACAGGGCAAGTGAGATAATGTGGGATCGCGTCCTTCGCTCTAGGGTTACACTTGACCACGCAGAAGCAGTCATTCTTTTGAAATCTGGACTCTGTAGTCCAGGCGCCCGGCCATGTTTTTATACACGCAGAGGCAAGGGCGGGTTGGAGCGAGCGACGCAAATTCTGGATGGTAGGCCAATCAACGGCGATGATGCGACTGCGGTGGCCAGGGAACCACTTCGTGAGGCGAGCTGTGAACGTCTCGCGAAGCGTGCCTGGGAACAAAGAAGCGGTGAGAGAGCTCGCGATCAAGCGCTGAATTTTCGGAGGACAGGAGCGGGGAGCAGCAGCAGGAGGCTCAGCAAGGAGCGGGGTGACGAGGTCGAGAGCGTCTTTGCCAGCGCTTGCAACACGACGGCAGCTCGGGAAGCCTTGGGCTGCTTCGGCCAGCTGCTCAACAAAACTGATATTTTGCAAGAACCTTGGACTTGGGCCATCCTGCAGCACATGCCTGAGAGGTCGGAGCTCGACGGCCTTTTGCTGGGGCGCCTCGCGCCAAATTTCCCAGCCGCGAAACGTGACCAAAGCAGCTCTCATGAGGGCGGCCCTGGCGACAGCCTCGGCGCTCGGGTACTCGGGCCCCCCCCAGGCCGAGAGATTAAAGAAGTCGGATCTACTCGTCGCAAAATTGCTGGCAAGCTGGGCGTGCTCTTTGCGGGTGACAGAGGTGTGCGTGTGTGTGTGTGTGTGTGGGGGGGGGGGGGGGGAACTGACCGACGTGCGACAACGCGGGGAGGGCACGTTTGGAGTAAAGAGCGGCGCGCACAGCTGTCGGGGCTGAGGCAGCGGCGATCGCGGCAGTGCGAGCAGCGTGCTTCGCGCATGGGGCGACCCACGAGTCGAGCACCACTGCAGGCCCCATGCGCAGCGCTAGGTGGAGCAGAGACGGGGCGACCACGAAATCGCTCCATTCGGGGATATGTGCTCGGATCCAGCTTCTGTATCTGTCGGCTAACTCATCGGAGAAGGGGCCAGCCAGCGGGACCACAAAACACTTTTTGTGTTTAAGGAACAGGGCGGCCAGGCGCTCTGCGGCCTTGAACATTCGGTGCAAAACTTTCCTGAACTGAAGCTGAACAAAAAACACACACACACACACACACTGCCTATGTCGTCTGCGCACGCTCGGGCGACCCCGCGTCGGTTCGCTTCGAGCGCATTCGAAAGGAAGGCCAGGAAGGGGTGAGATGCGATCGCATAAAGGGTGCCAGAGGCGGGGCGCCCTTGCACGATCCCAGACATTATATAGAACAGGTGCATAGTGACGGGGCCAGCCGTTCCAACACATTCGACGTTAGTGTAGATCAGACGAAGGAAGTGAAGCAGAGGGTGAGGCAGGTCAAGACGAGAGAGGACGAGAAAAATCCACTGATGGGCCAGGGAAGGGAAAGCTTGCCCAAAATCAAAACTGAGGAGGGCGGGGAGATAGGAATGGGCACGCTCAGGCATGGATGCGATACGAGCTTGAACGTCCAGTTCTAGGATGTTCATTCCCAGATTCCGAGAGCACGCAAATCCCCTCTGCGACTGATCTAGAGAGCTCCCACATGCAGGCCGCTGTCATCCACTTGCAGTCACAGTTTTTCAAGCACAGCGGTCTCGTCTGGGAAACCGATCGGTCGATGGCTATGTCTTCGCCCTCCTCAGAACCTTTCGGAATAAATGCCCCTCGAACTTTGTTGAAGCTATAGAGCATTGCATTGCCCTCGAGACACCACCACGTAGCCTGCGTGAGAAGCTCGCTGCCACAAGGGTGCATGGCCCAGGCGAGGTGCGGGATGCCGTCGGGTCCGGGCTCGCTCGTCTTGGCGCGCCGTAGGATCCGATCGAACGTCGCCTTCGAAGGCGGCCGTAGGTCTCGCAAAGCAGCCTGTGGTGCAAAACGGTCGAGATAGATGCCAGCAGCCTCGGTGTCGATCTGTTTCGAAGCGAATGCCTGTCCCCAGCCTTGCCCAAGAGCGGGAAGTTTTCCCTCGGGGTCCGTGATCCTGGAACCGTTAACCTTTATCCCCTGGATGGTGAGCTTGCGGTCGAAGGGGCTCCAGAGCTTAGCACGGCGAGCGATGCCCCGAAAACGACTGCGAAGTTTGGCTAGAATTTTGTCTGGAGTGTCAGGTTGCATGCACTGGCGTACTCCAGCCACGGCTCGATCAGCAGCTGCCTGCTGCGCAGCATTCGCGGCCTCGAAAAACTCGTGCGGCGACAGCAAAGAGACATAGGTCTGTTGCACATCCACTTTCAAGTATTTGCGCCCCATCCAGTGAGTTCATTGAAGTCTGTTAGCTAGGTGGACATCTTGATGCCAAAGGGCCCGAGATATCGTTTTGAGGATGATAAGCCCCGTAAGAGGAGAGTGAGGATGGTTAGCGAAAAGGCTATCCCGAGCGTGTTGTGCAGCAGACCGCATAAGCTTCTTGCGAAACTCGATCAGCAACGGTGGCGACAGCTCCGACACATCTGCTTCCTCCATCGCTTTCTTCAGATACTCTTGGAACTCGGGCGTCCTGAAGAGGTCCATGGGAATCGGTCTGGTGTCTGGGTCCGTTTTCTGCCTCGGAGAAATCGTAACAAATGCCCCCACATGATCTGAAACCCGCTTTGCATTCAAAATCTCAGGCACACCGTGAAGTTTAGCAGAAGCGTTCCAGGCGATGACACGAACACTCTATCAATGGCGCTCAGCGAGTTCATCTGCTTATTGAACTGCGTTTCCCCCTCCATCTCCACCTCCGTGAACCGGGAGACGAGACGACGCCGAAACTGATCACGCCGATGCTGCCGCTCAGCGAGAGGTTGTCCGTGCAACTCAGGCGTGGCCCCTAAGGGCCGAGGCGGCCGATCCGCGACGTTGAAATCACCTGCGAGCACAACCATGCATAAGAGCGGGTTCTGTTGGGCTCTCTGGAGGTCCAGTTTGACCTGATCTTGAAGCTGTTGTCGGTATATCTGCGATATATCGTGATTATGGATATTGTAGTGAGATATCCAAACCCCAGAAGAGAACTCGATAGTAACCCTGAGTATTCTGCCAGGAACGATCTGAAGCGGCTCGATGACAGGTGGGCCCCCCCGGGTGGGTCAGGGAGAAGTCGGGGACGAAGGTGGTCACACCCCCTGTGCGATCATTCACGTCGCCGACGAAGAACGAAGAAAACGCCTGGAAAGGACGGTGGAGATGATAGAGAAAATCTTGCACTGCGACCTCGGATCCATGAGTCTCCTGTGCTGCCACCAGCGCCCCACGCGATAGCAGAGACTTGAAATAGGACAACTTCTTGGATCGGATCACAGGGGAGTGGAAAAAGAGAGCTCTGGCATTCCACGTGGCTAGCGTCAGCGGAGCCGCTGACGATGCACTGCCCTGCCAGGACGCGTAGAACTTGCTAGGAACACCACTGTATGTTATCGTCCTCTCTGGCGCCGACACCGACCAGAGCGTCACGAATAGCCTGTTCGTTGAGATTGAGGAACGCCAGGTTGGCCGAGCAGAACTCGATGTTGGCCGGCGCCGACGGGCTCTGAATGTTGACACGGATGAGTTGCTTCCACTGCGACGAGATCGAGCCGAGCGCTTTGTCCGTGAAGAAGCGCGTCTGCGGGTAGAGGCCAGCCAAGCGGACTCTGATCTGCTTGAGCGTGATCTCCCGGCGGACCATGGCGGGGCTCTTGTCCGTGGATACGCGCAGCTCGGTCTCCGAGCCCTGAATATTCTGACATGTAAACCTTTGCCAGCCACCGTCGCGCAGACGAAGCGCTCCCATGGCTTGTCCAACCCGGCGAGCTGCCAGGGCGCCGTTTCCCTGAACTTGAAGAACGAATCGTTTGTCCACAGGCTCGCACTCCAGCTTGAAGAGAGTTTGGTCCAACTGCACACGGTCGAGCCAAGGTTGGATAGCTGCGAGCATCGCCTGCTTTGCCACAGGAACTTTAGCCCGCACGATGATGAGAGAGGTATCTGGGACACGATGGAAGGAGGTATCATCCACAGGGACAGATGCTGGCTTTTCGCTCTGGAGAATGCCCAAATGCTGTCGCAACACGACAATCGCGGACTCGAGCTGTGTGATGCGGGCCTCTGCTCGGCCCTGTCGACTTTCGAGACCAGAGATGCGCTTCTCGACCTGTCTGCCCAAGTCGTCGCAGCTCTTGGAGACGGAAGTGGCCAGCGCCGCGATGCCAGCCTGAAGTCCTCCGACCGCCGGGAGGAGCTCCTTCTTCGCGAGGTCGATGTACTCGCGGACTGTACCGAAGGAATCTTCATGAGCGCCTTGGAACTCGCCAGTACCATCTCCGCTTGGTGTGGTTGGGGTCCCAGAAACCGCAATAGGAGTATTAGGACACATAGAACCCAGATCACCAGCCCCTGCCCTCGGCTGCGGCGACGCTGGGAAAGTGGGCATGAGCTCGAATTGATCAGCCAATCGTTTCTTGTCATCTTCGTCAAGGGTCGCCAGTGTCGCTGCCGCTGCTGCTCCCCGACGGGCGCCCGCGCTCCGACTGCGGCTGCGCGCGTGGCCTCCACGCGCCTGCTCGACGGCAGGCATGGTCGGCACAGTCTCTGGGGAGGAACGGAACTGGCGGAAGGAATGATTGGCGCCGTGGGCCCTTCGCCCCAAGCTGTCTGTGCCAGACAGGCTACGGAAGGGTCCAAAGCTAATCGCTGATTCTCGGGTCCTCGACCCTTCGCAACGTTTAGCCTTGAGCCAAAATGGCTACGGACTTCTTCCTCCCCCCCCTCCCCCTCCCCCTCCTCCTCCTCCCCCCTCGATTTACTAGAACCTATGCTTGCGCCCCGAAACGCGCAAGGCTGGCGCGAACAAGCCTGCTTGCGCGAGCGGCCTGCCGAGGGGAAGCGCGCAAAGCCGGCGCGAACAAGTCTGCCGGCGCTGACGAAGAAGTTGGGACTCGCGCAGGAGCACCGGGCCACCGTCGTGTCCTCCGAATTCCACCGCGAGGGCGAGCAACGGCGCGAGGAACGTTCGGCTGGCCAGCTCGTTCGCCCCCGCGTCCTACCGCAGGGGATATGACTGCAGGTGCACGGCTTCAAGGAGTCTCCAATCTACCAGGAGGTCGCCGAGGTGCTGCGACATGGCGCCGAAGACGCCGACGACGACGGCCAGGCCGAGGCGCGGGCGCGGAGCTTGCTCATGTTCAGGCCCAGCGAGCAGGAATTCAACTGGCAGAGGTAGGGGCCGCGCGCCGCTCGGGGCCCACCCCGGCGCGCGCGCCCCACCTGACCCCCACGCTGTCGCAAGGCCAAGCGCCGCGCAAGGGCGTCGCCATCGACTGCACGAGAGACGAGGACGCTGGCCGCGCGGGCATGTCGGACGAGCAGTGGTGGTTGCACCTCTACGTCATTCTCTCCCGCGTCACGCGCACGCCGAACATGTTGCTCCAGCGGCCGCCGCCGCCGCGAGGGCCCCTGGAGCGAGGGCAGCCAGCGTCCTTGCGGAAGGCGCTCGGGGAGTTCGACAAGAGAGCGGAGTGGTCCACGGCGGACGCGAAACAGCTCGCGGCAGAGCTGAGTTTCGCGTCGCCTCCCGCTGGGCGCGGCTGCGCCCCCCTCGAGGCCCGCGGGGTTGCCCCAACGGCTCGGTCTTGCGCGCCAGCGGCTCGCGCGTTTGCCCCGACGTCTTGGCCCGAGGGGTTGCCCCAACGGCTGCGCGACGCGGCAATTGAGGAACGCCGCGCCCGCGCTGCCCGAGGCGGCGACGGCGCCGAGGAAAGTCGGCGCGCGCGCTCGCGCAATAGAAAAGGGGGAGGCGGCGGGGCAGATTAAAAACAGTGGACGAGGATGGGGGTGATGGGGGGCGAGAGGAGGGCCTGCGCCAGGGCGATAATATGAATACATATATATATATATATACATATATATATATGTATATATAAATATATATATATGTATACATATATACATACATATACATATACGTATACATATATACATATATATATATATATATATATATCGGAGGCTGGGGGGAAAGATAAAAGTGGAACGGAGAGCCCCCCCTACCGGGAAATCGATTTCGGTTTCGTGTTCGCGCGCGCCGCGCGCGCGGGCGAGGCGAAGCTGCGCGGGCGGGCGAGAAGAAAGTCTCCTGTGGCTGAGGCGCGGCCGGACCAAATGATTGCGCCCCGGGCGTCCGGTGGCCCGCGGCGCCCCGCCAGCGTCAGGAAAGTCTCCTGTGGCTGAGGCGCGGCCGGGCCAAATAATTGTGCCCCGGGCGTCCGGTGGCCCGCGGTGTCCCGATGATGATGATGGTGATGATGATGGGGGTGATGGTGATGATGATGAAGACGGTGATGTTGACAATGATGATGTTGATGTTTTGGTTGGTGGTGTTGATATTGATGATGATGTTCATTGTGAGACCGATTGTGATACCGGTTGTGAGATCCATTGTGCCATCGATAATGATACCGAAAATGATATTGAATGTTATATCGAATCGGATATCGAAAGTGGTATCGATTGTGAGATCGATCGTCAGATCGATTGTGAGATCGATCGTGAGATCGATGGTGAGACCCATTGTTATATCGATATTGAGATCGATAGTGAGGCCGAATGTGGGATCGATTGTGAGATCGATCGAATGAGATCGATAGTGATATCGATCATGAGATCGATAGTGGGACCGAATGTGATCGATTGTGAGATCCATTGTGATATCGATCGAGATATCGATAGTGTCAGCGAATGCGAGATCGATAGTGCGATCGAGTGCAAGATCGATAGTCAGATCGATTGTGATATGATCATGGTGATGATGGTGATGATGGTCGTCGTCGTCGTCGTCGGCACCGTTTTCGTGTCGTCGTCGTCGTCGTCGCCATCGGTCGTCGATCGTCGGCCGCTGGTCGCCAGCCTCACGAGGGTTTCCCCGCCGCCGCCGTCGCCGTCGCCGCCGTCGCGGCCGTCGCTTTCGCTGCCGTTGCTTCCAGGTGGTTCCCCTGCTGTCGCCGTCGTCGCCACTCGCTGCTCGAGGTGCCCTGCGGGGCACCAGTCGGGCGCTCGCTTCTCTGGAACCCACGCGCCGCGCTGGCGCCCTCTAGCGGCAGCGGCGCGCGCGCGGGCCCATGGCTCCCGTTGACGAGATGCCGAAGCCAGAGCTCATGACACGCGCTGCTTCCATCAGATTGGCTATCGATGCGCGCGCGGCCTGCAAAGCGCGGGAGGCCGCCCAGCACGAGAGCTCGGTCGGACACGCGACGGGGCCGGGCCTTGCCAGCCCGAGCCTGCCGGCGGCGGACGCCTCCCTGGAGACTGCAGCACCTTCCAGTGGCGCCGTCGGCAATGGCGCGCCAACGGCCAGCGATGTGAATGACATGCGCAAGACAGATCTGCGCAAGCTCGCGGTCTCGTTGGGAGCGTACAGCAGGCAGAGCAACACCAGTGGTGCTCTTCGGGCTTCGTGCGCACGTGCTCTCGCAGGCCAGACCTCGCCGGCGGCCTCGCTCGCGGCGGCCCTGCCTTCGCAAGGAGGCCCAGGCGGGCAGGCGCGCGGCGAGGAAAGAGGCGCGGCGCCAGTCCTTGACAGCGCCTCCGCGGCTGCGGCCACGGCGCGCCCAAGGTTCCCCCCAGACCTACGCGGCTGCAGAGGAAGACGAGGCAGCCCGCCCAGGACGCGGCCTCAGACTTTCTCAGCGCGCCCGCGGTTGCGCGCGAGGCGCGCCCGAAGATTGCTCTCAGACCCGCGCGGATGCGGGCGCGCTCTCAGGGAGAGAAGCAGCGCGACCGGGCCCGCAACGAAGACCCCCAGAGGAAGCAAACGAAACGCCCCACAAAAGCTAGGCACGGGGAGGACTTCGGAACAAGAGATGCCGTATATACCAAGATCACGGCCCAGAGAGCCGAGCGAGCCGAGCGCCTTGCCGCGCCGACCAGCGCAAGAGCGGATCGCGCAGAGGCTCAGGGCAGGGGAAGCACCTGGAAGCAAGCAGCCGAACAGTCGGCCAGGCTTTGCCAGCGCGACGGGCCAAAGCACTTGCCGCCTTGTTACGCAGGCATACATCCGAGATGTGCGGGCGCCTCGGGGAGGCGCAGTGGGCCACTTGCGTGGCGTGCTGGCGGGCCTGGTGCAACTTGCCCGCCGGCTATGAGTTCTCGCGCGCGCAGCAGGGCTCGCGGCCCCCTCGGGCTCCGTGGTTCGACTCGCCCACGAACGTCATCGCGAGAGTCCGCAAAAAGGAGGCAGTGAACCAGCGGCGCCTGGAGGCGAACGGGTCGGTGGACGAAGCGCGCAACTTCCTTGCAGCCAACAACGCCCCCGCGGAGCACGAGGCCATCGCCCGCCGCGTGCGCGAACCTGACAGGAAACGGGCGATGACGAGATGCGGCGGCTGCCATGCCCACGTCGATGAAGACAGCGTTCTTCCGGCACCTGAAAGAGAGATGCGCCTGTGCGACTACGTCGCGGATCCGGCGTCGTGCTCGGCTACGCCCGACGGCCCTGCCATCGCGCGCGAGCGATTTGAGGGTGCCTCTCCGCCAGGCCTTGCCAGCGAGGGGAGTGCGTGCTCCAGAGTGCTCGGGTTCAGCGTGCACGAGTTCGCGCGCCCGGTGGCCGCTCTCACGGACCGCGAGGAAATGGTGCTGGGCTTGGTCCACCCGCTCGTCCAGGTTTATACCGCCCCTCGCACGGGGCAAGTGGCTCACGTCGGCCACACATGCAATTCCTGGCAGAAGGTGACCAAGGTTCTGACCAGTCAGTCTGCCAGTCATGCGCGCCGACGTGCCCGCGGTGCACGTTCGCCCTCGCAAGTGCAAGGGCAAGGCGGGTGGGCGCGCGTTGTTCAAGGTGGGCGCCTGGGAACTCAATGCCGCGCTCCTGTGGCTCAAAGCCAACAGCCCCTACTACGCGAACGTGGAATGGCGAGACGAAGCCGCGGGCGCGCGGGCCGGAGACGACGCGCAGGCGGGCGCCGCCCGGGAGGCCGACGACGACTCCGCCCAGGCCCCGCCGGTCACTCCAACGTGTCTCGAACGGTGGATGGGGCTCGCCGCGTCAGAGGCCGCGGCAAGTGATTTCGGGCATGCCATCGGCAAGCGGGCACGCGAACCCCTTTTTGAAGGGGGGCCCGTTGACGCGGAGCCAGACTCTGCCGATGCGCCAAGTTATGGCGCGCGGGAGCGGGCTCGTCGCCTCGTCGCCGAGGTGTTCGGCCAGAACGTTAACCGCATGGCCGCGTCTCTGTCGCAAGACATTATCGCGGTGGCTCTGGCAGTGCGCGGCGTCCTGGATCTGCGTCTGCCCCAAGGGGGGGCCGTCCGATACGCTTCGGGCCATCCGCCCCCTTGACACGCGCGACTGCCCGGTGGGCCCCCATGTGCTCCGCGCGGAGCTGGGTGCAGCGATGATGGGGGAGCGCGGCGAGGGCCCCGAAGTCGTGCGCACCGGAGCCGCCGCGTCGGCCTAGGCGGGGGATGACGCGGGCCTGCGAGAAGACGCGGTCCACTCGCTCGCAGGCGCGGCCGAGGAGGTCCTCAGACGGCGAGACGAGGCGCCAGGCTCTGCCAGCGCGCGCCCCGCTGCGGACCCGCCTGCAGAGGACGCGCCGCGCGGCCACGGTCGGAAGCTGAAGTGTCCGCGCGCGGGCCCGCCCGACGTGGAGGGCGAGCCCGGGCAGGCCGTCCGGGAGGACACGCCAGGGCACATAGCGAAAGCCTTCCCGAAATTGTCCTGGGCACGGTGGCGGGGCGCGCCGAAACTCCAGGGGGAGTTTGGCGCGTGGCGCCATCATCGTGATCTATATGCAGACAAATGCAGCCATGCATGCTTGACCGACGCGCGCGTGCACATACATGTGCGTGCATGCATGCGATAACCTTTTGTGCAGTCGATGTAGTAGGAAGTGTTTGGCCCCTTCTTACACGCGTTCCCCGGCGCGTGCCCATTGCGCCGTTCTTACAACCCACAATGGTTCGGTTCGAGGTGGATGCCCCTAATCGCAACGAGAGCGGTCCGAAGCTTGCCGCGAAGCGGGTTCGGCTCAAGCAGGGTACTTAGTCCTCGCCACGCCACTTGCGCAACCATTTTGGCCCGCGCAGTCGAGGCCAGGCTTTGCCGGCCGCCCTCCCCCAGCGACCCCAGACGCGGCGAACCGACGCCGCAGGCGGAACATGGCTAGGCCGCCACCGCCGCCTGGGCCTGCGAAGAGGCGTGATATCTGCGTGGGCCAGGGCCGCGAAGGATGTTCTGGATGCGAGCGGCGCGGCGGCGTCGTGGTGCTTGGATTCCTCGCGGACGAGAACCCGGACCGAGAGCGGGACTCGTGCCCGGTGTGGTTGCCGGGCGGCTTGCATTGCCAGGACCGCGGGTGCGCTCGCTGCGAACAATGGGCATGCGCGCGGTGTCGGGACGAAGGCCGTTTGCCATGCAGGCCGTGTCCGCAGTGCGGAGGAGTCGGCGAGCTCGGAACTTGCGCCGAACGGCGCCCCGATTTGTCACGGTGCGCGCGCGAACTGGCCCAGGGGCGACGGAGAGACCGGCTGCTCCCAATCGGAGAGCGGAGCCAGTTGCGGCGCGGATACGACCGCATGCCTTGGGGCCGGAGCCGAGCCGCAAAGAAGGTATGAGTCCTTGCGGAGGTTCGAGACACGTCCAGAGGATCTTTTCTCGGACCCCGGTTCAAGGACCGGGCTACGGGTCGAGGGCGCCGATCGGGGCGATCCCGGAGCAGATGGAACGTCGGAGGTTCGGGGCGCAGAGTAGCCCCAGAGCGACGACTTTCGGAGAGCACGGAGCGGTAAAACGACCGCGGTCCGGCTCAGAATTCCCGCCGCGGTAGGTCGGCGCCAGGCTTTGCCAGCGCCTGCCGAGCCACGACCACTACAATCACGACCGCCACAAACATTACCGCATGAAGATCCTCTGGTCGTCGTTGTTATTGAGCGGGCCGGCCGGGCTGCCGATTTTGCGCCAGGAGTCTTTGTGTCAAGCGGCACGGGCAGAGACAAGGAGATAACGGCATGCGTGTCGAGCGGCATGGGTGTATATGTATTATACATCATTTTTTCAATTGGGATCGTGCGAGGGATAGGAAGAAGGATGGTGGGATCGAGTGTGATATCGATGGTGATATCGACAGTGATATCGCTCGAGCGAGATCGAAATTGAGACCGTTCGTGAAAACGACAGCGAACCCGATCATGTCGAGTGCGTTTCGCCAACATCGCCAACATCGCCACATCACATCGCACTCGCGATCACAATCACACTCCTCGCTGGACTCCGCCCCGCAGGCATCGTCAGAACAACAATCACCACTGTTGCCCATTAGTGGCCCCCTCTCCCCCCCAACCTCCTTATCACCCGCAGGGTGGTCGTATAGGTGTATATAACTATGTATGTGTATATATATATACACACGCAGAAAAGGCAGTAAGGAGGCCTCACCAGTCACCCGGCCGACGGTGAGGCATTTTTCTAAGACTAGCCGAGAAGAGTATTATGTAGGGTCTTTCTTTCGGAATAACTATTACTATGTTATGATTCGTTGTCTTGTTCGGCTTCTTCTTATTCTTAATATTCTTGATGTGTCAAAATATGAGAAGAGCGTGATCCACCGCCGCTTTACTGTGGAAAATTGCCAACCTTTTCCTCCGGAGCGCGGGGGTCTCCCCCCCCCCCCCTCCGAAAATCCCCGCCCCCCCCCTGCCGGAACCGCCCCCCCCCCCCCCTCCCTCGCGCGGCAAAACCCCCCCCCCCCCCTAACCCCTCCCCCCCCCCTCCCCCTCGAAAACCGAGGGGGGTCACTACTGGTTCGAACCCCTCCCCCCCCCCCCCCCCCTCCGGATCCGGAAAACCGAGGGGGGTCACTACCGGTTGGCCCCCCCCCCCTCCCCTCGAAAACCGGAGGGGGGTCAGTGCCGGTTCGACCCCCTCCCCCCCACGCACCGCCACCAAACGACTCCCGGTCCCTACCACCGCTCGCATCACATCCCCCACTGTTGTTCCCAGCACCACTGTCCTCACCACCACTGTCCCCACTGGTTCCACCACCGTCCCTATTGTCCACACCAATGCCCCCACCACTGTCGCACTGTCCCCACTGTTCCCACAACTGTTCCCACCACGGTTCCACTCTCCCCACTGTCTCCACGGACCCAACCACTGCCTATCCCCACTGTCCCCACTGTCCCACTGACTCCTCCGCTGTCCCACTGAGCTGTCCCACTGTTTCCACCACTGTCCCCACTGTCCCCACCACTGTCCCCACTGTACCTCTGTCCCATTGTCCCACCGCCGTCCTCGCCACCGCCTTTACCAGTGTCCCCACCACCATTGTACCCTCCACTGTCCCAGTGTTTCCACCTCATTCCCACTGTCCCCACACCACTGTCCCCACCACCACCGTTCCCACCACTGTCCACTGTCCCCCCTGTTCCCACCATTGTCCCCACCACTGTCCCCGCCACTACCGTCCCCACCACTGTCCCACTGTCCCCCCACTGTCCCCACCACTGTCCCGCTGTCCCCTCACCACTGTCCCCAACCAACACCGCCCCCACCACTGTCCGCACCCCCACTCGGTTTTCGAGGGGGGGGGGGGTTCGAACCGGCAGTGACCCCCCCCCTTTTCATGAAGAGCTGGGGAGGGGGGGGGGGCGGGTTCGAACCGGCAGCGACCCCCCCCGGTTTTCCGGAGGGGGGGGGGGGGGGTTCGAACCGGTAGTGACCCCCCCCGGTTTTCCGCCAGCAGCGGTAGAATACGCTCTTTCAAATATGATCATGATGATTATTCTTATCATTGTTAGTCCTATACCCCCTCTTTTCCCTCATCGTTTTTTTTTCTCCCCTTCCTCCTGTTCCGCCTATTCCTCCTCTTCCTCCTCCTCCCCCTCCACAATTGCCCAATCGGAGTTCGGGGGGTGATATCGCAGTGAAACGGAGACCCCCCGCCGGGAAATCGGTTTCGGTTTCGCGTTCGTGTCGTGCGCGCGGGCGAGGCGAAGCTGCGCGTGATCCTCCTCTAGCTAGGCCGAGACAAAAAAACGAAAATCCGTTTCCCGTCCGCCGGCGGCCAGGGGGTGCCCCAATTGGGCTGGGCGGTGTCCCGGGTGTCCCCGGCGTCCCGGCGCGAACGCACGTCGCGAAGCTCAGAATCCATGTTTTTTTCGGCGCCCGCGGCGGGCTTTCTTATCCAATTCAGCTTATCGTATCCAATCCATATTGTCCATATTATATTTCCCAACCCATATTGCCCCATTTTATACTATCCCACCCAATCCACCCCACCCAACCCATCAATTCATTTATGTCTGCGCCTGCGGCGGGCCAAACCAATCCACCAATCCGTTTTTTCCCATCAAACCCGCCTTATCTTTTCCAATCCTTATCCCATCCAATCCAATCCACCCAACCCAATCTATCAATTCATTTTTGTCAGCGCCTGCGGCGGGCGTCTTATCCAACCCAGCTTAGCTTATCCAATGATGAGAGACAGACAGACAGACAGAGAGAGAGAGAGAGCGAGAGAGAGAGAGAGAGACAAAGAGACAAAGAGATATGAGATCAAAGTGACAGGCTGGAGATCAGTCCGGGTGGGCATTTGAGGTCAATCCCCCCCAACCCGCTTATCGCCCGCAGGGCGGTCGTATAGGTATGAATCGTATTCCCCTCTCCCTTGATGGCGTTCGGAAATTATCTGCCCCCCTCCGCGCACTGTTTCTGTGCGCGATATTCCCGATCAGTGGATTGTCGCTCGGGTCTTGTTTTCAAAATGTTGTCCCCAAAGAAACGTTGGCCCGATTTTCGGGTTTCCGCTCTTTCCGAATCGTGGTCCCGTTGCAACGCTGGTTTCATTTCCGCGTTTCCGCTTTTTCCGAATCGTGGTCCCGTTCCAGCGCGAGGCATCCTTCCAAAGAGGCCCCAAAGTCAAACAAATACCCACCCGGAAACACCATCGTCATATTTTGCGTTGCAACGATGTGCGATGCAATGTGTCACTGCGCAATGCCACGCCGTGCTAAGGCATACTACGCTATGCCGTGCCCCTCTACGTCATACCATGCCGTGCTGTGCCATGCATCGCGTGCCCTTTCGCGATCATCGCCATGCTCGACATCAGATTGTGCGAATGGAAGGGATATCCACGCCATGGGAGACGATGGGAGGGAGGAATCGGACGTCAGATACGACGCCAGCGCACCTAAGTTGTCTTCCTCCTCCCCTCCCCCCCCCCCTCCCCCCCCCCCCCCCCCCCCCCTCCCCTCCCCCCCTCCCCCCTCCCCCTCCCCCTCCCCCCTCCTCCTCCTCCTCCTCCTCCCCCTCCTCTCCCTCCTCCCCTCCTCCTCCTCCTCCCCTCCTCTCCCTCCTGCTGCCTCCCCTTTTCCTCGTCCTTTCCTCCGTCGTCGTCCTCCTCCTCCTCCTGCGCCCCCCCCCCCCCCCCGGTCTGGACCCCCCCTTGCCCCGCCCGCCCCCTGGTTCGGACCCCTGGGGGTCCGGACCGCCCCCCCTGGACAAGACTCCCCCCGGTCCGGACCCTGGTCCACGCCCCCAATGCGGACCCCGTTGTTTGTCGCCGCAATCGTCGCCGTCGTCATCGTCGCCGTCGCCGTCACCAGCGGGCACCTCGATCTCCAGCTCGCCCATCCGCTCGCTCTTCAACGCGCTCGAGTAGAGCGCATCATCGTCGTCGTCGTCCACCTCCTCCTCCCCCTCCTCCTCTTCTTCCTCCTCCTCCGCCTCCTCATCCGCCTCCTCCTTCCCCTTTCCTCCCTCTTGCTCCTCCTCCTTCCGCCCCCGCTCTCTCCTCCTCCTCCGCCTCCTCCTTCGCGCTCTCCTCCTCCCGATGCAAGCGCCGACCCAATCGGAAATCGCGTCGCACCGTCGCGTGCCTTGCGCTGGAACGGCATCCAAATCAAATCGCGATCGAGTCGCGGCGGGGGGTGGTTTCCCCCGTCGAATCGGCGATCTTCTGATTTTGCCAGGGGGATGTTTCGGGCGCTTTTACCTAACAGCTTGTTCTGATCGGTTTCTAGTGGGGTCAAAAGAGAGCAGCAAATGACTCCACAGGGGGGTCTGGGCGGGTGCCGGACAGGGTGCCGCGGAAGTCGTTTTAAGCCAACGGTCACACACTTCGTGCTCTTCGACCTCCCAGAATTCCATTCCCGGGCCACATTCTGAATGCCCGGAGCCAACTGTAGGCCACTTCGTGCTCTTCGAGTCCCCAGAATTCCATTCCCGGGCCACATTTTGAATGCCCGGAGCCAACTGTAAACCACTTCGTGGTCTTCGAGCCCCCAAAACTCCATTCCCGGGCCACATTTTGAATGCCCGGAGCCAACTGTAGGCCACTTCGTGCTCTTCGACTTCCCAGAACTCCACTCCCGGGCCACATTTTGGATGCCCGGGGCCAACTGTAGGCCACTTCGTGGCCTTCGAGTTCCCAGAACTCCATTCTCGGGCCACATTTTGGATGCCCAGAGCCAACTGTGGGCCACTTCGTGGTCTTCGAGTTCCCAGAACTCCATTCCTGGGCATGATTTTGAATGCCCGGAGCCAACTGTAGGCCACTTCGTGTTCTTCCAGTTCCCAGAACTCCATTCCCGGGCCACACTTTGAATGCTGAGGCAGGCTGATGCTGAGGCTGAGGCAGGCTGAGGCTGAGGCAGGCTGAGGCTGAGGCCGAGGCTGAAGGCAGACTGAGGCTGAGGCTGAAGCAGGCTGAGGCTGAGGCTGAGGCTGAGGCTGAGGCTGAGGCAGGCTGGCTGAGGCAGGCTGAGGCTGAGGCTGAGGCTGATGCAGGCTGAGGCTGAGGCAGGCTGAGGCTGAGGCCGAGGCTGAAGGCAGACTGAAGCTGAGGCTGAAGCAGGCTGAGGCTGAGGCTGAGGAGGCAGGCTGAGGCTGAGGCAGGCTGAGGCTGAGGCTGTGACTGTGACTGCCGTTGCCACTGCGACTGTCATCGCGAATGCGACTACGACTGCGAGAACAGCAGAATTCTACAACTGGATTCTCATCTGAATCTTAAGGGGAATGCTTCCAGATATGCTCCTACACATCGCTATTAGGTTGCTTTGCCGGGATAATTACGATGCATCGGTCGAACCGAACCGGCCGAAACGAAAATCCTCGGCCGAATCGAACCGGCCGAACAGGGCCGAACTGGACCGCGCAACTGGACCGGCCGAACGAGATTCGCCAACTGGCTCGAGCATGACCTGCTGGACCGAACCGGACGGTGATCTGAACGGGAATAGCCGAACCAACCCGACGGCGCGCCGAACCAGACCAAACCGAACCGAATCGGGGCCATCGCGCGCGCGGGGCGACTTGGCCTTAGCCTCGAGCTCGCCGCGAATCTCACCCGACACCGCCAAATTCTCGTTCGTCTCGTCATCGCGGAGTCTCGAGACGCAACGCACGGGGGCCCTTTAGACAGGCGCGCTCGAAGCCATCAGGGCAGCCCCTCTAAGACGTCTCGAAAGTGTCAAGGGCTGCATCTGCCGACGGGGGCGCTAGAATCATACCCTTCAAGAAGGTTAAAAGAGCTGAGATACCTGTTTAAACGAGAACCTGGCGACTGAACTCGCAAGCGGATCCCGCGAAGCTGACCTCCGACGACAGATTGGAGGAGCCGAGACGAAAACGAGGCCTGTGCTTGGGTTTTTTTCGCCGAACCGGCATCGCCGCCACTGTCGATGCCGTCGCCGAACTCACTGTTGTTCGCCCGTGCGCGAAAAGAAGCCAACTCCTTCTCAGTCTTTGCAATTTCCATTGTCTGCTCGTCCTTGACGTGAATAAAAAGCTCGAATGCCTGTGCCATGACAGGTGAAGAACTCAATTCATCTGCGCCACCAGAGATGTCAGCACAAAAATCAGGGCATCGGTACCCTTGCAAGCCATCGCGCCCGACAAATCAAGATCTGGGTCGCTCGAGTAGAGCGGGAGGGCAACACCGGGCCGCTGTGCCCAGAGCTCGACTCCTCCCGGCTTGAGCCAACGTGGCTACGAATGACGCCGATGACGATGATAAGGTTCATGTGCTGATGATAGTGATTGAATGATGATGGTGGCAACGGCGGCGATTGCCAACGACGATGACGTTATGCGGCAGCGCTGGCAACGGTGATGGTGAAGAAGTGCGCCCGCGCGGATAAACGAAATTGTCACACGTGTTTGAGGAGCACTACGTTGCCATGCTCAGCAAACACATCGTTTTGAACGGGCTTGGACACGATCGCATGGCGGCGAACGCGCGCGGCCCGCATGGCATTTCCACGCCGCCACAGCGGATGGAAACAGGCACAGACATAGGGCATCATGTTTCCAATGTGAAAGAGGCTATTTCATGTTCAAACCGCGATTTGGGACGACCCCGAATATATGGTTATCCCGATTATCAGGTGCTAACACCGCCTGGTGCAAACACCGTCTCTTCTCTAATGGTAACCGGCCGCTGCCGGGAAACACGTGGGTTGCTCAGCATTGGCACCACGATTTGGGGTCCCGAAGCGGTGCGGCGACTGACCGTGCGGTGACCTTGAAATCCCAAGACCTCACCGCACGGTCCGTCAACGCACGCTCTTGGGACCCTGGAGGCCCCTGTTGCCCGAGACATCCTCGGAGACGGCTTCGAGTCCCAAAACACTGCGGCGACCCCGAATCCCCACCGCTTCGCCGCACAATGTGGTCACCACCCCGTTTGGGGGTCCCCGACATATGAGGGCGAACTGGGGCGTGCAGCTGCGGGTGGTCACTGCTCCCGGCCACTTCCGCCACCGCGCGCTCGGCCCCGCCATCACCACAGCTATCACGTGCCACGCCAGGCGTGGACACCAGGCGGACAGGAGGAGGCGGAGGACAGGAGAGGACATCCGCATAAGAGGATCAACGTCAACACACCTGGACTGGTGCCTCGCGCGCGTTTGGCAACATCCTTTTGCGACTTGGTAATGCAACGGCCCTGACTTCTCACTAGGGCCGGCAGGGGGCATACCCCGAAGCTTCAAGGGGTGAGTTCCGAGGTGGCCCCGTAATAAGGCTCGTTACCTTGTGGGTACGAATCCCTGCGGGCCACTGCGGGGGAGCAGCTGCTGGCCCTTCCGCGTGCCCGTGGAATGCAGGAGGAGGAGGAGGAGGAGGAAGAGGAGGACGATGAGGAGGTTAACGAGAAAAAACTGCAAAAGCATGAACTGTCGATGGTCCGCGCGGATTTCTTTGATCTGCGCAGTGCACCCCTGGCGGCAACTCCGGCGCCGCTCCTGGCGCGTTCCGTGCGCCAGCGAGGCGGTCCAACCCAGATCCCAAAAATTCACGTGGACCGTCATAAGTTGATGTTTATGCCGTTTTCTTCGAGAAGAATGAGGAAAAGCAGAGGCGGACGAGGAAACAACCCAGAAGCTGTGAGGCCCTGCCGCGCAACACTGCTACTCTCTCTGTCTCTCTATCTCTCTCTCTCTCTCTCTATCTCTTTCTCGCGTTCTCCAATCACCCTCCTGCCGCCTCTCCCCCTCCGACCACTGGCCCCCTCGCCCCAACTCCCCGTGCGCGCCGTCGAACGAGCGCGCAGCGGCATCGGCGGCCTGCGCGCGGGGAGGAAAGCAAAAACGTCTGCTTCACGGAAGGACGTGACGTGGATGCGGGTTGGGGTGGGGAAAAAAGGCAATCACTCCAAACCGCACCTTGAAGTTTCCCAACCCCACTCACGAGCAGCAAACCTGTCCACATTTAGCATGGGGAAACAAATCCTGGAAATGGGTCCTGGACCCCCTGAAGTCTTCCCCAGGAGGAGCTCTTCATCCTGAGTAGTCCCACCAGCCCTCTGGGCGTAGGTGGTCTAACGATGTTGAGGCTTTCCTCTTCCTGGAAACCCTTTTTCCCTTCGGGAAGGCCCCAAGACGGGCCAACAAATGCCCCCAAGACGGCCCCAAGAGCGCCCAAGAGCGCCCCAAGAGGGCTGCAATAGCGCTCCAAGGGGTGGTTTCCAGGGAGCCCCAACACAACCCCTCTTGGGCCCCAGGAGGGTCCCAAGAGAGCCCCAAGACGGCCCCAAGAGGCCCCCGAGCGGCCTCAGCGAGCCCAGCCAAGATGACCTCCAAGATGGCTCAGATAGCTGGGTCAATATGGCTCCCAAGAAGCTCCAAACAGCCCCAAGACCGTTCCAAGAGGGCCCAAGAGCGCTCCAAGAGAGCCCCAAGAAGCAGTTTGCGGGCTCCCGAGGGGGAGCTGAGTTGAGGACCCCCCAATCCTGTAATCGATGGCCTCCAAGATGATCCCAAGAAACCTTCCTCGGTTACCAGGAGGGTTCCAAGAGGGCCCCCCAACATCCCAGAGAACACCAGCAGCAGCAGCAGCAACCGCACGAATACCTCTAGATGGTTCCATGAATCCTCGTCCGCGTCGTCCTCATCCTAACTCTCGTCCTCCTCGCCCTCGTCTTCATCCGCGCCTTCGTCCTCCTATTCCTGCTCGTCCTGCTGCTGCTCCTCCTCCTCCTCCTCCTCCTCCTCCTCCTCTTCTTCCCCTCGCCCCCACGCGGCCCCCAGGGATGGCCCGAAGAGGCCTTCCAAGGCCACCCCTTTGCTCCCAGAGATCTCTCGGTTCGCCCTGGTTGCTCGCTTTGATTCCCTAGATGCGTCTCTTCGTCCCTTATCCCCTCAACTCTCATGGGCAGGGCTTCTGAACGGGCTGGTGGGGATACGTTTTTTTGGTCGCGGGCGGACGCGGATTTGCAGTCGCCGAGCTGAGAGGTCCGGGCCACGGGCCTGTCAAATTAGCAACGCGCAAGCCTAAACGAGCAGCGGCTAAACCACACTCAAAACCTACCGCCGGCGGGGCCGCGTGCTGATGGGAGGCTGGCTGAGCTGACTGCAAACGGCCAGGGTAGCTGATGCACCATGCGAGTGAATTGGCTCCAAGACGCCGGGAGGGGTCGAGACCTGCCCGGTAACAGACCACACGTCAACCGAGCGGGGCGGTGCCACCAGGCGGGCGGAGCCTGCGAGGCGGCGCGCAGCCAGGGGGGCGGAGTCCGAGGGTGGGAGAGCACGCGAACTCAAGAGGGCACCGCGGGAGGAGGTCACCCGGTACCAGAACGACCTCGTCGCCTCAGGGCGCCAGGGGCCAGGGCCACAGCTGAGAGGCGGTGGCGACAGCGGAGGAGTACCGACCACTGCAAGAAGGCTGAACCACTCCTGAGTGTGACGGCCGGAGAGCCTCCAGGGGGCCGGCACCAGGCGCGGCCCGCTGAGCAACTAATGTGACCAGACAGCCAGGAATTGCAGACGCAACCGCGGGAGCTGGCCAGGGGACGTGTGCCGAGGACGCTGCGTAGAGGGAGGGGCAGGAGAGACCGGGGCAGGTGGGAACTGACATCACCTGCCCGGCACGGGGGAGAGGTGTCCTCCAGGGTGACAAACGCCAGAGGACGGCCGGGGGCCGCACGAGCACTGCAAGTCAGGCTGCAGGAACACCCGGCTGATGGCCGTCCCATTCTGTAGAGAGAGAGGGAGAAAGAGGCAGGGAGCCAGGGAACCGGCTGATGGCCGTAAAAGTTAGTATGGGAACACACGACGCCATGGGATTGGCTTGAGGACAATCCTTGCCCACGGCTGATGGCCGTCCGCTTTCTTGGTATCTGGGCAACCCTGACAGCCCGACCACTGATCTCATGGCCCGGGGGGGCCGTGGCCGCCAGTCTGCTCGACGGCGCTGGAAAGGTGCTCCGTCTCCCGGCTGATGGCCGCCTGATCGACTGAGAGGGAACTGCCAGGGAACGGCTGTTGGCCGTGTGCTCTTGTTTCTTCCCGAAGAAAGTGTCGGGGCGCCTATTTCGGCAGCTCCACTGGTGCTGAAGGCCCCGTCTCCGGCGACGCGCTCCCCTGCCAGCTGCTGTCTGGAGCGGTTGCTGGCCAGGGTCTGACCCTTGCGCAGATGGCGGGCCCTGCGCTGTGGGGGCAGCCCCCAGCCTGTGGAACTCCTCTGCGGAGTTGCGGCGTTGCTGGGAGCTGGCCCGGGGCAGCGTTCCGAGGGTCCATGCCCTGGGCGGCGCCCGAGTCCGCTGGCACAACGGAGACGAAGCGTGCAACACCAGAACGGACTTTGCGAAGAGGCGCCCCCCAGGGTGACCGGGTGACCGAGGTCAGGGGACGGCTGATGGCCGCGCGCGAACTGCGAGTCAGGCTGCTGGAACACACGGCTGACGACCGCCCGATCTGCCCCCAGAGGTGCCCTCCCAGGTGACGAGCGCCATAGGGGATGGCTGGTGGCCAAACGAGCACTGCAAGTCAGGCTGCAGGAACATGCGGTTGATGGCCGCCCCATTCTTCTTGTATAGAGAGAGAGGAAAAAAAACAAATCAAAAAAAAAACTTGAGGACACACCTTGTCCACGGCTGATGGCCGTCCGCTCTCTTGGTGTCTTGGGTGCCCTGTCAGCCCAATATCTGATCTAATGGCAAGGGGAGGCCGTGGCCGTCAGTCTGCTCGGCGGCGCTGGAACGGGGCTCCGACTCAAGGCCGATGGCTGTCTGATCGTCTGGGAGGGAACTGCCAGGGAACGGCTGATGGCCGCGTGCTCTTGTTTCTTCCCGAACAGAGTGCCGGGGCGCCTATTTCAGCAGCTCCGCTGGTGCTGAGAGCCCTGTCCTCGGCCACGCGCTCCCCTGCCAGCTGCTGTCTGGAGCGGTTGCTGGCCAGGGTCTGACCCTTGCGCAGATGGCGGGCCCTGCGCTGTGGGTGTAGCCCCCAGCCTGTGGAACTCCTCTGCGGAGTTGCGGCGTTGCTGGGAGCTGGCCCGGGACAGCGGTTTGAGGTCCCATGCCCTGGGCGACCCCCGGGTCCGCTGGAACGACGGAGACGAAGCGTGCAAAGCCAGAACGGACACTGTGACGAGGCGTCCTCCAGGGTGGCCAAAGCCAGGGGACGGCCGATGGCCGCGCGAGAGCTGCAAGCCAGGCTGCAGGAACGCACGGCTGACGGCCGCCCCATTCACCATACAAGAAGAGAGAGAGAGAGAGAGAGAGAGATTACGCCTGATGGCCGTCACCTCTTGTCCAAATGCTAGTAGGTGGTGAGACAAGTCAGGCGCTGGCGGAGCCCGAGCACCCAGCGCGCCTGAAAGTGGTTGCGGGTGTGGGCGCGGCATCCGTGCGCTATTGCACGCGCATCTAACCAGCCGAGGCTGTCTAGCTATGCTGCGCCTTGAAAAAGTGTGGGGGCGGCCGCCTGCCCCAGCGGTTGGCGTTGCCGCCTTCCTCCTCTCTGTGCTCGTTATCTTCCTCCTTCTCATCCTCAGCCTCTTTCCCCCTTGAGGGGTAAACGATAGGGGACCGATCGGCTTAGGGTTAGAACATGGAGCCGGGATCGACGACACATCGCGGATAGATCGGCGATAGGCCTCCGATGGCGAAACCGCACGTGCCCTGGCTGGGTGGGCTAGCAGGCCCCTGTCGCCCAGAAGTGGTGGGCGCTTGGGGATCGAGGCGTCCCCTCCTGCGCCCATCTACCCCTGACGTTGTCCCTCTGTCTCCCCTCATTACTCGTCCTTCTCCGATCCTTCATCCCATCATCCCTCCTCGTCCATCATCCTTCTCCGATGCTTCCTCCTTCATTCCTTACCACCCGATCCTGAGAAACCAAACTTCTTGGAGGTCCGCGTAGTTTTCTTGGGTCGGCGATGGCCCCCTCCCTCCTTGGCGCGCGGGGCGCGCCTGGGGCGGTGCTGGAGGCGCCGCCAGGGAGGCCCAGCGCCGATCCAAGAAATCTGCCTGGAGCTCAGAGAAAATATGCTGATACCGATGTTTGCTGTTCGATTATCCTTTATCGCGAACTTGGATAATTTTTCTTGCGCAGGCTGCAGAGCCTAAGCCCAAAGCGTAAGCGGCCCGCGGCGAACCGCGGGAAGCAGGGCTGCAGCAGCCTGGAGCTCGTGGCCAAAGCTGGAGCTCGGAGACGACAATCATGGCGGACAGCCCCACCAGCCCCCGCACCACCTCCACCATCAAGCGAACTTGGATTTGAGCATTACTTGATGGGGGGTGGCGACGAACGGTGGGGGTGGGTGGGGGGGAAACGTGCACCCATCCTCACCCTATTGGGCCCCGAAGGGTCCCCTCAAGTGTACGAAAAAAGGTGCACTTCTCTCCACCCTCCCAACTGCTGCACCCCCATTGCTCAATGCCCGATCGGATCCTCCCCCTTCCCCCACCATGAGGCCTGCAGGTCCACCGGGCCGCAGCACCAGCACCGCCGCGCCTCCCACGGCGAGACCGCGTCCGTCAGAGCCAGCCGGTACGAGTACCTCCGGGAGCTGGCGAGGAGGCCCCGGGGGAGGCCCGGCTCTCCGACGAGGTCAGCAGAGGGTAGGCGTGCCACGGCTCGGCGACGGCCTTTCCTTCCTCTCCTCCTTCTCTTCCCCTCTCCCTCGCCTCCTTCTCCTTCTTTACGCTGGGCAACCTGAAGCGTCTACACTGGAGCGTTCAGATGGTGCAATCAGCCGACTTAGCAACAGTGGTGATCAGATCGGTGTGAATCAGGCGGCAGGTACAGGAACAGCCGAGTGCCCACAGAGCGCAGAGTAACTCGCGGTGCTGGCCGCCAAGGTGGAGAGGGGAAAGACGAATGGGAAGGCCTCCTCCTTCCGCTCCTCCTCCTCCTCCTCCTCCTCCTCCTCCTCCTCCAAGTTGCCCGGCCCTCCCCCCGGCCCTCCCCGCAGGCCCTCCCCCCGGCCCTATCTGGCTCAAGGGGCACCCCTCGTATGCCCACGCGCACAGATACCCATCGGTCGGAAGAAGTAGGTAGAAACATCAAGTAGGAAGGCGTTGAAAGTCGATTGGGTTCCGTCCGCCCCATAAGGAGGATGGAAAAAGGTGAAGCCCCTCGATCATTGAAGTAAGAAGGCGCTTAAAGTAGGGTGGAATCTGGGACTCAAAAAATACCCACCTTCAACGACCGACGGGTACTGCGTACTCAGACGACGCCAGGGCGAAGACAAAATCGGGTGAAGATCAATCGAGGATCTCTGATGTATCGGGCGCCGCGGCCTTCTCGGAGCGTGCCGGCGCGCTGCGGAACGCTCAGAGAGCGTTCCGGAACGCTCTGGAACGGACTCGTCCTTGTTCTCGTCCTAGACCCGTCCGAGGAGCCTCCTTCGGACCTGTGCAACCGACGAGGTCAAGCGATCCGGGGACAAGGGGGGCGTGCGGGCCCGATGACCCGGGTCAACGCCGGACCCATCTAACAAAACAGACACTTATTCTGCCTCGACTTCGGCAACTGGGATTCTTTACGGGGCCCCGCCAGAGGCCTCCTAGGCGGAGTCCAAGCACATGGGGTCGGCCGATCGCGCCGCATCGCCCATGCATCGGCGACGTCGGCGGTGCATTGGCTATGCCAGCGTGGAGAAACTCGGGCTCCGCATCGAGTCGCATCGCCGATGCATCGGCCATGCGGCGCGATCTTCTGGCCACATCAACTCCGACCCCACCTGGGAGGCCTAGCTTCCTGATCCCCGCGGGCTATCGAGTGGATCTGGGGCGGAAGACTGCCCCCCCGGAAAGAGGCCAGGACATCCGGGGAGCCGGGCGCTGAAAAAGGAGGAAGAGGGGGAACACGAGGAGGAGGGAGCAGAGGAGGGGGGGGCGGATCGAATGTCAAAGGACTCGGCGGAGGAGGAGGAGGAGGAGGAGGCGGAGAAGGAGGAGGAGGAGGCGTCGGTCGTCGGGAATGTGGGGAAGCAGGCCAATCAACTGCCCCCAGGGAGATACAAACAAATCCGCCGACCCCGTCGGCGCGTGCGGGAGGCTTTTTCGTTTGAGTTGTCGTCGTCGCCGTCGCCGTCCTCGTCCTCGTCGTTGTGGTCGTCGTCGTCGTCGTCGTCGCCGCTCCCCCCTGTCCCTGGGCCCTCTGCCTGCACCAGCTGAAAGGAACCTGAGTAACGTTCTCAGGGCTCGACAAGAAACCCCTTCCCTGTGATCCCTTCCCCGCGCAAGGCGGTGGTCCCAGGGGGGTCCCGACCGGGGTCCTGGGAGTGGGCTCAAAGGGAGTTCTGACGAGGAGGGGGAGGGGGAGGAGGAGGACGAGGAGGAGGAGGAGGAGGAGGAGGAGGAAGAGGAGGAGGAGGAGGAAGAGGAGGAGAAGGAGGAGGAGGAGGAGACGGAGGAGGAGAACGTTGTGACCCCCCCCAGAAGATATCCCTTTCGATTTCGTGCCGCCTGGACGCCTCGAGCTCACTTGTGCCGCGGCCTGCTCCAAGATGGCCCTGAAACAGGCCAAGACCGCTCTAAGACGGCCAACGATGCCCTCGGGACGGCCTCAGGAGCTCTCAACGCGCCCAAGGAGGCCTCCGAAAGGAGCCCCACGAGGGCCCCTAGAAGCGAAACTGAACGACTTCCACTCAGTCATTATGTGTTTTTCGCGTCCTCGCCATTTGCGGCTTCCGACGCTCCAAGACGGCCTAGATAGCCCCCCAAATCGCCCCAAGACGGCCCACGAGGCTGCCGAAAGCGCCCGACAAAGGTCAAAGACGGCCCCACGACGGACCAAGACGGACCAAGACGGCCCCAAGACCGCCCACGAGGCCCCCAATACGGCCGACGAGGGCCCCAAGAAAGCCCCAAAAGGCTCCTCCCGAGAAGGGGCACACCAATCGACGGGAACACTCCAAAGAGAACCCCAAGAGGTTAACTATTCCAACAAGTTCACATGATTTCCTTTCAAATTTTTGAATGCTGCTCATCGTCGCCGTCGTCGTCGTCGCCGTCCCCATTCGGGGTTGGCGGCACTGGCCGTAAGACATAAGCAACCGATACACATTCCAGGATGTTCTAAATCCGCCGATCCGGCGTGTGAGTTTCAAGGAGTCTCAGCTACAGCCTCGAGGCTGAGCTTCAGCCTCTGGGGGGGTCGCCGGGGTGGCTCTGCCGGGGAAGGGGGGGTGGGGGGGGGGGGGGGGGGTGCGAGTTTCCGGCGAACCCCGGGGCCGCTCCGGGGGAGTGGAAGATAGGGGGGGGGGGGGCGCCATGCTCCGCTTTTTCCGGCGCTTTGGAGGAGGGGGGGGGCCCAAGAGACCCCCAAGGGGTTCCAAGAGGGCCCCGAGTCGCCGAAAAATCGCTCCAAGACGCCCGAGATGGCCTCCAGACGGCCCAAGGTGTCTCCAAGACGCCCCAAGAAGCTTCCAAGAGGCCTCCCAAGAGGGCCCCAAGAGGCCAGAATCGTTGATTTTCATTGGTTTTCTCAGGGTTTTTAGCGTTCTTGCCTTTTCGGGCGTCCGACGCTCGAAGACGGCCCAAGAGGCCCCCAAGTCCGTCCCAAGACGGCCCACGATGCTTCCAACACGGCCCAAGAGAGCCCCAAGACGGCCCAAGAGGGCCCCAAGACGGCCCAAGAGGGCCTCTGGACAGCCCAAGAAGGCCCCAAGAGAGCCCCAAGAGGGGCCCAAGAGGGGGACCACGAACCGAAAGAACCGAGCTTTCCGCCCCAAGAGGCCCCCAGGAGGCCCCAAGAGACCCCCAAGGGGCCCCAAGAAGCCCACAAGAGGCCCAAAAGAGGTTCCAAGAGGCCCCAAAACAGCTCCCCAGAGGCCTCCAGACTGCCTCCGGCAGGCCCCCGGTTTCTTCCGCGGCACCGCCCAGGGCGCCACCGGCAGGATGTCCTCCGTCTCATCGTTTTCCTTCAAGTTATCGCCTCTTCCTCATTCTCCTCCTCCTCCTCTGCGACCTCACTCCTATCCCTCAACGATCGCGTCACCGAGTGCCTCTTCTTTGAAACATCCTCGCTCTTCAAACGCACATCCATACACACATGCATACATACCTACATTTAAACACATTTGCATACATAGAAAAACAATCTTCCAGACATACATACTTACATTCACACACATACACACATATTATCATACACACATACAAACATACATACAAACTAAATACATACATACGCGCACAAGCATACATACATACATACGTACCTACACACAGGCACACATGATCAATGCATGCATACATGCATGCACGCGTACATACACACACATATATCGTGAAACTCACCGCGTGCTCGAAACTTGAGAGAGACCGCGGGAAGTCGAGAGAAGCCGCGGAACGAGGCCTCTACTACTACTACCACTACTACCACAACCACTACTACTACTACTACTACTACTACTACTACTACTACTACTACTGCTACTACTACTACTACTACTACTACTACTAATACTACTACTAGTACTACAGGAGCGTTTCCCAACTAGTATGTGTGTGTGGGTGATGCTGTGTGCGCATGTCTGCGGCGCAGGTTAAGTGGTGTGACTGTGTGTGTGCGTTTGAGTGTGCGCCCATAATTTCTGCGTCTGGAGAATAACCCCGAGCGACCCGGATCGGCGGCACTGGCCGAAGGCCACTACAATATTTCCATATTGTTTGGCGGATCCTCGTCCCCTCCATCTCCCAAATTACGGTTTTGTGTGAAAAAGCAACGCTCGTTTGTGTGTTTCGTGTATTTTTCCCTCCCCAGAGGAGGGCCGCCATTCGAGGGTCTTTCGGGATTGCGCCAGCATCTGCCTACTGACGGGGCACCATGTGGCCTGGGAGGGACCCCAAGTCGCAGTCTGGAGACGCAACAGTGGCGCAGCCCCCTCAGGGGGTGAGACAACACGCAACATCCCAGGGTAAGAAAGGAGGGAGGGAGAACAGCAAGGGGCACGACAGCGATCATGGTGGCGATGTCGACGGCAGCGGCGGCGACGACGGTCCCAGGAGGTCTCTGGAGGCCCCGAGAGGCCTCTGGAGGTCCCCTGGAGGCCCAAATCAGAGCAGCACAGCATGTGAACAGGCAGTGGACTATCCCCGATCCTCCGCCGCAGCCGCCAACGACGGCGGCGCCGACCGACAAGGCACCCCTGAGGCTGCCGAAGGCGCGCGCGCCTCCGCCGGTGCTAGTTCCCCACACGGCCGTCGGCGGCGTCCACGACGTCGGGGGGAGGAGCGAGGAGGAAGAGAAGAGGAGGAAGAGAGGATAGGATAGGAGATGGAGAGGAGACGCGCGGCGCTGCAGATCCCACGCGAGGACCCAACACACAGGAGGGCTTCGGGAAAACCATGGAAGTCCTGGGGGACGGCCCTCTTCCCCCAAAACAAGAAGTCGGCAGCGGCGAAGAGGGGGGTGTCCCAGAGGGGGGGGTGCAAATCATGGCAGGCGGCATGTGCGCGGCCCAAGGGGGGGCCAGGGACGTAATGAAGTAAGAAGAGGCGCCATGAAATCTGAGGAAAAATCATGGCCCGCGCCATGAAATCCCCCCCCCTAGTCATCACCCCCTCTTTGCCGCCCCCGCAGAAGGGGAGGACCCGAGGGGAGCACGAGGCGCCCCCGGGCCTCTCCACCCTGCCACTGGCTCAAAGCCCCGAGCCGTTTCGCAGCAGCCCCGGCGCCCGAAGCCCGCCTCCACAGCCTCCACGCTGTGAAGCAGCGGTCGCTTCCGCTCGGCGGTGGACACACCTCCCTTTAGTAGGCCTCCCCTTGGTGAAAACGGCCTGGGACCGAAACCGACGGACCTGGACCCGCAAAAATGACGGCCGCGACGCCCTCTCGCGAGCCGACAACGGCCAATTCCTTAATCGACGTGTCAGGGTAGGAGGTCTGTCCACCCCCGATCCACTTTCTAGAGGCCTCACAGACGGGCCCCGCGTAGATGGGGACGGGGGATCGCGCCGCATCGCCGATACAATGGCGACATCGGCGATGCACCGGCGCCGTCGGCGTAGAGAAGATCGGACCCCGCATTGCGAATCGTTGCGCAGCATCGACGATGCATGGGCAATGCGGCGCGATCCTCCGACCGAAGCCTAGACTTCGAGTCACCAGAGTTCTGGTGGGAAGCCACGGGGCACCGCCCGCGCCAGCTGCGCACATGCGCGCGCAACCTGGGCGACCCGCAGAGATGCGCGAGGACAATTCGCGCCTCGCCATTCGCACGGCCTGGGCCAAGCCATCCTTCCTCCAGGGGGGAGCGGGGCGGGGGCGCGAGCAGATCGCAAGGACGTCTTGGGAGGAGGGCCACCCAGGAACTGTCGAACACGCGTGCGCATTCCCACTTGCGCCCGTGCGTCGGCATCCCTGCCTGTGCTCGGCTGGATAGGAAGAGCGAGGGGTGAGGGAGGGAGGGAGGGAGGGGAACGGCAAGGGGCGGGGGCTTCGAAAAAGGCGCGGGGGGGAAGGGCGGCAAGAGGCGGGGGCTTCGAAGGAGGCGCGGGCGGGTTCTTTGAGACCCTCCGGGCTCCCGAGAAGCCTTCCGAACAGCCCATGGGCCCTGGGCTCTTCGAAAACAGGCCCATGCCATCTAGGAAGACCCTCCCCCTGGACCAAAACCGAAACGACACCACCCCACCTACGGCACGACGGCGTTGGAATGTCAAGCACTTGCCCCGCGCAGCCTTTGCTTGCCATCGCGCAGACCCCGCAATGGCGTCGGGAGGCCACCGCGCCACGCCGGCGCCGAACGCCACCCAAAGCACCGTTCGCAGCAGCACCGACGCGGGTTCCACGTACTGGCCACGCGGGTTCCCCCTCGCGCCGCCCCCTGCGCACAGAGCTGGCTGCACGGAGCGCCGCGGCGCGCGCGGGAGCCGCCGCCGCCTCCGCCCGTGGCCGCATTCGTTTCGCCGCCGCCTTCGCCCTCCCGTTAGGAAGCACATGCTGGGAGGTTTTCGCCGGAAGGACCAAGGAGGATCAAGCCCATTGGGGGGCCGTTGCGCCGGAAGGGGCCTCGGATGAAGCAGGATTAAACCGGATCGCGCGGGGTTGAGCGGGATCGAGTCGGATTAAGCGGGAGTGGGCCGGATTTCGAGCCGGGGAAAAATCAGAACTTGATCTCCCAGGAGTCGCATCCGACTCCCCAGGGACCCCCGACGTACGTGATTCCTTCACGACGTCGACCCTCGCAGGTCTCGACCCATTCCCCGGGGCCGCTTTCTCGTCCTGAATCGCTTCTTCACAATTCCGAAGGCTGGTTTGCATGACCCGAGGGGGTCTAGGTTCACCGCCGCCGTCGTCCTTACCCCCGCCGTCGGGGCACCGCTTGCGCTGCGCGCCGAGCCGCGCGTGGAAGCCGGCGCCCGCCGCCCCCATCGCCACCGCCAGCACGGCGGGGGGCAACGCACGCCGAAGGCGGCGGAGGGCGGTCGAAGGGTCCTCTGCGCCGCGGGGGGGGCTGCCCGCGGCTGCGGCGGCGCGCGGCTACCTCGCAAGGGGGCCTGCAGCCCAGCAGCCTGGCCTTACGTCGGGCCTGTCCCTCTACTTCGGAATATTCACAAATAGTCAAAAAGTCCGCCGGCCCCCTTGTGGGGCCACCAGGCTGTAGGCACGTGATTCGCAGTTTCCTGTACCAGTCGTAGGTTGTAGTTTCCAGTGTTACAGTTCTGCTTCTTGCTGGTTACTGTAACTAGTTGAGTTATTGCTGGTTACTGTAACTAGTTGATTGACCGCGCGAGGGGGGGGGAGGCCCAAACAGGATTTTCCAGCGTCCCCTGGGCGCGTTGTCTGAATTGCTGGGGGGGCTCGAAATCGACACCCCTCACGCAGATCCACGGGGTCAGGGTCCAAAAACACAGGGGATTTGCCACATTTCTGAAATTCGGTGCCACCCCTCACGCAGATCCGCGGGGTCAGGGTCCAAAAACATATGGGATTTGCCACATTTCTGAAATTCGGTGCCACCCCTCACGCAGATCCGCGGGGTCAAGGTCCAAAAACACAAGGGATTTGCCACATTTCTGAAATTCGGTGCCACCCCTCACGCAGATCCGCGGGGTCAGGGTCCAAAAACACAAGGGATTTGCCACATTTCTGAAATTCGAACCCATCACGCACATCCATCGCAAGGCGTGGTAACCCAAACTGCGAGAACTCCCTCGGCCCTTTAATCGCAAGGTGTGGTAACCAAGCCCGTAAACCATACATGTCTTACCAATCGCCAGGTGTGGTAACCCCTCTTGTGATCAGTTGGTTTTGCTGATTGCGAATCGGCTTCGCATGAAGTTTCGATACTGCTTCACGACAGCGCCACGGCCTCATGACTTAGCTCTTCCATGGCCCATTCTCCGAGAGAGGGGGCCGGCGGCAGGGGGCGAAGCCCTTACGGATATAATATGGGGATCCCTCACGACACTTCCCAATAATGCCCAAAGACTGACAAATAGACCCATTCCCTTGAGAAAACGTAAATTTTCGGCATAGTCGTTTCTTGGGCCTTCACAATGTCCAAGACGGCTCGCTCTCACCCCCCCCCGGATCGGCGGCACTGGCCAGAGGCCAGCCCAATAGTCAAAAAGTAATATGGGGACGACTTTCTGATTATGTTTGATTGTTGTTCGCTTTTTGTCCTACATGGTTTACTTTTCGTCCGAACTCCGCCTGTAGGGGGACATGCCTGACAGAAGTCTGGCCTTCCCTTCGTGACGGCGGTGGGAACCTGGCGGCGTGCACTGGGCATCGCTCAACCGATCACCTATACTTGGCCTCACTGGCCAAGTCCCCCCCCCTGGGAGAAGGATATGGGCTATAAACCCGTTTCGGGTTTCGAGGGGCCTATCTCCAACGGGGGTGGTGAAATGGTGGGGTGAAGGTGCCATGGCCCGATGGGGAAGGGGATCGGTTGAACGATGCTGAGACACCTCGACAAACCCGATGCGGCCTTCAACCGCGCTCGCAC
>CAUYUJ010016849.1:161703-207884 GCA_963575745.1 Prorocentrum cordatum | reverse complement strand
CCTCCTCCTCCTCCTCCTCCTCCTCCTCCTCCTCCTCCTCCTCCTCCTCCTCCTCCTCCTCCTCAATCTCCTCCTCGTATGCTGCCCACGCGACCCGGGGGCCGAGAATGTCGTGACCTCGCATGGCGGGCTGGAAGCACAGGCAACGGGCCCCACCCCTTCATGGCAGGCATGAGCGGCAGGTTTGCGTCGCGACGACGCGGGCGCTGGTTCCTGGCACACAGTGGGCTTTCCAGATTTGCCAGGATCGTTGATGGCAGCTGTTGAAAATGAATATAGTTAGGTCGGGCATGCCCCCCTGCAGGCGGACTCTGGACGAAAGATCAAACATACTCAAAACATGTTCAAACATAATCAAACAATAACATGTGAATCGTCCCCAGACAATGTTTCACTGTTTTTGAATACTCCTGCTGTGGGATGACATGCCCGACCTAACAATATTGAGCGCCGACGCTGTCGTAGCCGCACCGCCGACGCGTCGCGAACCCACCCGTGATCGTAGTTCCGTGCGCCTGTTTGCAGGCGGCCGCCTCTCGGCAAGCGGCGCGCAGCCTCCGAGAGGAGGGTAGGCGAGAAAGCGGCACGAGCTGCGAACGCACGTCCAACGGCTCCTGTCTGGCCGCGGTGTCACGGCGTCACGCGGTGACCTAGAAGAAGAAGACGAAGAAGAAGAAACATAAGAGTAATAATCATACATACAGTATCAATTAGCATAAGAAGAAACAACGCCATAAACATAAACTTTTGGCGCTCCGCGAGGATGTCCTAGGGTGGCCCAGCACGGATCGAAGAAATCCGCGCGGAGCGCCAACCGATTATGTTTATGGCGTTTTTCTTCGATGTCTGGTCGTGGTGTTACTGCGTCACGCGGTTACCGTGGGCGTGCCAACCTGAGCATCCCACGCAGCCGGAGTGAGGAAACGCTGGGCCTCCCACCTCGGAGTCGGCTGCCCTTCCGTGCCTGGGCCATGGCGGAGGTACCTTGCGGTTCCCAGCGCCTGAGATAGAGCCCTCCCAGATGGGGTCGGAGTACCGATGGGGTCAAAGGATCGTTCTTATCGCCGATGCCTCGGCGATGTACTGGCGATGCACCGGCGATGCCTGCAATGCATTGACGCCGTCAGCGTGGCGAAAATCGGGTTCCGCATCGAGCCGCATCGCCAGTGCATCGACCGTGCGACGCGATCCTCCGATCCCATCTACTCGGACCCCATCTAGGAGGTCCAAATGAGAGCAAGGAGGGTGAAGAGGAGGCCGAAGAGCGACCAGCGGCAAACCCCTCATTGACGTTAGCGACCGCCTTATCGCGGGGGCGCGCGTCAACGGGCCTGGGGCCGCGCGCGCGCCCTGCGTCTCGGGCGAATGATTGCCCCGCTAACGCCGCGCAAATCGTCGGAGACATCCTCGTGCCGCGCGGCCCTGGCCAGCAGCACGGCGGGGCCAAATTGCGAGTGCACCTTCCGTGCCAGTCGCTGGAGATCGAGGGCGGTGCGCGCCCGCCCGCGCCGGGGAAATAGCGTTTCCCTGCGAATCTCGGGAATGCGCCGCGGAAACATCGGCATGGACCTGGCCCGCTCTTCCACCGCCCGCTCGTTCTCGCGCTAGACCAACGACCTGACCATCGAAGCGTCGAAACGCGCGTCGTTCACCTGCGCGCGCGGCGCGCGGCCGCAAACCGCGGGCGATGAGAGCGTGGCCCTTGCTGCGGACAGTCCGCCACCTGTTCGCACAGATGCCCGCTGAGCCAAATCCAGAATCACACACATGCTCTCCCATGTTCCTCGCATCTGGAAGCGCCCGCTCAAGGGCTTCCGCCGCGTCCGCTGAGCGGCGGGGCCCATTCCCCTGCGCCTGCTAGGCTTTCACCCAAGGTTCCAAGCGCTCAAAAGCCCGGGGCTTCGTTATCACAAGACCTTCAGGAGCCACTAAGAAAAGCGCGGCGACTTTCGGAGGCGCGCGTGGGTCGTCAGACACCAGAAACGACGGGACTGCAGTCCAAATGCTGCGCCTTTCCCATGCTGGGCGAGAGGCGCCTCCCTTCGCAGAGGTGCACGCGCGCCCTGCTTCGATGAGCCACGACGGCGTCTGATCCACGCCCAATGCGCGCGGGGGCTTGCCAGGGCGGCAGCCCCCCCCAGGTTGGCCCGGCATCCCCGCGGGCAAGCGCAGACTCTGACTCGACGCCTTATTTTTGCACGTGGTACCTCCAGCTTCACACGCCCCATTCTGCCGCGCATGCCGCGCAGCCGCCGTCGCTGAAGAAATCAAAAGCACCTAGCGAGTTTCGACAGGTCCTCCTCGGGAAAGCCGCTCGTGACCAGACGCCGACGCAGGCCCCGGGCCCCCCGAGTTAAAATGCGGGGGTCGCCGCGCGCCGATAGCTAGACGGCGCGCGGCCCGCGAAACGCTGCAAAGCGCGGCCGAGACCCGATGCCGATGGGCCGATCAAGGCCCCGGCGTGTCCGCGGAAAGAGCAGCGCTTGTGACCCCCGCGCGCGGCGGCCAGCGAACGCGCGCCCTCCGCCCGCCACCGGGCAAATTTGAAGGCCCCGTGAAATCTCGTCCTCTGACGGAAGCCGAACTCTACTTCCATGTCCTCTGCGATGAAACGCCGCCAGGCACCCCGGTTCACCTTGGGCCCTGGGCTCGGGCGTCTACCCCGTCGCATCGAAAGGATTTGCGTCGGCGTCAATGGCCCCCGAGCTAAGGCCCAGTCGCCGGCGCGACATTGGCAATTATTCGTGAGTCATGCCATCCAGAATCTCGCCTGTCCCTGTTGGCCCGCGCTGCGCCACCGCGGGCACAGTGGCCCGCGCCCCGCGCGAGATGGCACCTTTTTCGCTTCCTGGGGCTGATGGGCATGCTGGCGGCGAGGGGCGGGCTTCTCATCGATCTCCAACGCGCGGCCCCTCGGAACAGGGCGGCGACGCCCGCGGGCGCGCTCGGCCGGGGGCCTGGCGCGGCGCAAGGGGGCTGCATCAGGGGCGGCAATCGCCCCGCGGCTTCATCCGATGTGCCGGCGGACAGCGCAGCCAAAGTCTCCAGCCCGCTGCTTGACTGATGGCGCGGAGGCAAGGGTGCTGAGATTCGACGGGTCGGCGGCGCCTGCGACGCGGCGGCGCCTGGCGGGCGCTGCCCAAAGCTGACTCGACTGCGCCGCCCGCGCAGCGACGGCGCACTCGCGCTGGCCCTGAGACGACGTCTTCCAACGCGCAACTCACGCATGAGTCCTGTTACGCATCAAATCCACTGACTGCGCGCGCACTTCCTGGTTGCGGAGACCCCGCGCTCCACGAACCAGCGCGCGACGAGCGCCTGCCGGTCGAGAGCGATACGGCCCGCGGCTTACGCTGCTCGCGCCCACTTGACAACTTCGGAATCCTCTGGGCAGACAGGGCCCCGCGTTCGCTGGGCAACTTCGGGGTGCGCGAACGCCAAGGGTAAAGTCGCAATGGTCGCGCATGAATATCACTGGTCTCTTGGCTGGAAGCCCTGGTCTCTTGGCTAGCCCCCGTCGACGTGGTTTCTTGTCGGGGGGCTTCTTTGCGCCGCTCCGAACCGAGCTTCTGCGGCCGCGCGCCAGTCAGTTCTCTCCAGGCTGGATTGCGCAGCGGAGCGTGCTCGCTGCACCTCTGGGAAGCATTGGCGGGTTCGAGCGTCCGTCCGCCCCTGCATGAAGATGTCTGGCTCGCAGACGGGGCCCTCGGATGCCAAGCTGGGGGCGTAGCGGACGCGCTGCAAAGGCGCCGCGTCGGCCTCGAGGCGCCCATGGACTTTGGAGCCCCACTGCCGGAAACTCCTCTGCCCCTGGGCTCCAGCCAAGCCGACCTTGAGCAACCTCGTAATTGAGTCGAAGGGAAGCCCCTTCCCTTTGATCCCTCCCCCGCCGGGAGGGGGGGAGGGGGGTAGCGACCCCCCCCCCCGGGTCAGATACGACGCCCCCCCCTGGGACTCCTCTTCCCCTGGGCTCCAGCCAAGCCGACCTTGAGCAACCTCGTAATTGAGTCGAAGGGAAGCCCCTTCCCTTTCATTCCTCCCCCGCCGGGAGGGGGGGGGGGTAGCGGGGGGGGGTAGCGACCCCCCCCCCGAGTCAGATACGACGCCCCCCCCCCGTACCGACCTTGAGCAACGTCGTCATTGAGTCGAAGGGAAGCCCCTTCCCTTTCCCTTCCCCGACGGGGGGGGGAGAGGAGGTCCCGGGGGGGGTCCCGGGGGAGTCCCGGGGAAGTCCCGGGTCAGATACGACACCTCCCTCCCCCACCTTCTCGTCCTTCTCCCCGTTCCCCCAAACCATCCCACAGCCCGTGCCTCTTGCTGCGCATTGCGAACAGGGTCGGCGGCACCGGCCGTCAGGCCTTCGCAATATCACTGGTCTCTTGGCTGGAAGCCCTGGTCTCTTGGCTAGCCCCCGTCGACGTGCTTTCTTGTCGGGGGGCTTCTTTGCGCCGCTCCGAACCGAGCGTCTGCGGCCGCGCGCCAGTCAGTTCTCTCCAGGCTGGATTGCGCAGCGGAGCGTGCTCGCTGCACCTCTGGGAAGCATTGGCGGGTTCGAGCGTCCGTCCGCCCCTGCATGAAGATGTCTGGCTCGCAGACGGGGCCCTCGGATGCCAAGCTGGGGGCGTAGCGGACGCGCTGCAAAGGCGCCGCGTCGGCCTCGAGGCGCCCATGGACATTGGAGCTCCACTGCCGGAAGTCCTGAACATTCTGGCGGGGGGGCCCGTGGAGACGCCCGTGGGAAATCGTCGGCCGCGTCTCACTTCGGCTTTTGGGTCGGACCCGGTCAGTGCCCCTGCGCGCCTGATGGGCAAGCGTTCCTGGGCTCATACTTTCACATCCGTCTCTAACGACATGAGCTCGACATAGAGCTTGCTTCCCACGTGGGGGCGCATGGCGTGCAATCGTTACACTTGGGAACACAGTATAGCAAGACGCTCTCGGCCGTTTGGGGGGTCATCCTGTCGGCTGTCAAATGTCTCCAGCGGTTCGGGCGTCTTGCCCAGCCTTGGCAACTAGTGCGTCTCCTTGGGAAATGCTTCAGGTTGATGATCAGGCTTGGCGCGCCCGGCACCGTTACCAGTCATCGCAGCCTCTGGACCGTCAACGCCAATCTCGACCCAAGAGTTTGTTTCAAGGCCGATCCCATACGCCATGACGTAAACACCAAGTGAGGCAAACATCCCGTTCTGGTTGACAAACCCGAACGAACAAACTCCAAACATTGCCCAGTGCGACTCGTGCAACAAAAGGTTGCCTGGCATGGATCGGGGCACGACACAAATGCCCGATCTTGGGTCTGAAAGCTCAGGGGCCATGCTCCGTCATTCGAAGACTTCTCAAGGTCATTGGCCTTGATGTTATTCCTGGGGGTAAACATGCTTGACACATCTGCCCCCTCCCCCGCTGAAGGTTGTTTCTGTCAATTCCGCGAGTGATTCGTCTCGTACTTCAGAATCACCACATTTACTTTGCAATCGCAACATCCACCTCGATATTTTTCATTGCAGCTGTTGCGGTGACCGCCAGGACGCACAACGTCAGGATTCCGATTCATCGTATTTCCAAATGTCACCCCGTATGTTGCCACGTAATCGCAATTCTTTGAAAATTGACCGCGTTCCTTGCTGTCATGTCGATATGATAGCAAGGTGGCCCCTTCTCAAGGACCCTGTGGACGCATGGCTCCAGAACGATGTTGCACGACATGTCGAAGTGAATATATGATATTTATGCGCGCGCGTGCTACGAGAGAGGTGGGCGTACTTTCTCCCAAGTAGATGCGAACGCGTCCAGCCCTTTTTCATGCTAGTGTCAGCGTGTGACTAACCAACACAAGCGGGGCGTGTGATTGAAAAATGATTGCCCTGCTTGGGCGAATCGCGGGGGTGGCGCCCGCCAGATAGAAACGCACGGCGGCGGCGCCGGGGATTAGCGCCGACGCCCAGACGTCAGCCACGGCGGCGGCGCGGTGGCTCCCCGAGTTATCCGAGCCGTGGCGCGCGCGCGATCAAAACAACTGTTTCGCGCCCCGCGAGGTCTACTCATCAGCCCCAGGCGGGATGGGCGAACATCATTTGTTACGCGCAGACTGGCACTACTTGAGCCAAACTTGAGCAGCATCGAGCAAATTAATGCTTAACATAAAAGCGGAGGGAGCGATGGTAACGACTCAAAGCATGCTCACAGGACCATCATTCGTTCGCTCAAGGATGTAGACCCCTCCAGAGCTCCATCCTGGCAAATGCTCCGTCCCGAATTTATGTTTTGACACTCTGAGGGCCCGAAGCAGGCGCCAAGAGGCCGAAACTACCCAATTAAGACAAATCTAGCGGGGTCTTTGCTGATCCTCTTCCTCCTCGTCCTCGTCTTCCGCTCGGGACGGACGAAATCGGGGCGCCTTCCCGCTCGTCTTCCTCCTCGTCCTCGCCCTCCTCCTCCTCATCCTCGTCGTCTCGGCAAGAGGTACCAACCAACTAACCGAACCAGCCGATCACGCGCAGCTGCCTCTCCCGGCGCCCTTTGGCGGAAGACCGAGACGGCCATGCTTCGAGGGGCGTGCCCGGCGGCGAAGCCGAAACTGGCTGCGTGCAGCAGGCAACTCGCAACACGCCCATTCACCGCGCCACCCTCCGCCGATCCTCCTCCCTCCCCCGCCCCCTTCGCCCTCCTCCCCCCCCGCCCTCCCCAACGGCGCGCAGACTGCTGCGGTGCCGAGTCCAGCCCCCCTCCCCCTCCCCCTTCCGCCCTGCCCCCTGGTGAAGCAGCGGCTTGCATGCAGGCAACCCCACAGTCCCTCGGCTGCCCCGGCTGGACTCATCAGGCCCCCCCTGCCAGTCCAGGGCGGTCCCAACACCCCCATCAAGGGAGCGTGGAGCGCCCCAGGGGCGCCGCTGGAAGCGGCACCAGGACCGACCAGGGCCACTCGGGGGGCCTGCTGAGGCCCGCTGGAACTACCTGGAGAGGCTGCCTGTGCGCAGCCTGCGGTCTTGCCGCTTCCCTTCTCCTGCGTGGGCAAGCAGGTACCGGTACCGCTACTCTTGGGACATCGCCCAGGGTGCATTTTGACCAGGATGTCGAGGAGAATCCAGCTTTCTGACCAGGATGTCGAGGAGAATCCAGCCGTGACAACGAGGGTTTTCCAGGACGAAAAGCAGCGGTATCGGTATGTTTTCTTTCTCTGATCGTCTGCCCTCCTGAGAGGGATACACGACGTGATCAACGTAAATTTTGATGGTCCGCGCGAATTTCTTGGATCCGCGATCGACCCCCCTTCCTGGCGCGCGGAGCGCGCCAGGGGCGGCGCTGGAGGCGCCGACAGGAGGTCCCGGCGCAGATCCAACAAATTCGCGCGGACCGCCAAAAGTTAATGTTGTATGCCGTTGTTTGTTTTTCAACTCTTATCTCCTGCTCGTTCCTCCCTGCCCCACTTCCCTCCTTCCTCCCCCCTGCACAACAGAACAGGCAGGGGGGTGCTCCAGCCCAGGCCCGTCGCCGCCCCAGAGCACGGGCGCATCGAAGTGGCAGACCTCCACGCCGGAAGCACGGTGTACACGGCCGCCGATCGTCGACGTCGGCGTCAACGTCGTCGTCGAAGCCGTCGTCGTTTCGTGGGATCTGGGCGTCGCTATTGTTTCACGCTGGCCGTTTTCGCCGGGTCTCGGGAACGGGACGCTCACAAATCGATGCGACTCGAAAATACTTCAGTGGCGCAGGGAGATGAGGTTCGGGGCTTCAGTCACGTATCTTCACGATGGTTGTCAGGAGGCAACTCCTGGGAAATCTTCGTAAGAGCGATCATGGGCCATCAGGGTTCGACGAAGGGGCCACTCGCCCAAACCAGCCTGGATGAAGCCCAAGCTTCGGCCGGATGTGCCAGATTCGGCCATGCCAGCGCGGATGCTGAATTCAGCCTCCGAGGAGTTGCATCCTCGTCAACGTCGTCGTCGAAGACGTCGGGGTGGTGGCTGTTGCAGTCGTTGCCTTCTTGTTCGTCGTCGTCGCCCGTCGTCCGCTCGTTCGCTCATTTTCGTCGCTATCGTCGCCGTCTTCGCGGCCCGTCCGTCCTGCAGGTCGCTCGCCCGTCGTCCGACGTCGCACCCTTCGGCTCACTAGGAACGAGCGTCGACCGTCGTCACCAGTCATTTCTCTCCATCGCCGTCGTCGAGGGTCGACGTTCGAGGATCGAGGTCGGAGGCTTTCTCAGGCGCTTTTGGACCCCGTATGGACTTCGTCGCTGTGGCTGGGTTCTCCGCGAAGTAAGTTCGGGATGCATCCCTGGCCAAGTCTAGGGGCAAATGTTTGAGAAAAATGGGCGTCGTCGAAGTTCAAGACAAGGACCGGCCTGGCCGAGGTTCGTTCCCAGACAGTCGGCGGCTCAAGCAATTACTCGAGACGGCCAATGTTGGTCATACACTAGGGGCCCGACAACAAGAAAACCTTCCCCCCGAAACAACCCTGAGACCCCGGGATGTCCATCGATCTTTGGTGTGGGAACGTCGCGCTGTCCATCGCAAAACCATCGAGACCGAAACCCATGGGCACCCTGGAGGCAAGCAGGGTGTTCCTTGGCATGGGCTTCCACTGTGCTCGGCGGAAAAAGCCAGAGGCCGTGCTCCGGAGCACTCCGAGGAGCCATTCGGCACGAGAGGCCGGCCCCGGGGGAGCTGTCGAGAGGAACTGAGCCGGATCGGCGGAGATCGGCAGCGGAGCCGGGAGAAGTCGGATCGGCAGAAATCGGCAGGCTAGAGGGCTTCCATCGGAAAATCGGATCCCAAATAGGAGTCCGAAGTCGAATCGAATCGGAATCGAAATCCATCGAAATCGAATCGAATCGGAGGAATCGAAATGAGTCCTGAAGGGGGAGAGAGGGCAACGTAGGACGATCGACACGACATGCCCAGCGCGGGGGCCGTCACGCACCAGTGCTGTGGGCAAGAATTTTGATCCGCGGGCGCCCTGCGTCCCGTCTGCATTACCATAAGCCCCAGCCCTGCGTAAGCTATGTTTGGGGCGTTGACCTAAAGAACGATCAACAAAGAGGCCCCCCTTTTCCCAGAAGTTTAACTTCGATCTTCCGTCGAAAACCTGAGAAACACCTGAGGCAAGCTGTGAAACAATGAAGGAACACGGAGCCCCTCCCCAACGAGAAGGGTTCCCTCTTCAGCGCTCCGACTGAAAACTACTGAGGGGCCTGCATTCTCTGTTTCAACAACAATGTGTCGAATCAACTTCGCCACCGTCTTCACGAGCCGGCCCTGAAACGGAACTGAGAACACCTGTGAGTCTATACTCGCGAAAATTAAAAGGCAAGCTCCCCTCTGAAACGTGGAGTCAAGCGACGGCGCCAAGCGAAAGAGGGGGAGGGGGGAGGGAAGCTTGAGCGAATACATAATGGATGGAACACAAGGGAGCATGGTCAACACGTCATTGGTCCCCTCAATCCCGTACCCGTCTGCAAGCATCCTCCGCACGAACATGAGGGGCCTGCAATCTCTTTTTCAACAGCACTGTGTCTAATCAGCTTCGCCACCGTCTTCACGAGCTGGCCCTGAAACGGAAATGAGAACACCTGTGAGTCCATACTCACGAAAATGAAAGGCAAATTCCCAAATCGTCCCGAACAGGTAGTGGGCTTACAAGTTGATGGGATGGAGGCAGGCCCGATGATATACAGCTGTGCTGCACAGGATTTTGGCGAGGAGCTGGGAGGAACGAGGTGGGTATGTCTGGGCTTGGGATGTCACGCGTTTTCCTTCCAGCTCCACATGTATTTTTTCACGTAAAACTGCACTTGCCTCTGCCGTGACATCTGTATTTGTCGCACAGGCTGACATCTAAAGGATCGCAATGGCCGAACATGAGCTGGGCTCGCTTCCGCCAAGGGGTACCGAAAGCGCACTGGTCTATGATCTTCACATGCGCCCTCGGGTCTTTCGCGAGGCGTTGGAGCTCAGGAATCCACCAAAGTAGAGTGGGCGCAGGATTTTCAATGGCTCATGGAACACCCCGAGCGCGTATGTATCTGATAAGTTTCAAGATCCCCCGAGCTTGCAGGCATCCAGTATCGAGGGCCTCCAGGTCATTGGAAGAGAACGGTTTGGCGGGGCACTGTACGCCCCAGGGCTCGTCCCGCGATCGAATAACATGAGTCCCATGACGTGCGATACCCCACGAACGGCACTCAATTGCAATCGTGACGGCCACGAGCTTATTAGCATTGGCCTCAGCGCACAGCAGCTGAATATTTGCCAGGCGGGCGAAGTCGAGCGAGTCTGAAACAGACTGATGCCGCATCTGCCTGCTGCTCGCCCGACTCCGCCGGCGCCGCCAAAGAGATCAGCTAGGTACGGCGTCGCTTCTTTGACCCCGAGCTCGGGATGGCGGGCGGTGCGATGGCCGAGGGGTCGGTCTGGCCGCGCAAAAGGGCCTCGAGCTGGAGCTCGCACTCGCGTACGTGAGACGCCAGGGAGTCGCTCAGCTTGTCGACGCTCTCGACTATATTGGCCTTGCTGTCGTACCCCAGAACTGACTTGTCGGCCTTCCACCTTCCTCGGCTCTTTATCTCGGCTCGGGTGCGGTACTTCGTGGCGGCGTCGATGGATGCGCCCGAGTGCCTTGCGTGATCAGCGGCGCGCCGCTGAGAGAAGACATATGCGACAACGATACCCGTGCGAGAAGCTACTGCCGCAGGCAGCGGCCCGCGTGAGGCCACTCGGTCATCCTTCTTCGCATGGTAGCTTGGTTTCTTATGGTTTTTTTGGTTTATTATGGTAGCTGGGTTTCTTAGGGTAGCTTGGCTTCTCATGGTAGTTTAGTTTATTATGGTAGCTTGGTTTCTTATGGTAGATTGGCCTATCATGGTAGTTTGGTTTCTTTATCTGGCATATGTCCTGACATGTTCGAGACCCCACGGAGCTCTAACATGCGAAGTTAGAGCTCCCAGGGAGCTCTAACATAATTTAACATGCTATGTTAGAGCTCCCTTGGAGCTCTAGCATGCGATGTTAGAGCTCCAAGGGAGCTCTAACATAATCTTACATGCTATGTTAGAGCTCCACTGGAGCTCTAACATACGACGTTAGAGCCCCCAGGGAACTCTAACATAATCTAACATGATATGACAGAGCCCCGTTGGCGCTCTAACATGTCATGTCACAGATCCCTGGAGCTCTAACATGCCATGTTCAAGCTCCCTCGGCGGCGCTCTTAGATGAAATGCTATAGCCAATTAATTTGCACTTTGTGGAATTATTATTTTTTTCGGGGGAGGGGGCGGGGAAAGAACGTGGCGATGCAAGGCAGGGGGCTCTAACATGCCATGTTAGAGCTCCCTGGGAGCTCTAACATGCCCGCCGCCGCCGCTGCCGCCCCTTAACCGTTTCACAGTCGATTGCGCGACGCTCAAGGCCCCCCACCCCTCTCGCCAGTGGGAGACTTAACCGTTGCGCGATCGATTGTGGAACGGTTAAGCGCCGCCGCCGCCGCCGCCGCCCCGTAACCGCTTAACAATTTCGCAATCGATTGCGCAACGGTTAAGACCCCTCTCTCGCCACGGGGGGGGGCTTAACCGTTGCGCAATCGATTGTCAAACGGTTAAGCGCTCCGCCGCCGCCGGCGCCGCCGCCGCCCCTTAACCGTTTCGCAATCGATTGCGCAACGGTGAAGGCCCCCCCCCTCTCGCCAGGGGGGGGTCTTAACCGTTGCGCGATCGATTGTGAAGCGGTCAAGCGCTCCGCCGCCGCCGCCGCCGCCGCCGCCCGCTCAACCGCGTCGCAATCGATTGCGCAACGGTGAAGGCTACCCCCCTGGCGAGAGGGGGGGTCTTAACCGTTGCGCGATCGATCGAATCTTGGTTAAGACCCCCCTCTCGCAATAGGGGGTCTCAACCGTTCCGCGCTCGAGGGCCCAGTGGGGGGGGCTTAACCGGCGAAATAGGGGGCCTTAGCCGCTCCGCGCTCGAGCGCGGAGCGGTTGAGACCCCCTATTGCTAGAGGGGGGTCTTAACCAAGATTCGATCGATCGCGCAACGGTTAGGACCCCCTCCTCTCGCCAGGGGGCGGCCTTAACCATCTCACAATCGATTGCGCAACGGTGGGGGCCCCACCCTGGCGAGAAGGGGGCGGCCTTAACCGTGGCGCAATCGATTGTGAAACGATTAAGGGGCGGCGGCGGCGGCGGCGGCGGCGGGCGCGTTAAAGCTCCCAGGGACCTCTAACATAGCAAGCTAGAGCATGTTAGAGTTCTAACATCGCGCGTTAGAACTCCGCGGGACCTCTAACATGTCATGTTATAGCTCCCTGGGAGCTGAAACATGTGATGTAAGAGCTCCCAGGGAAATCCCTGGCACCTCTAACCTTGCATGTTAGACCTCCCAGGGAGCTCAAACATGGCATGTTAGAGCTCAAACGGAGCTCTAACATAGCACGTTAGGTTATGTTAGAGCTCCCTGGGAGCTCTAACATCGCATGTTAGAGCTCCAGTGGAGCTCTAACATAGCACGTTAGATTATGGTAGAGCTCCAATGGAGCTCTAACATCGTATGTTAGAGCTCCGTGGGAGCTCTAACATAATATGTTAGAACTCCGTGGGACCTCTAGCATCGCATGTTATAGCTCCCTGGGAGCTGAGCTATCTTCCCCACAGGGCCTCAAGAGAGATTGCCAGTCCTCGCCCCTCAGGGCCACAAGAGGAGATCCCGATCTTCAACACACTCAATTTTTCCAGTCCTACTAAATGCAGGATCCCATAAATCTCTTACTCGTTCGTTTGCCCGTTGCACGGGCACACCGCGTCAGCGCGGCGAAAGAGCCAGCACGCGAGCCAGGCTGCACGCCTCCGACATCGGCTACCAGACGCCCATGCGAGGTCACTTGTCCTGCTGCTGAGCTCACTGGTCCTGCTGCTTGTCCTGCTGCTTGAGCTCCTCCACGTTCTGATCGAGCTCCTCGACTTTCTTCTGCAGGTTCTGGAGCGCCTGTCCCTGCGCCCGCAGGAGAGCCAGAATCTGATCCATCTTCTCGCCCATGTTCTGTGCCATAAGGTTTGGAGCAGCGTTGGTCAAGAAATTGAGCATCGTGGTGATAACGGTGGTTAGCCCGACCTGCTGCTGCTGCTGCTGCGTAAGTTTCTGCTGCCACTGCTGTGCTCCTGCTGTTGCAGCTCCTGCTGTTGCAGCTACTGATAACGCAGCTCCTGAGCTGTTCCAGCTTTTCCAGGTGTACTCTCCTGCAGCTGTTCCAGCTTCTTGCGGATGGCCTTCACTTTGCCATTGCTCTCTGCTCTCTCTGCTCTTGAGCTCGGCCTTCTTCGACGACCTCCAATCATCCGCTTCATCGTCTTCCCGCTTCGGGGCGTAGCTCGAGTGGAGCACCACAGTGTTCATGATCTTAGAGCACCATGCGGCCTTCTCCTCATCAGAACCCTGTGGACAAGCATTATGGTACCAGAGATGCTTATTCTTTACATTCTTGATGTGGTCCGGCGAAATCTGGTGCGTCGGGGCTGCCCATTTCTCGCGCGCTAAACAAAACCACCAGGGCTCCTTAGTTTCTCCACTCGTATTCGAAACGTACTCGCGAACTTCTAGCCATGGCGCATCAATGGGTCCAGTGTCAGGGTCCATGATGACGGTTTCTGGACATGGGCCAGGCCCCCCTGCGCTGGCCCCCATTTCTGGCATGGCAGCCTGCAGGCGCTGCAAGAAATGCCTTGAGCCGAGGTGCTTGCGCTGCAGGAAAGCTGGGTGATCTGATAAATGGAACCTCGCAGCGGTTGCCATGTAGAGCTCCCTGGGATGTCTAACGTACCATGTAAGAGCTCCTGGTGGCGTCTGCGAGCCCGGGCCGGCTGTGTAACATGCTATGTGTCAGATCTGGTTCGAGGTCCCAGGGGCTGCTCCTGCTCTAGCCTCGTCCTCCTCGTCATCGCCATCCTGGTCCCCCCGCGCGGGCCCGCGGGGGCGCCGCGGCCGCCCGCGGCAGCGCCGCCCGCCACCAGGGGCCTGGGGGGTGGGGAGGCGGAGGAGCTGCTGCAGCGGAGGCGCAGCAGACGGCGAGGGGAGACGAGTCGGAGAAGCTCGCCGTTTTGTTGTCACGCTTCTTTGCATAAACAGCTGTTCCTACGATGCCTGGCCCTATCGAACCTCGGGCGCACACCCGCATGCCTATCACGAGGAGCCTAGTGGACAGGCTTCTGCACGCCGAAAGACGGAGGGCGGCGCTCCTCTGGGGAGAGCTTGAAAGGGAAACTACAAATTACCTGCCTCCAGCACGACAACGGCGGCACGCCGAACGGAGGCGCTGTTGCAGCGGAGCGCTGGCCACAAAGACTCTGCCGATTCCGTGCAACCGTCCCCATCCCAGCCCCTTCCCATTCCCCTCGCTGCCATTCCCCTGAGTAAGTCAACTGGCAACCTGACGCCAGCGAGCTGGATGCCAAGGTCTCTGAACGAGTGGCACGCTCCTAAGATGAGACGCACGAGAGGACAATACCACACACAATACATGTACTTCGTGCTGATATGTGTGCTAATCAGTCGCGCAGCCGGCTCAGCATCAAGGAAAACCGCAAGACAAACCCAGTGTCCCCGCACAGCTATAAAGCGCGTGCACTGTGCGTGCCGCACAGGCGCGCCACTGAGTGAGAACCCCTACTCAGCAAGACGTGCGGGGTATCTGACAGACAGTCACCCGACGCGACTAGAAGCACTTCGCCGACATGGGTCAGGCGCTCGAGAACTTGCGGTGCTCCGTCATGCTAGCCGCCCACAACCCCACTCGAAATGTGTGCGAGGGTGCCGCGTACTCGAAATGCGTGCGCATCTGTTGCAGAGCGGAAGGCAGGGCTCATCCGAGAGGCGCATCTGTTGCAGGTCGGCCAAAACTGGCGCTGACAGAAGCAATGCCTAAACCAGAACAGGCGCGTCGCAGTCTACTGTTGTAGTCTACCAGAAGCGCGCTCGGAGAGGCCCCGCGATGCACTGTTGCAGTCCGTGCAAGCTGTCAGCTGCTCCCAGACGCGGGCTCGTCCCAGCGAGGCTCACAGAGACGCTTTGCCTTGTTAGGGCGCGTGTAATACATGGGCGCGACTCTGTCGCACAGCGTTTTTGGGTGCGGGCGACTGTAGTAGTAGCCATTGTGCTGCGCCTGCACGTCCACGAGGATCCCGAAGATGTGCTCCCTGAAACAATAGCCATTGATGTTCTGCCTGATGCCGCCGATCGAGTACTTGTACTGGAGCCTGTGGTAGTCCCAATATACCTGGATCACAACGTGCGCGTAGTATTGGTGCTGCGGTTGCACCGGGCAGAAGACGACGTCTCCCTTCTGCGCGGTGGACGCCTCCTTCACGACGCAGCCAGGGCCCGCATCCGCTGTAACAACTTCGATGGGGTGAAAGGTGCAGAAGTCGTGCGACTGCACCAGAGGCCGCATGGAGTTTCCCGAGCTCGGGTACCACACGGGGAAGCCGCCTTCGAGGTACTCATGTATCGTCTTGTTCCTCTCTCCCCGCAACCTTAATTCCAGAACAAACTTGTCGGGGTCCCACGCTGCGCCGCCGACCAGCGCCCAGCCCTTGTGGAGCACGGGGCTGGCCTCGTGCGGGGACGACAAAACAAAGGGTGGAAGGCGGTTCGGCTTGCCCTGCTCGACGACTGCGGCCTCCTCGGGGGGCAACTTGGCGATGGACTTGTAACCTTTGGATTGCTCCGCCGTCTGACCGACCTTTGCGCGTAGTGGGAAGGCTGCCCTGGCTGTTGCAGCTATGCGGGCATTCTTCGTCTGTTCCGCCTGCCGCTTGAGAAGTTTCCCGCGCTCGATAGGCTCCTCGCCGTGCTTCATGGTGAAGCAGAAACCGTCGTCGCCCGTGTGGCTGACCCACGTGGGGCCTGGGATAACAGCATGCGCCGCGCAGCCTCCATGTGTTCCTGCCGCGCTCGCTCTGGCTCGGGCTTGTAGTGGCCCGCCTCTTGTCGCAGCTGCTCTCGCGCCATCGGCGGCGGCGGCGGCGCGACGCGGCCCGATAAATCGATTGGCCGTGGCGGGCGGGCGGGCATCCGTTTCGGAGGAGGCTGGCCCTCCGCGGGCGTGTCACTGACCCTCTTCGCTGGCGCGTGCTTGGCCCACGGAGTCTTTTGTTTCCAATCATTCTCCTCCTGCCGAAGCGGAGGCGTGAGGGGAGCACCCATCCCGCGCCGTGCATGGATTTCTGGCCGCGTCCGTGCCGTGACAGAAGCACCCCGCGCCGCGCTGCGGGTGCGATCTCTGCCTCTGCGGGTGCGGTCACCAGCCCCTCGGGGGGAGTCGCTGTCGGAGATCACGGGCATAATCGTGTGGTGCGGATCACCCGACTGCTCGGCCTGGGCCCGCGTCCTGTCGGCCTCCGACGGACGCTCCGTCAGCCTGAGCCCGCTCCTCGCCGCCATCGGCGGGGCACTAGCGCCTGCGCCCTCACGAGCTGTTGCTGCCTCTCGCCGCCCGCTTGACGCTGTCGCAGCCATCTGGCGCTGGCGCGGCGACGCCTCTCTCTGGCGACTCTGGGCGTTTGACAGGTGCCGCTGCTGCCTCTCCCGCCGCTGCCGACCCCACTGGTCCCGTACACCGTGTTCGATCCCAGTCGCCCCTTGCGGGTTCCGACGCTCCCAGTCTATCATCTCAGTGTTCCACCTGATCTCCTCATCGCTCAACTGCCTGCGTGCGGTCGCGCCCAGGCATCCGTAGGGTCTCTCCTGGCCCTCCCAGACTCCTGGACGGTCGAAGATCATCATGCCGTCATTGTCCAACTGCTGCTGCTTATGTTGGACCCAGCGCAGGCGGCGCTCATGATCCAACGCCTCATCGTGTTCGCCCTCCTGACGCGCGAACTTTATATTCAACTCGCACCGCTCCCTCTGGCTCCGCAAGCCTTTGCGCTGGTTGTGCAAGTAATCCCAGGTGCCGACCTGAAGACTAGCCAAAACTGGAGGAGCTGTAGTACAATCGACGTCTAACTTGATATGTTACACCTCCCTGGGGATTATCCGACATGCTATGTTAGAGCTCCCTGGGATATCTAACATGCTATGTAGGAGCTGCGTGGGAGCTCTAACATGGTATGTAAGAGCTCCCTGGGAGCTCTAACATCCTCTAGCATGCCATGTTAGATCTCCATGGGAGCTCTAACATGGTATGTTAGCTCCAATGGGAGCCTCTAACATGCCATGTTAGAGCTCCCTGGGAGCTCTAACATCATGTAGCATGCCATGTTAGAGCTCCAGGTGAGCTCTAACATGGCATGTTAGAGCTCCAATGTAGCTCTAACATCCTCTAACCTGCCGCGTGAGAGCCCCATGGGAGCTCTAACATGGCATGTTAGAGCTCCATGGGAGCTCTTATCAGACAGGGGGGGGGGGGGTGGGGGGGGCAGGGGTACTGCAGCTAGCCCAGATTTGGCTGGTCTGACCTGGCGCCCTTTGCCCTTGCCCTTGCGCGCGTCGTCGTTGCCCTTGCCCTTGGCGCCCTTGCCCTTGCCGCCATTGCCGACCATCTGCGCTGTTGCAGCTGGGGCGGGCTTGGAACAGCGCGCGCGCGGCGCGCGGGCAGAGTAGGGAGTCGAGCCGACAGCTACGGAGACGAGGGAGACAGAGAGAGAGGGAGAGAGAGACAGAGAGAGAGAGAGAGAGAGAGAGAGAGAGAGAGAGAGAGAGAGAGAGAGATCCCCAAAGTTTTCGGATGAGATCACTGCAGAGGTTTCGATGGGGATGGGAAGGTTGAACTGTCTCAGCTGCGGCAAAAGGGGGGGGTCATCGCTCTGGAGGTTTCGATGGAGATCGCTCGCATGCACGCGAACACGTAGGTGGACTGGGGGCTGGGCTGGACAAGTGCGGTGGAAGACGGCCTCGTCGCTACTCCTGCCTCGTCCTGCTCCCCCCTCCTCCTTCAGCCCCATCATCCCCCTCCTCCTGAGGGCGGCCCTGGGCGCCCGATGCTTCCCCGCCCCCGCCCTCCCACCCTCGCCGCCGACAACCGCCGCCGCGGGCAACCGCAGCCCCCCCCCCCCCCTCGGCGACCTGCAGGCCCCCAGCGGCGGGCAGCGCCGCCCGCCGCAGCGGCGCCCACTGAGGGGCGCAGGGGGCGGCACGGGGAGGGAGGGAGTCTGGAAAGGGAGGGAGGTAAGGTCGGGCGACGTTGGGAGGCGCTCTTTTTCAACAAAACTGGCACGATCGCAATCTATGGGACGGGCTACTTACTCACGCTGTTACAGCCTTGGTGCCCGGGCGCAGTGCTTCAACCGTCGCGTCGAAACGCAGAACCCAGTTCCTCGGGCTGTTGTAGAGCTGTTTGACGGCTTTGTCGACACCCGTTTCTTCTCCCGAGCGGCACAGCACGCAAGTTCGCTGCGCCAGGCGGGGATTGGCCTGCTTCTTGAAGAACTTGCAAAGCTTCCTGGGGCTCTTGTAATAGATCACACACCCACTCGGCGCCTGGGCAAGCGCTCGCAAAACGTGGGGCAGTGTAGGCAGGTCTTCCGCGAGAGCCTCTGTTACAGCCACGTGGTAGCTCTTGCTCGAGTTCCGAAGCTTCTCCGTGTACTGGATGCCTTTGGGAGAATCCTCCCGTGCAAAATCAGTCGGCGTTGTGAAAAGAAAGCTCCCGTGAACGCTGCTACAATCTGGGAGGCGATGCAATAGTCGGTGTCAGCTGTTGCACCCAAGACTACGTTCCCCTTCCCCTTGGCCGTGCGACGGGCAAGGTAGTCCAGGAAGTCCACCGGGTCGTGAAACGCCTTGAAACGCAAGCGCTGCGCCTTGTTGCGAGCGCCCAGATCTACCGCGCGAGCCAGCATGAGCCCAGCGGGGCGCGGGGGGGGCAGCAAGTAAGCGACGCGGCCCGCAGCTGGCCTGGCACTGCGCAGGACTTTCTTCTCTCGCGTGCTCCTGGCCTTGGCGGCGGCCTTCGCCCCTCCAAGATTGCGCTCTCGGATCTTGGCCCCCCGCTCGGCGACGGCGGCGACGACTTTTGCAGCGGGCCCGACTGGATCTGCGCCGCTCGCCTGGGCCGCCCCCTGAGCCAGCGCAGCGAGATCGGGGGCGCCCTCCGCGAGATGGCGGGCGCGCTTGCTCGGGGAAGCGGCCGCCATGGCGTCGACGGCAGCTGCTCGCCTGCGCCCGAAGCCTACCTCTGTCCGACGTGCTGCCCCAGGCTCCCGCGTGCTTCCCTTGTCGCGCCTCTCGGCCCTCCTCAGCGGCACGATCTCCCCCTGCGCGACCTCGTGTAGCTTGAGCACATGCCCGTGCCAAAGACTGGCGGCAGAGCTCTCGTTGTCGCCCAGCCAAGCCACACGCGCGCAGCAACCTGCTGGAGGGCGCCTGGTCCACGAGCTTGCGCTCCTCGACGGACGCGTCGAGGAGCCGCGCCCTCTCGGGGCAATGCACCTCCGAGAAACGGCGGCATCGCCTCTCCACGTTGCCCGTGCTCGTTTTCCATGCAAGGAAGAGCTCCACGAGGCGACGGCCGCTGGGGAGCTCGGGCCACTCCACCGCAGCGCGGCCCCAAGCCTGCCGCGCGGTGCCCCCGTCTCGATGATGCACCTCGGCACGCGGCAACACTCGCCGCAGCATTGCCTCCAGCTCGGGGAGGTCTGCCGCCTGGCAGATGCGCTTCAAACAGGCCTCGGCTTTTGTGGCATGCTCTGTTGCAGACAGGGACAGGGGGGAAGGCAAGCGAAAGGCTGTAAAGGCGTGCAACCAAGAATGCTCTGGCCGATATAGCTTCATGTTCTCCTTCACATTGGCCACGATCCCCTGCGCTCGTCGAAGAGCCGCGTGGGCGGCTTCGCGGGCTCGGGGCCCCGTTCCCCAATCGCCGATTCCAACGGTCTGGGCGCCAGTGCCGCACGCGAACCGCTTCGTGCCCTTCAGAAACTTGAGGGCGGCGCCAGTAAGCGCGTTGGGGATGCCCAGAATATTCCCCTGGACGAACAATGTATCCAGCTTCGAGAGGAAAGCGGCGGCCCTGGATTGAACGCTGGCAGCGCCGGGGTTGCTCTTGTCTCCGGTGGCGACCCAGGAGTAGTGCTCCGCGCCCAAGTCGGCCAGCAACCCCCCCAGGAGCAGGCGCGAACTGTTCTCGCCCCCGCCCTTCCATAATCTGTCGGGCGAGAATGCGCCGATCTTTGTCCTTCCCCAGGGGCTCCACTCCGAGCGCCTGGAAAATGACTTCCCAACGCCGGCTGCCCCGTGCTGAGGGCCTCGCCCGACTGTTGAAACGCTGGGGGGCCCAGCCGAAGTTTTTGACGAACGCAGCGCCGTCTTCCACCAGCTGCTGCTCCCCGAGTGCGTTGCGGAACACGGTGGAGGTAGTCAGGAACTTGGTCAGACTTGGCGGCTTCTTACCCGTTACCAGACGCTCGTCCGTGGCCGTTATTTCGCTGTCTCCTTTCATCGAATTGGCCAGAACCTTCTGGGGCGAGCGAGACTCGCCCCACGCGTGAAACGCCAGCCCAGGGAACGTAGCTGTTGCAGCCAGGGGTGCACTTAGATCCGCTCCATCGCTGCGCCATGCCCGAGTCTCCTGTCGCACATGCTTGTGCAAGTCCCCGCCCAGCTCCCCGCCTGCCGCCTGGCACGTGCGACGGACGCGCTCCTCCAGCATGGAAGCCTTGCCGCCGCAGTCCACGCCCCGCGGGAACTCCCGCATCCCGATCACCCGATCCACGATCCAGGGCCCTCTGGGGCCCAGCTGTTCCAGCCAGCCTGCCTTGGGACCGTAGCTTGGGAGGAAGTCACAAGCCTTCGGGATCGATCGCAGCACGGTGCCAATTCCGACCTGGCACGTGCGGTCGAGGCCGTCCGCAGCCAAACAAAACACAGCGCCATGTTTGAGGATCCTCTGCGTGATGATCTTCTCGTGCTGAGCCATGGTGGCCACCAGCCTTCGGCGCCGCTGACTAGACTCCAAAACTTGGCGGTCGCCCCCAACGAACGCACCCCGCCACGCGTCGAAACATCTGAAGGAACTGGACGTCTCCAACGTTGCGCGGGTGGCGACCACTGCGCGGCAACCAGGGCGCTGGTCGGCGGCGCGGACGACGACGGGCGCAGGCGCCGCGGCTGTTGCAGCTGCTGCAGATGACGCAGCCGTTGTGGGGAACGCAGACACGGGGAAACCCTGGCGCGCACCTTCCGCTCGAATCCGCTCTGTCCACGCCGCTTCTGCTGCCTGGTGCCCCTCGCACTGTGCATGGCGCGCGAGGTTTTCCTTGCGTTGGAAACTCCCGGATCCCTGGCCGAGGGTGGATATGCAACGAGCGCCCTTGCACACCGAGCAAAACAAGCAGACTGCAAATCTACCACCGACGCAGCCTATCCAAGTTTCACTCTTCAGTGTTACTGGATTCGTCGCAGACATCGAGGCGCTCCACTTCTCCTTCTTCCAAAATTTGCAAGCGCCGCAGGTGGAGACGTGCTTTCGGTAGTCGTGGCTGGCGACGTGCTCCTCCAGGGTCATGGACAACGAAGGCTGGAACTTCTCGACTACTTTGATCGGGGCGGCCTTCGCCTTCGCTGTTGCAGCCGCGGCTGCCTCGCTGCTGGAGCCGCTGTCCTCTTCGGAGCCGCTGTCGGAGCCGCTGTCCTCTTCGGAGCCCGCTGCGTCGGCAACTCCGTCGGCGCCGTCGGCGTCGGACCCTACGTCAGCATCGGCGTCCGAGATGTTGCAGCTGCCACGGCTTGGCGAAGCTGCCCTCGACGAGGCCGCCGAGGCCGCGCGGCTCGACGGGGCCGCTCTCGACGAGGCCGCACGGCTCGAGGATGCCGCTCTCGAAGAAACCGCCGAGGCCGCTGTCGAAGAAGCCGCCGAGGGCGCTCTCGACGAAGCAAGGCTCGGGGAAACCAAAGGAGAGGACGAGGCCGCAGGGCTCGGGGAGGCCGCAGGGCTCGGGGAAACCGAAGGAGGCTTCGGGGAAACCGCAGGAGCGGACGACGACATTACCTTGAGCCAAGTCCTACGGACCACAATGGTGACGATGGTGATGGTGATGGCGATGCTGATGGTATGGATGGTGACGATGATGATGATGATGACAATGATGATGATGATGATGATGATGATGATGATGATGATGATGATGATGATGATGATGATGATGATGATGGGGATGGGGATGGTGATGTTTGTATGGTGAGGGCGGTTGTGATGGTGATGATGGTGATGGTGATGATGGTGATTCTGGATGTGATGAGCACCACCATCATCACCATCACCATCGCCACCACCATCAGCACTACGATTTGATAACCACCATCATTACAATCGTCGCTGGCATCAAAACACAAAAACACTCAACCAACTCAACTCAAACCCGCCCTAAAGACAGCCAGTCCTCCTCCTCCTCCTCCTCCTCCTCCTCCTCCTCCTCCTCCTCTTCCTCCTCCCCCGCCCACCTTTGCGCGCGAGAACGCACGTGCGCGTGCGGTCGCCGCTATCGACCGATCCCCTCGGTTGCGCCGGCTTCGATTCGCCCTGCGCGGCCGCCGACAGACCGGGCGGGCCCGGCACCTCCAGGCGGCCCGCTGACGGGGGCGCCCGTGCGGCCGATCCCTGCCGCTCTTCCCGTGCCGGGAGGGGCGTGGGAGCCGCGGGTGCAATCGTGAAGTGCTAGATTATAGCGCAGTTCCTCCTGAACTCCAGCAGAGAGGCGGGTGCGAACCCTTGTTTTTACGCACTGCAACAATACATTCGTTATGGAGTTCCTTGCGAGGCGTGTGAGTGAGTGGGTGATGATAGCTCGAGAGAGGGAGGAGGCGAGGAGCGAGAGCGCCACTAAGGAGCCACTAAGACAAGAAAAAACGCAATAGACGCAATTAGTGGTGAACGAACGAGCCGTAACGAAAGCACCATAAGCATTACGTCGATCTTCAACGGCGGATCGGCCATGGTGGTCTGGAGTCTGGAGGCCCCCGCAGAAGCCTCCGGATGCCCCCGGCCCGAACGGGACACGAGACACACCAGCCTGCTGTGCCGCGGTGGGGACGATATCGCACCGCGGTCGGAGCGGCAGCCAGGACGTGGAACAGCGCGGCGTGCGGCGTGCGCAGAGAGCCGCGGGAAGCGGGGCCGGCCGCGGAGGCAGGACGGGAGGGCACGGCCAGCGGCAGAGGCAGAGCATGCAAAGCTTCGCACCGCTCAGGGCCCCGCAAACGGGGACGGCGCGCGCGCGCGTGGGAGCGCATAGTATGTTTAATGCACGCTCGTCGTCTCGGCAAAATCTTCTCTCGCGACCGCAAGCCACGCATCGAAAACCTCGCTGGACGACACTGGCGAGCCCACAAAAAAAAAACTGTAGCCGAGCGCCGAAACAGCTTCCGCCCTTTGCCCTCGCCAGCTGAAATGTTGAAATTCCTTCTCTGCGGTGGGCCCAGGGGGAGGAGGAGTAGGAGTAGGAGGAGGAGGAGGAGGAGGAGGAGGAGGAGGAGGCGAAGGAGGAGGCGGAGGAGGAGGCGGAGGAGGAGGAGGCCTCCCCAGGGCCTTCCCCTGGGACCAGCCTTTCGCCCTGGGCCGTTTTCGGGCAGTGCCCTCGGCCCAAAGCTTCGGGACCCGTTCCCTCTCGAGACCTGCTGGATTCACGGCGAGTCGCACCGCCCTGCCCGCCCAACCACTGGCCCCTCCCGCGGCCCACCTGGCCGCGGGCGTGCACGCCGCTGTCCGTGCGCGAGGCCCCGACGGTCCGCACCTCCGCCCGGAAGACGCTGCCGAGCGCGCGCTCCACCTCGCCCTGGACCGTACGCGCATGCGGCTGCCGCTGCCACCCCGCGTAGTCTGTGCCGTCGTAGGCCAGCCTGGCGGCGGCGGCCGCGGCGGCGGCAGCGGCGGGAGCGGCGGCGGCGGCGACGGCGGAGGTGGCGACAGCAACCACGGTGGCGGCGGCGGCGGCGACCTCGGGGCCGCTCAGACGAGGATTCCGAAGCGGGAGGCCAATGCCCAACAGCGACGACGACGACGACGACGATGCCACAAGCCTCCAAAAAGCCCCAGGAAACCCCAAAGGCCGCCGTCCCTGGAGGTTCCCACATGCCCAAATCCGAGAAACAGCCACAGAGGACTACGGCGGCGGCGGAACCGGCGACGGCGACGGCAACCACGACGCACATCCCTCCAAACAGTGCCCCCCCGGCCTGCCGTGGGGGCGCTCCGACCAAACAGTCGAGGCGCATCCAACCGTGGCGACGACAAGGCACAGAGAAAACAAAACATGTCTGAGAGCAACTCCAACAAGGACCCTCGGCCCTCGGACCACGACCCTCGACGACAATTGGCGACGTGTGGTGGATTCCGAAGTCGCTACGGGACTCTGGCGGTCCCCAGAGAGCCCCTGGAGGCCCCCCATAAAGAGATTCCCAAACGACCAGCAAATTCCAAAACCGTGACCCTCGAATCTCGGTCCTCCACCGTCGGCGACGAATGCGACAGCGACGGCGACGGCAGCGGCGGCGACGTCGTTGACGCAGGCGACGGCGTCGACGACGTTGGTGACGACGGCGGCGACGGCGTTCTTATCGTTGACATTGACATTGACATTGACGGCGACGACGACGACGACGGCGGCGGCGGCGGCGGCGGCGATAGGGGTGGGCGGGGCGGGCGGGCGGGCGGGCGGGAGGGAGGGAGGGCGGGCGAACAGCGGCAGGCGGCAAGCGGCGGCGGCGGCGACGAAAACCATGGCGGCGGCGACGACGGCGGCGACGACGACCGACGACGGCGGTGGCGACGACGACGGCGACGACGACGACGACGACAACGGCGGCGACCTGAGCCACCAGCGGCGGACATCGCTGCCGGGGGCGGCGCCCGCGCAAGCGGCGACGCGCCGCCCCCGCGCGCGGGCCGGGCAGCGGGCGAGACCCAGGGGAAAGGAGCGGGGAGAGGGAGCGGGGAGAGGGAGGGGAGGGGAGGGACAGGGGGAGGGGGAGAGGTAAAGGGGGAGGGGAGGGGAGGGACAGGGGGAGGAGGGGAGGGGAGGGGAGGGACAGGGGGAGGGAAGGGACAGGGGGATGGGGAGGGACAGGGGGAGGAGGGGAGGGACAGAGGGACAGGGACAGGGGGAGGGACAGGGGGAGAGGGAGGGGTGGGGGAAGTGGGAGGAGTGAGAGGGTGGGTGAGGAGAAAATCCCATGTTCTTACTATTCGCGATGACGCACGTGACCGGCCCCGCCCCCCCTCCCGTGTGCTCACGTCGCGATTCGTGCCAGCGCCGTATAAGAGTCTAGAATGGGCCATTCTTAGGCATCCCCCGACGGCGCCTGCGCGAATGGACCCCCTCGCCCCCGACCCCTGGTCACGTCCATTATCGCCCAGGGAACCGAAAGAAGTATCTCGAGGGGGCGGGGATGGTGGAGGAGAGGGCGGGAGGCAAACCATGAGCGCTCGCGCTCGTGCTCAAACGATTCCGTTGTTCCTCGTCGGTCGCCGTGTACAAGCCGCGCGGGAACCCACGAAACAGAAATTCAAGCTTCGGCAAATGCTCTACTGACCCCACCCTACCAACAGTACGGAAGCACAGAGGGCTCAACCGAGCGCCCTTCTACCAACCGTTGCCTGGCAGCAGACAAATTATGGAACAATGCCTCATGGGTGTTGCTGCTCGCCCGACACAGTCACTGGTAGTAACACTCACGCGTGTGCTCAACTTTCAAATTGTCACTGGTTGCGGTTGCCCGCAAAACTTGGCAATCCGATGGCTTAGTCGCCCTGGTCGCCCTTCATGTGGGTGAGGCTGCAGTGCTTGGGGCAGGATTGAGGGCAATGCAAAAAACGGCTACGCGAACGCAGGTACCAAATGCAATAACACAATTGCGCAACTTTACCCTGCAAACGTGCGCAAACACCAACCTGGTACACACATGAGCAGAGTCTGCATACCGCTCCCCCCCCCTCCTGGGGTGGTAGTCCAGAAATGGGATTGAGCACCCTCCCGATCGACCCCAAGCGGAGAGGCTGGAGGACGACGATCACAACAGGAGGATGCGGCGGGGGAGGGAGGGCAGGGAGCGAGGGAGGGAGGGCAGGGAGGGAGGACCCGGCGTCCCGATCATGGGGCTCGGCGCGCGCGATTCTGCGGGGGGCAGCGGCGCCCTGCGCGCGACGGCGGAGAGAGAAGACCCGACCTCGTGGGCTGCTCGACGGGCCAAACATCCGGTGCCCAGCTCGGAGAGCTGCGATGGATGGGGGGGGGGGGGGTCCGTCCTCGAGAGGGGGGCGTCAGGGCAGCCGCCCTGGGGGCGCATCCCCGAATTTCCCCCCCCTGCTCTGAGCCGCCCAGCCTTCCGGGCGGAAGCCGAGGACTGGGTGCGAGAAAAGTCGTCAGCAGAGCCTCCTCCTCCTCCTCCTCCTCCTCCTCCTCCTCCTCCTCCTCCTCCTCCGTGGGGAAAACGTAGGACGAGGGCAGGTGCAGGTGCAGGTGCAGGTCCGATCGCGCGAGGGGGCCGCGCGCGCCCCATGAGGGGAGGCGGCGACGGAGAGCATGCAGGGAGACGCGCCCCTCGGAGACATGCCAACTGCAGGCAGGCTGCTGCAGAGTCACAACATCCACGAGCTCGCCTCGCCCTCGAAACCTGCCGAGCAGGTCGAACGCTCGTGTGCCACGAAATGCGTATGATAGCGACGTGGCGTGCTTGCTACTCAGACACTTTTTCACGCTATCTGTCCACCTTGTCCTCGGGCGTCCCCGGGACCACCTGCCTGACAGAGAGATCTATTAATCACCGTCTTCGGCCACGCTATATCAAAGGCAAGAACGGGACATAATCGCACCGGGACAGATCGGGGATCTCTGAGGCGGAAAAGCCGCGATCGTTCCGTAGCGCTCCGAGACGCTCTCGAACGATGTAATCCTGGTCCTAAAGACTGATTCGCCCCTCTCGCTACGACTTCCCGCCAGGAGAACGGTAGAGGACGTACAACTCAGGGAGCGAAGGGGGTCGACCTCCAAGGTCCTGGCCAGACAACGGAAGGGGGGCGGAAATCGGTTAGGTTAGGCCGAGCGGGAATCGGCGGTGGTTCCCCGACAGCGAATCCGAACGATACTTGGCCCGCTGGGCTGCTTGGGCCGCCCATCTCGGCGACGAGCGGGCGCCAGTCTGCAGAGACCGGTGCCCTCCTCTTCCTGAGCCTGGTGCCCCCGCGTCGCTGCCTCGGATCCCTCTTGCTTCTGCACGTGCCAGGGGGGGGCGTGCCGATGCGCCTGCCCGCCTGCTCTCGCAGCCCTCCTCCTCCTCCTCCTCCCTCCTCCCTCCTCCTGCTCCTCCTGCTCCTCCTGCTCCTCCTCCTCCTCCTCCTCGATCCTCCTCGATCCTCCTCCTCCTCCTCGATCCTCCTCCTCCTCCTCTTCCTTCTCCTCGATCCTCCTGCTCCTCCTCCTCCTCCTCCTCCTCCTCCTCCTCCTCCTCGATCCTGCTCCGCCTCCTCCTCCTCCTCTCCTCCCTCCCTCCTCCCTCCCTCCTCCTCCTCCTCTCCTCCTCCTCCTCCTCTCTCCTCCTCCCTCCTCCTCCTCCTCCTCCTCCTCCTCCTCCCTCCTCCTCCTCTCGTTCTCCTCCTCCTTCTCCTCCTCTTCCTCCTCCTCCTCCTCCTCCTCGTCCTCCTCCTCCTCCTCCTCCCGGGTGAGGACTTGGCTTGAAGCTATGGCGGTTGCGCATGCTGCCGCTCGCCGAGGGGTTTGGGAGATCGGCGGTCGCAGCAGTAGGCTGGGCGTGCACGAACGCAACACCCTTTCCAGTAGGGGCCCGACCACAAGAAACCTTACACAAGAAACCCAGCCCTGAGACCAGGACATCCATCGATTCGTGGCGTGGGAACGTCGCTCTTCCCATGTCGAAACCATCGAAACCCAAGAAACCCAGGGCACCCTGGAGGCAAGCAAGGCGTTTTTTTGGCGGCATGGGCCTCCAGTGTAGCTCTGACCGTCTCAGTTCTGCAAGCCCGAAACACATTGTGTTGTCCACCAGAGCGAGGTTGTTGGGAAACATTCAGGGGACTGGCACGCAAATCCGCAACGCACTTGTTGCCATCGTCCGGCAGGTAAGGAATCGATGTCATCCACGACTCTGCCAATACAAGAACACGCCGCCGTGACATCGCCAGCAATGTACGAGCTGTCGGCAATGATTATTACATCATGTCACCGCCGCCCCTGCGATATTGGCGTCAACAATGGTTTGGATATCTTGCGTAGGTCTCAAGCATGTCAGGGCGGGTAAGATGCGGCAGAAGAGTATGGCTGGTTCACGTTGCGATGACGTGGGCGTTGTTTTCTGACACCGCCTGGGTCGCGCAACCTTGAGCGAGTGCTGTTCGTCCGAGAACAGATCGTTCAGTATCACCCGATTCCAAGCCACAAACGACGCTTAATCTTGAACGCCCACACTGAGGTCGCCGCCGCGTCAACCGCGGAGCGAACCTGCGGTACGGAAAGCAAAAATCGGGAACACAGAATCACGGAGCTGGGGAGACGCAAGACTCGAACTTGGAGGGGACAGGATGGCTTTTCGATCGACCGATCAATCTACCTTGGCCACTTCTGGGCCGCTGGCGGCGTTCAACCTCGAACGCACGCGGCGGGGTCGACGCCGCCTCCACTCGACGCGAACCTGCACACACAAATTTGAGCAGGGACCGACCGTCCCGGCATTCCTCCAGGCCTACCACGACATGCCGTTTGAAACCAAAAATGTTCAGAACATAAACCAGATGCGTCCAAACAAGACAGTCTCGGCCAGAAATGTCCCGATAACATTTCGTGCAGACCACAAAAGGTTCTCAGCACATTCCTTGGTGGGCTTACAGGCGAGCCAGGACTCTTCGCCACTGCTTGACGCACGCCTCCCCGAGAGAAAGACGCGCGCCGCTGTGCCAAATTTCTGGCGCCCTGCCGCCGCCGGCCGCGCCCGCGGGCCTCTTCCTCGCCGCCGGCCGCGCGGGCGAGCTGCGCTGCCCCGGGTTGGTGCGGCGGGGTCCTGCAGACAAGGTTCAGAACTGCAAACATGTTGTTTTCGTCGGCGGCGAGGCGGCGAACTCCGCTCCAGCGAGAAGCTAGGAAGGAGCACGAACTAGCGAATTGGCCGGCGGGCGAAGAGAGGGAAAGGACGGCCGAGAGGAAGAAGGAAGGGACGCTCAGACGCCGAAGAGTTCGACGATGAGCAGCCGGGGGGGCAGACAGAACTGCAAACACCAGAACAGGGGAATTGAAGCATTGCCGAAAGACAGGGCTGGACCTAAACGTCGTTTTTTTGGACCATCCTGTGGTATTGGGTCCTCGGATTGAAGAGACAGCGCCCCGCGTTCCTCCCTCCGCTCTTCCTTCTTTCCTTCCTGCCTTCCGTCCTCCTCCCCATCCTCTTCCGCATGTTCATTTCGGCACACCCCTCACAGGGTTCGTGGCCCCATAGGGAGCTCCACCGAAGGCCCCAGTGGGAGGGTTCGCATGCGCCCCCCCCGCCCAGCGCATGCTCATTCTGGCACACCCCTCACACGGCTCGTGGCACCGAAGGTCCCAGTGGCCGCGTCCGCATGCGGCCTCCCCGCCCACCGCATGCATGGCACACCCCTCACACGTTTCGTGGCCCCGTAGGGAGCTCCAGGCCCCAATGGCCGCATCCGCATGAGCCCTCCCCGCCCGCCGCAAGCCCATTTCGGCACTTCGTGGGCCCATAAGGGGGTCCACCGAAGGCCCCGGTGGCCGCGTCCGCATGCGCCCTCCTCACCCACCGCATGCCCATCCATGTCGGCACACCCCTCGCACGTTACGTGACCACATAGGGAGCTCCACCGAAGGCTCCAGTGGGACGGCTCGTATGGCACCACTGCACCCAATTCGGCACAACCCTCACACAGTTCGTGTTCCCATAGGAAGCTCCACCGAAGGCTCCAATAGGAAGGTTCGCATGACACCACCGCGCCCATTCTGGCACACCCCTCACACGGTTCGTGGCCCCATAGGGAGTTCCGCCGAAGGTTCCAGTTGGAGGGTTCGCATGGCACCACCGCGCCCAATTCGGTACAACCCCTCACACGTCTCGTGGCCCCTAATGGGAAGGTTCGCATGGCACCACCGCGCCCAATGCGGCACGCCCCTCACACGGTTCGTGGCCAAAGCGGTACCCACAGTGCGGTACTCGCAGCTGCGTATGGTTGGGTCTTTCGTCAGGCTAATTCGTATTGTTTTCGTTTTGTTGTTCATTTTGCTCGACCTGTTCTCTTGCATCTCCCTGCCAAAACGGAAAACAAAACACAGCCGAAGTCCAGTAAAACAGCGTTTAAGTCCAGCCCTGCCGAACGATTGTGCGTAGGAAGCCAGCCTACCGCTGACGGGGTGGATTTGTTGTTGTGTGCTGCAAAAGAGATGTACCCAACGCGACATGGGACGGAACAAAAGAGGGAGCCGGAATCGGAAAATTGTACCCGGAGTCGGAGAGATCATGGTCGCTGGAATCGAAACATTGGGAGCACGAGTCGGAGAGGTCGCTGGAATCGGAAAATTGGGGGCTGGAGTCGGAGAGATGAGAGCTGGAGCCGGAAAGTTGAGAGCTAAAATGGGGAAGATGGGAGCTGGAATTGGGAAATCAGGATCCCGAAACGGCGCCGGAACGATGCGAAGTGAAATCGGGAAGACGGGTGCTGGAATCGGAGAAACGGGCGCCGGAATCGAAAAAATGGCTAAATGAACCCAAAGTCGGAAAGATGGGAACCAGAGTTGGAACATTGGGAACTGGAATCGGAAAGATGGGTGGTGGAGTCGGAAAATTGGGAGCTGGAGTCCGAGAGGGAGGAACTGGGATAGTCGGGATTCCGGATCGGAGCCAGATTCCGGGAGATGCGACTTGAATGCGGACAAGTAGGAGACGGAATCGGAAACACGGGCGCCAGAGTCGGAAAGTTGGAAGCCAGAATCGGGGAAATGAGCACAAGAGTCGGAGAGAAAATTTGGAGCAGAGTCAGATAAAGGGGAACCGAGATTCAAAATGGGGAGCCAAAATCTGAAAAATGGGAACTGGTCCTTCGCGGTGCGGTTGGATGAGTCTGGCGTCTTGGCTCTCTGCTATTCACGTGACACCACTAAAATTCGCCGGCCCAACGGGCCAGAGCCGTGCTAAGATCTCCAGGAACTGCTTTACAGTATTTCTACTTCGCGCGCGCGGGGCGACCCTTGGTTGAGCAGGGACCGACCGTCCCGGCATTTCTATAGGCCTACCACGACATGTTCTTCGAACCCAGCAATTTTCTTATAACAGAAACAATGTTCTTAGAACATAAAGCCGATGATCTAAAACAAGACAGTCCCAGCCAGAAATGCTCTAAGAAAATATCGTGGGAACCACAACCGGTCCTTAGAACATTGTTTGTTAGGCTGACCTGGGGGACCCCATACGAAAAATACCCTGGCCAGGTCGGATCAGAGATGGTTATCCTTCTGTGCGCTGCCCTTCAGGCACTCCAGAGCGCTCCAGGAGGGCCCCAGCAGGCCCCCGAGATGGTCCGAGAGGGCTCCCAGTCGTCGAACGATCGGTCCAAGACGCCCAACGTGGCCTTCAGATGGCCCCAGACGCCTTTCAGCAACCCCAAGAGGTCACCAAGAGCCCTACCAAAGAGGATCCAAAGAGGCAGAAAGTTATGGATTTCCCTTGGTGCTCCAAAAAGGTTGAGGCGTTCTCGCCTTCTCGTCTTACTGCGATCCAGATCGGCCCAAGAGGCCCCCAAGATCGCCCCAATGCGGCCCAGGATGCCTCCAAGAAGGTCCAAAAACGGCCCCTTACGGCCCGAAGACAGCACAAGAGCCCTCCAAGACAGCCCAAGAGCCCCCCAAGAGAGCTCCAAGAGCGGGCTCTGACGGGGCACCCGAACGGACATTTCGGCTCTCCGCCCCGAGAGGCCCTCGGAAGGCCCCAAGAAGCCCCCAAAAGGCTAGCAAGAGGCAACATAGGCACCAGGAGGTCACAAACATACCACCAAGAGGCCTCCGAGAGGCCTCCCAAGAGACCCCAAGCAGCCTCCCAAACAGGCGCCTTGTCCAAGATCAAGTTTGGCCCAACAATGCCCCAATAATCGATCGAGAGGACTCCTCGTCATCCTCATCCCCCCCTCTTCCTCCTCCTCTTCCTCCTTCTCCTCCTCCTCGTCATCATCTTCCTTCTCGTTCGCCACGAGCATCCCTGACGGTGCTGACCAACACACACACACTCACACACACACATTCACACACAACGGTGGGATGGGTCACAGGCGCTCTTCAATGCGCCCAAGATGCGTCCCATATGCCCAAGATGACTTCCAAGACGAACGCCACTAAGATGGCCGAAGATGCCTCCAAGACAGCCGAAGAGGCCCCAAAGAAGCCTCAAGAACGCTCCAAGATGTCCCCCAAGAGGGCCCACAAAGACAACATTCAGTGACGTTGATTTTGTTCGTCAGTGTTGTTCACCCTATCGCCTTTTCGAGCGCACGAAACTCCAAGACGGCCCCAGGGGCCCCCAAGACCGCCCCAAGACGGCCCAAGAGGCCCCCAAGAAAGTCCCAAGACATCTCGAGACGGCCCCGAAAAGGTCCAAGAGGCGCCACTTATACCCCCAAAACTGCCTCAAGACAGGACCAAAAGGGGGAACACGAATCGACAGTTCGAGCCTTGCGCCCGAAGAGGCTCCCTGGAAGCCCCGAAAACGCTTCCAAGGTGCGCAATATCGGCCAGCGGAATGAGCGAATCAATTACATAATAGCGGGCGGGCGCGTCTTCCAAACCACGCAATGCGTCAACGCCTGCAAGCTTAAGCAATACGTGTATAGAGTCGTGTGGGTTTGGCGTTTCCTGCAAGGCTGTCTTCTCATACTCATCAGGAAATCGCTGGACTGCCTGGCGAAATCGAAAATTCCATCCAACCATCTCCTCCTGTGCCTGTGTCCGCGTCGCCTTGCATCCAACCGCGCGTTCAGATGGGCCCACCATAGAGCCCGAACTGTCCATTCACTTTGCTCCCTGTTGTGAACGGTCACAGTCCGCGCGAGGGGGAAGGCAGAAAACCGCCTTGGCCACCCCCGAATGTCGTTGCCCGAATGCCGTTTGTTCTTCGGACGCCTGGAAATTGCAAGGGGACAGTGGGCACGATGCCCAATAGCAAACGTTGTCCAAAACCGACGGCGGCGACAGTTGGGCAGGCTGCCTCCTGTCTCACATGAACAGTGTCAGCGGCGACACCAGCAACGAGTCCTGTTCAAAATGAAAAAGGAACTGCTGCCGGCCTTCGTACCCATTTTTCCCATATCAATGTCGATCGTACCGAGCTCTTCATCAACTGGAGCTGCAGTCCGCCTTTGCCCCCCCCCCCCATCCTTCCGCATGGCAGAATCGCACTGTGTCGACCCCAGCGCCCCTTCCTGAAACCGTGGCGATCGTCCAACTTTGAAAGATCGGCCCCTTCAGAAACGCCAGATTTGATGGGTCCCATTTTCTACCACCACCACCACTACCAGATGCAGAAGGAGAAAGAGGGGAGGAAAACCTCGTCATCCTCCCTTCTCCCCCGTCCTACATTTGGTAGTATGGTGGTGGAACATGATCGACCCACGAACCCGGAAAAGGAATCTAGAAATGTAAAGCATGGCAACGTTTTCGAAGGCATCTCATTGGGCGACGGGCAAATTCAATGCTGTATCGATCTTGATGTACTATGCCGAAAGCTGCGCTGTGCTGCGCCGTGCTGAATTGCGATATGCCATGCCGCGATGTTCTTTTTTTGTTTTGCCAGATGGGCTCTCAAGAGGCTTCGGAGACCATGGGCCACGATCCGATAATGAATGCCGTGCCACCTCCCCAGTGGCACAGCGGCCAGAGCCGAAGGCCCGCGTTCGGGAGCACCCGCAGACCTCGACCAGGTCCAAGACAACTATCCGTCAGGGAGCACCCATCTACCCCGCGGTGTGCCAGGGGCACGCGGTGGCAGCGCTCCATCAAAAGAGTCGGGATGACGAGGAGGCGGAGGACGAGAGGGGGAACACACATGTCTGCGGACGTTCGCAAGACAAGTGTGAAACCATGCAGCAGAAAGAGTTTTGTGCCGGCGTGCGGTGAGGCGGAGGCGGGCTTCGAAGTGCGGTTGAGGTGTCCCCAGACGGCCTAGACGACGGGCATTATGGGCGGCCAAAGAGGCATCAACACAGGCTGCGCGCATCAAACATGACTGGATGTCATCCAAAAAAAGGAGGAGGGCAGAGGTAAACCAACACGGGCTCACGGGCGGAAAACGCACAGGACGATCATAAACCTGAATAGCTCCCAGGAGCCATGATTTGAAAAGCTCACGTAACCTCGGACATTGGGAATAGTGCCGAATAGAATCCAGATCCTCATTATTCTCAGGAATGAAGCAGCCTAGAAGACAACCTGCAGCCGCTTGGTGGAATCGAGCAGACGTGTTAAAGGATGCGGTCAGCAGGCGCAGCGGCGCCACGGCCATGTAAATAGAAGACTGCTTAACCACATGTTTGGCTGCGAGGATGAAACAATCGTTACGCGAGAGATCAGCGCCAGGAAGGAAGCAGCGTGCTAGACGAAGTAGGGACTCGCGGACAGGTTCCGAGGGGTGCAGTAGCCGAATATGTTTATAGAGTTTGGCCTGCAGCGACGACGACGACTCGGGGGGCCCATGGAGAAGTCCAGAGAACCATACCCTTAGCTGACGCATATACCACAAGAAAATTTTTGGATGCCAACCACGATGCCACCGAAACGGAACGTGCTCCCAGCCATCCCTGGCAAGGTCCAATTCGTTTATGACATCCAGGAACAATGACGATGTCAGCATATACCGAAGGGAAGCGGCGTTCGCGACAGCGGCCATATCTGTAAATTCACATCGGAGGCCGACCTCCCTCAACTTCGTGGCGATATTGTACGATCTAGCACTGCGAGGGCCCACCGTCAGCAATGAAACTGCCTCCTTATAACATGCCACGACCTGCGGGGAATGGGGTACATCTGAAGACGGAACAACAATTTGGATACGCACATCACCTGGAAGCATACTGCCGAGCGCGCAATGCCGAGTCCCAAGTGCCTTGTCCGACTGACGCGAGATATGAAGGCAGGCAGTGCATATTGCCAGACATCCTGGCGAGCATCAGGACCAATGGGGATGCCAAGGTAGAGGGCCCAGGAGACAACCTTGATATCGGAAAACTCACGCCCTAGGCACTGCAGAACGGCACGGAAGAGCGCAGGACGGGCGCCGCAACATATCACAAGCTGGCATTTCTTAAAAATTCAGCTTCGAATTGGCGATCTCACCGCGCTTGACGAGTGAGGTGAGGACATGGCCGAGATCGCTTGGGGCGTGGGGGGGGGGGGGGGGGCGAAGAGGAAGTCGTCAGCGCAAACCAGGTTGATATGCATGCGCGCACAACAACGGTGCCGAAGCCACTGGAGAAGAGGATCAACAGCCAGGGCGAAAGAAACATGGATGCGGCGCATCCTTGTTTAACTCCAGATTCCAAGAAAATTAAATCGAACCTTCGGCCCCCGAGGGTGATGAATCCACGTTGCTTTCATGCACGCATAACAGCCAAGACATGGAATAACCAAACCTGCGCCAAGGAGGGACGGGCCGAGGAGAAGTCGATGGGGAATAGTGCAGCGTACTTATCATCGCGCATATGCCTCAGCACGTACAACATGAGATAGCATATCACGGCACTTAACACACGCTTGCGCATGACCAATCAAGTGCTTAGTATTCATAACCACGCGTGTAATGACAGTATTCGATAACAGCTTGATGTCAGCACTGCACATGCAGAGGGGGCGCGTGCTGGCAGCAAGGCGGGTTATGCGCGGATCGCCGGGCCGATCTCCAGGGCCCGTGCCCTTCGGGAGAAACACCGAAAGGCTGCTCCTCATATCCACGGGCAGCTCATGAATCTGGTCAGAAAATAGGGCGAGGTATGGCGAGTACAATATTCTAGGTGCAGGCGGATTCTCCCAAACAGCATATGGGATACCATCGGGCCCAGGCATGCTATGAACACGCCTGCGAAGTAACTCAAGCCACTCGGGGTAGTCAAGCTTCCACTCCATATCCAAGGGGCCTTCGATGACCTGGATGAAGGGGTTGACATCGTCCCAGAGCTCCCTATTCACCACAGGGGCCTTGAACACACCAGACCAGCGATCCCGAAGAACACGAGCGAAATCATCGGGGGAACGACAGGGGGAGCCACTGGGGCCCACCACGGAGCCCAGGAAGGTGCGCTTCCGAAATTGCCTCAAGAGGTCCTGACGGCGGCGAAAACGAGCAGCCAATGCACGCTTGTGTTGCTCATCAACTTCGAGACGAGGGATCATATTCTCCTCGTCATTCAACATTTCTTGTAAAGACACTGGACATGTTGGTGGCGCAGGCCGATGAAGTTAGTGCATTCCAAAGATTCGCTGTTAAAGTGGCAGGAAAGTCTGGGGTAACAATCGAGAGAAAGACGAAGACGCCGCCTGTCGCCGACATGCCGAGCACGCAGGGCCGCCAAAGCCCAGAAGTGCTTCTCCTGAGGAGATACTGCTAGCTGGCGTCGCAGAGCTGCGCGCGCAGCGTCACCAGGATCAAAGAGCATATCTTTAGCCAGAGCTAGCCGTGTCCAAGGGCCGCATCCTTCAGGATTCAGCGCCAGGCTATTTTCAAGCTCAACTTGAAATTCAGGGAGAGCGGCGATCCAAAGGGGGATGGGCGGTTGCCGGTCACACGGGCGAAACCTGTCAATCGTGGCCACAACAGGGATGTCATCGCTAGGCATGCTGGATTTGAAGGCCCCCTGGACACCAACTCTGACGGTCAGGTCGCGCACGATGGCCGAGGGAAGTGACAAGTAGATGCGATCGATACGAGATGTCTCATGCACCACTTTGCCTTTTCGACCGCGACGAGTGCGTTGATCCTGATAGAGTTCAATAAGGTGAAAAAGACGCGCAAGTGCAGCATCGCCTGGACTCCATCCTCCTCCTTCCCCACGGCACCTTCCCACCTCCTCCTCCAGGACAAAGTTCCAATCGCCCATGGCGCGGGCGTGGGCCAAGAAGTCAGAGCCTCCAGGCTGGCACCTAAGAAAGTCTTGCCGAAGACACATCAGAACGCCAGCGAAGAGCGGCAACGGGTAAGTAGTATTGTAATTGACCAAGTTTCCACTATTGCCACGATGGGTAGCACTTGAGAACGCGACCAGTAATTAAATCCTCGTGCCGCACTTAAGTAAATTGTGCACAGAGCCTCGCCGAGAAAGCAATCATGGCACCACCTTCTCTAGTGTAAACGGGGGAGAATGAGTAGCCGATCGGGTGATTGCGGAGTTCGCGCTCAAGTTCATTTATGCCACCAGTGTGCCCACGTGTTTCTTGCACTGTAGTTATTTCATGTCGAGAGCAAAGCTTGAGCGAGCAGAGGAACGCCGCGAGGCCGAGCGCACAGAGCTTAGCAAAGCCTCGCAGTTCCAAGCAGCCGCCGAGCGCGTCAAGGACGGGATAAAGAGCGAGGAAGAGGAAGACACCGACGCAGGAGGAGGATGGGGGGCTGTGCGAATTGATGACATCACAGCTAGGCTCAGCGTCTGAAGGGACGGCGCACCTGCACCTGGGCTGCTGCTTCGATCGATGGGATCTGGTCAGATATGCCGAACTCGTTGAAAGCACCCGCATGCGGTTCGGTAGCGACCGCGCCGTCAACACCCACAATGACTTTGATGGCTGGGACGGGATTGTGGGGAGCACGGAGGATATAGACCGCCCCCCCGAGGCCCGCGCTACCCCCTCCGAACCCTCCGGGCTCCAGGATATCCGTAAGCCTGGCCCGAACACGGCCTGGAGACAAATATAATTGGCGCCCATTGAAGTCGAGGTCCCCGCGGAAGCGGGGGGGGGGGGAGGGCGGGGGAGCGAGGAGGGAGAAACGGGGATCGGGGCGGCGCCAAACCTCGCCCGCCCTGTTTGACTTGCCCAGAAAGCTCGACGCCGCACTGGCCGTCTCAAACATAAGAGTGGCATTCTTGCTGAGATCGGAAGCCCTCGCAATTATGTCTGATTGATCGGCGGCAGGGGAGAGGGCCGAGCGACGGGCATCTCCTACAACTCGAAGATCTGCAGCCAGAAGCGGACGAGGAAATCACAGCAGAACGAGTTTGCATACACAATGCAATTGGCGCACATCTGCAGGCTGCCCCCCCCCCCCCCCCCAAGAGGACAAACGGGATAGGAAAGCGGAGTAGGAGTGGAGCGAATCTCGCACAGCTGGGCCTCGGATATCCTCTGCTGCTCCTGCATGGCCTTCATCTGCTGCTCTAGCTCCTGGAGCTTGTTCGCGAGCTCGGGGAGGCCGCTGATTGTGGCATCGTCACCGCTGGAATCGTTCGTCGGGTTGCGTAGCTCCTTATACCTGCCGTCAATGCGGTTGTCCTGCTCACGAATGGCATGCTCGAACTGGCTCTTCCATTCAGAATGCTTGTTGCGGTTCTCACGGCTCACGGGAGCCATCTGGTCGGCCAGCTCGCCACAACGAATGGCACTGGAAGGGGCAGCGGCCCTCAAATATTGAACGTCTTCCGTGTTCTGCATCATGGTTTGATTCATGCCATGAATGCTCCCTAACATCTGATCAGACTTATCGTCGGTACTACTCGTAGAAGCCTTCGTCGAGCCCCCAGAACGACTCCTGCTGGGATTCCGCTGCCGGGTGGGAATGTGGCGAGGCGGACCACTCGATGAGGACGAGGCATCTCGACCCCGTTCATCGCGCAATCGATCAGCACGACGCCCAGAACGGGTGCGATGATCATCTCTCTCCTCTGACTTGCGCAGCGCCTTTCGAACCGCCCTGCGGACCATCGCGCTGAAGCAGCGGGGTGCGGGAACAACAGTCGGTGGCCGAAAACGAAGTGTGCTTTGGCGCACGACGGATCAGATGCTGGGGCCTGTCCCCAAGAGATGGACACTGAGCCGCCCCTCGGCAATGCCCAAACTCGAAGCGCCAGGGACGCGTTTCGAACTTGAGCCAAAATGGCTACGGAGATATGCCATGCCGCGATTGTGCTATATAGCGTTGTGGGTCGAGTCCTCCTTTGCATCCGAGTCCTGACCGAACTGATCTGGATCTTTGACTCGAGCCGATTGAGCACATAGCAGCCGCCCCAGAGCTAATTGACAGGGGGGGACATACCAGGAAGACGCGCCGCGGAACGGCCCAAGGGACGCGCCAGGCGACGTGTCAAAGGACGTCCCATGGGGGCGCACCGCGGGGCGTGCCAAAGGGACGCGCTACGGAACGTGCCATCGGACGTGCCACGGGACGTGCCAGGGGACGCGCCGCGCGACGTGCCTAAAGGACTCGCCACGGGACGCGCTACAGACCGTGCCAAATTGCAATGCTGAAAAAATCGATCTTGCTATACCGTGTCGACGGCTGTGCTGTGCTGCGCCGTGCTGAATTGCGATGTGCCATGCCGCGATTGTGTTCTATAGCGTTGTGGGTCGGGTCCGCCTTTGCATCCGAGCTGGATCTTAAGCTCGAACTGCCTGAGCACATAGCAGCCGCCCCAGAGCTAATTGACAGGGGACATGCCAGGAGGACGCGCCGCGGAACTTCCCAAGGGACGCCTTAGGCGACGAGCCAGGGGACGTGCCACGGGGGCGCACCGCGGGACGTGCAAAGGGGACCCATGTGTTTTCAAACTTGCCCCGCCCTGGGGCGTTAGGAACCATGTCTTGTTGCGTTTCTCCTGTCCTGGGGCGTTGGGAACCCGTGTGTTGTCACACTTCTCCCGCACTGGGGCGTTAGGAACCATGTGTTGTTACGCTTCTCCCGCCCTGGGGCGTTAGGATCCCATGTGCGTTCACATGTGTCCCGCCCTGAGGCGGTAGGAACCTATGTATGTTCTTGCTTCTCGAGCCTCCCGGGGCCTCCTGGGGGGCGGGGGGGAAGCGAAACGCGCTCCCCGAACACATTCCCAACACAGACAAATTAATCCTTGGGCTTCCTGGGATTTCCTGGGGGTGGCGGGGGGCGAAAAGCGCCCCCCGAACATAGATCCCAATACAGAACAATGCCTCCTGAGGCCTCGTGGAACCTCCTGGCGCCTCCTGGGGCCTCCAGGGGCGTTAGGAACCATGTGTTGTTGCGTTTCTTCCGCCCTGGGGCGTTGGGAACCCATGTGATGTCACGCTTGTCCCGCCGTGGGGCGCTAGGAACCCATGTGTGTTCACGCTTCTCCCGCCTTGGGGCGTCAGGAACCCATGTGCTTTCACATTTGTCCCGCCCTGGGGCGTGAGGAATCATGTGTTTTCACGTTCGTCCCACCCTGGGGCCTTAGGAACGCCTCTTGGGGCCTCCTGGGGGGCGGGAGGACGCGAACAGCGCTCCCCAAATACATATGCCAATGCAGAACATACGTAAAACAAGCATCTCACCTGAGACATCCTCTGAATTCTGGTCTCCAGGAGAGAGACAATCTTTAACACAAAACAAGCGGCTCGCTTGAGACATCCTCAACACATTCTGAACAACAAGCGTTTCGTTCGGGACATCCTCAAACAAAGACCCATGTATAACACAAAACAAGCGTTTCGCTCGAGACATCCTGAACAAAGTCTGAAAACATCGCCGGCCCAACGGGCCAGAGGAGTGCTAAGAACCCCGGCAACAGGTTTACAATTTGCTAGTTCGCCCGCGTGGGGCGGCCCCTGGGGTCCCCCGAACGAAAAGTACTCGGCCAAGTCCCGACAAGGTGAGCCCCAGAGATGGTTTTCCTCTTCGGCGCTGTCTTCCAGGCCTTCCCGAGCGCCCCAGGAACGCTCCAAGAGAGACCCGTGACGTGCTCGAGACGGTGCGATGGGCGCTCGGTCGCCGCCGGACGGCCCAAGACGGCGCCAAGAAGCCCGAAGAGAGCCTCAAGAGGCTTTCTTAGCGAGCCTCGACGAGCAAAAAGTGTCCCATTCCCTTCAGAAATCGCACATGTTGCCCAATACGACGTTTCGAGGTCCAGCGCGAACAACACTGCCCAAGAGACCTTCAAGATCGCCCCAAGACGACCCAACAGACTCCCAACATGGGCCCAACACGGCCCAAGAGGGCCCCAAGACGGTCCACGAGGAACCCTGACAGCCCCAGACAGCCCTACGAGGGGCCCCATGGGGGGAGCTCGAATTGAACTTTCCAGCTTGCCGACCCGCACGATTGTCCCAAGACACCCAAAATGGCCTCCAGACGGCCCAAGACGCCGCCAAGAAGCCCCAAGAGAGCCGCAAGAGGGTGCCCCATTCCCTCCAGAAAACGTACAGGTTGCCCAATACGACGGTTCGAGGTCCAGCGAAACCAACACTGCCCAAGAGGCCTCCAAGATCGCCCTAAGATGGCCCAACAGACTCCCAACATGGGCCCAACACGGCCCAAGAGGGCCCCAAGACGGCCCACGAGGCCCTCTGGACAGCCTACGACAGCCCTAAGAAGAGCCCCATCGGAGAGACACGAATTGAACTCTCAAGCTCGCCGACCCGCAAGATCGTCCGAAAATGTCCAAGATGGCCTCCAGACGGCCCAAGACGACGCCAAGAAGCCCCAAGAGAGCCTCATGAGGCCCTCCCAGAGCCTCAACAAGCAAAAAGTGTCCCATTCCCCTCAGAAATCGTACACGTTGCCCAATACGACGTTTCGAGGTCCAGGGCGACCTACATTGCCCAAGAGAGCTTCAAGATCGCCCCAAGACGGCCCAACAGACTCCCAACATGGGCCCAACACGGCCCAAGAGGGCCCCAAGGCGGTCCACGAGGAACCCTGACAGCCCCAGGCAGCCCTACGAGGGGCCCCATGGGGGGAGCTCGAATTGAACTTTCCAGCTTGCCGACCCGCACGATTGTCCCAAGACACCCAAAATGGCCTCCAGACGGCCCAAGACGCCGCCAAGAAGCCCCAAGAGAGCCTCAAGAGGCCCTCCTGGAGAGCCTCGAACACTTAGAACCTCGAATCGAATCGAAATGGGCCCTGGCAGGCGCCCCTTTCCCTGCAAGACCCGCCCGCTCCCACCCCAGGCCGCCAAAGATGGCCTCAAGACGGCCCAATAGACCGCCAAGACAGTCCAAGAGGCTTCATCACCTCCTCCTCCTCATCCTCCTCTTCCTCCTCCTCCTCCTCCTCCTCCTCCTCCCCCCTTCTCCTCCTCCTCCTCCCTCCCTCCTCCTCCTCCTCCTCCTCCTTCTCCTCCTCCTCTTCCTCCTCACTCTCCTCCTCGTCCTCCCCCTCCCCCTCCCCCTCCCCCTCCCCTCCTCCTCCTCCTCCTCCTCCTCCTCCTCCTCCTCCTCCTCCTCCTCCTCTTACACCACCATCCACAACGGAAAGGCTCAAACTTGCGACGAATACCTCCGATCTGCGACAAGGCCCCGCAGCGACCATCCAAAATCATCAACCCCTTACCAGCACCAACAAATCACCGACCAGACCCGTGATCACCCACAATTGCCCCAGCACATCCCCGCCAGAATATGCGACGAACCCCCGAAACCAACTCCACAGTCACTGCGACCCCCTCAGGAATACACCCCCAAATCGACAGAGGTGCGACAAGAAGGGCCAGCAGAATGAACGAAGCGATTAAATAAGCGTTTCGCTCGTGACATCCTCAATAATAGCTATGCCGACCCGCCTCGTCATGTATCGCAAAACAATTCCGCCGGCCCTCTTCAAGTCGAGGCCGAGGAGGTTGACCAACTAAAAGAGGACCCTGGTCCTAAGCCCTTTCCGGGGCAATTTGCCCATCAAAATCGTTAAACGCTGCGCCCGACTCTGGGCAACAGGCGGCCTTCGACTTCCACGCCCGCGCTGGGGTCGCCGCCAGTCGACACGACATTTTTGTTGCCCGGACAGAACACCTGGGCGACACAGCCCGAAGGGGGGGGCCCAAGGTGCCTGCATGAATTCACATGCAGTCGGACCTCGCAACATGAATGGCGGCACAGACCCGCCCCAGGCGTTACATCTGCGCAGCCGTTGCGAGGCGCCTCGAAATGCCACCCCGAGACGCGGCCACCGGCACCACCCCCACTTGGCTGCCACCGTGCCCGTTTCGACCGTGCCCGAGCCGACCGCCCCCGTCGGCTGCACGCAAGAGCGACGAGAGACCTCTGGCGCGCCCCCTCGGGGGGGCGTGCGAGGGATCCGAACCCGAGCCGGCCACTGCTGCCGCAGCGGACGCAACGATCGGGAGGCCGCGCTGGGCCCGCGCCAAAGGTCACTTCGCCGAAAGGTCGCTCTTGCCCATCGGTCGGAAGAAGTAGGCAGAAACATGATGCAGGGAGGCGTTGAAACTGAATTGGGTGTCCGCCCGCCCCCTCCAGGGGGACGGAACAGGCGAAGCCACTCGATCACCGAAGCAGGAAGGCGCTGAAAGCAGACTTTCAACAACCGATGAGGAGGAGGAGGAGGAGGAGGAGGAGGAGGAGGAGGAGGAGGAGGAGGAGGAGGGGAGTAGGAGTAGGAGGAGGAGGAGGGAGGAGAGGAGGGAGGAGGAGTAGATAGGACAGAGAGGGAGAGCAAGGAGGATGAGGAGGAGAGGAGGAGGAGGAACGGGACGAGGAGGAGGAAGAGAGGAGAACGAGGAGGAGGAGGAGGAGAACGAGGAGGAGGAGGAGGGGGACGAGGAGAAGAAGGTCGACCCCGCCGAACGCCCGCGCGGGCGCCTCCCGCGCGGCGCCGCTGCGCCGCGAGCCGGGCCCGGTGGCGCGCCTCGTCGCGCCCGCAGCGGCGGCAGAGGCAGCGGAAGCCGAAGGCCTCCTGCAGGCGGCGCCGCCGCGCCTCGCGAAGGGCCCCCAAGAGGACTCCAACCCTACTCCTCCTCCTCCTTCTCCTCCTCCTCATCATCATTCTCCTATCTCCTCCTCCTACTCCTCCTATGCCCCTCCTCCTCCTCCTCCTCCTCCTCATATCTCCATCTCCCCCTCCTTCTCCTCCTCCTCCTCGCGTAGCAAGCTTATGTTGTAAAGCCAGGCCTAGGGGCAGAGGAATATCCCTAAGATCACCGAGGGTATACCCTTGCCCAAGGTGCACATAACCATACGGCAAACACGAAGAACATGAGGGTACCCTCCCCGAACCGACCTCGATCTTACACTTCGGTCCGACCGTAGTTGATGACAACGAGCTGCTATACGGCCTATGCGCCCTCGGCCGAAGGCCGAGAAAAGTCGTATGAGGTTAAGAAAACGCCCTGGGGCAACCTCGTGGTCACCCTGGGGCGGAATCAAAAGTGGAAAGGACCTGCATGGCAGCTCGCAGCCAGGCGATTTACTGAAAGGCGTCACAGTTTTGATCGCAGAGGGCGATTTCCTCAAAGAGGACCTCAAGGACCCCGGGAGAGCCACAAGAAGAGAATTCCAAGAGGACCCAGGAGAGCCTCGAGAAGCTCCGAGATCCTTGCGTCGCCGTTTTGGTCACAACGGGTGACTTTACGTCGGCGTGAAGCAAATCGGGCTGCGCAGCGAGCCGCATCGGCGATGCATCGGCGATGCGGAGCGATCCTCCGACCCCATCTACTCCGACCCCATCTAGGAGGCCTGGAGAGAAGGGCCCAGGAGGGTCCTGAACGCAGACAGGCCGTCACCACCATCCGCACGGCGCCACGCTGGCCCCGGGACGGCTCGAGGAGGCTCCAAGACATTCGAACGACCCCTGCGACGAGGCTTCCGCGAGCAGGGGGGGGGGAGAGCTGGCCTCCTGCTCGCCTCCCCCTGCTCCTCCTCCCTCCTCCACCACATCCTCTTGCTCGTCCTCCTTGCTCCTTCGCCCACCTCCTCACCACTCCTCCTTGTCCCCCAAATCCCACCAGCCCTTTGGGCGTGAGTGGTTTAGCGAGCTCTCTCTGTTCTCAACCCCCCTTCTTCCCCTTCGGGGAGGGGTTTACCCCTCCCCCTACCCCCTCCCCCTGGGCCTGGAGAGGGCGTTCCGCGGGTCGTTGGAGGGGTCTTTTTCGACTCCTGGGAGGGCTAAAATTCGACACCCCTCACGAGGATTCTGGCCCCGACGGGGGGGGGGAGAAAAGTGCTCGCCCCATCTGTGATCGATCGCCCGACAGATGGCCCAAAGATTCCTCCCAGACGCCTCCCAAGAACCCCAAGAGGCCCCAAGAGGCCTCCAAGAGGCCCCCAAGATGCCCCCAAGAGGCCCCAAGAGGCCCCAAGAGGCTCCCCCGAGGCACCCAAGACGCTCCTGGAAGCCCCTGGAGCCGCCAAAAGGCCCCCAAGACGCCCAAAACGGCCTCCCAGAGGCTCCCAAGAGGCCCGAAGAGGCTCCCCCAAGGCACCCAAGACGCTCCTAGAAGCCCCTGGGGCCGCCAAGAGGCCCCCAAGACGCCCCAAAAGGCATCCAAGAGGCTCCCAAAAAAATTCGACACCCCTCACGAGGATTCTGGCCCCGACGGGGGGGGGAGAAAAGTGCTCGCCCCATCTGTGATCGATCGCCCGACAGATGGCCCCAAGATTCCTCCCAGACCCCTCCCAAAGAGCCCCAAGAGGCCCCAAGAGGCCTCCAAGAGGCCCCCAAGATGCCCCCAAGAGGCCCCCAAGAGGCCCCAAGAGGCTCCCCCGAGGCACCCAAAACGCTCCTGGAAGCCCCTGGAGCCGCCAAGAGGCCCCCAAGACGCCCCAAACGGCCTCCAAGAGGCTCCCAAGAGGCCCGAAGAGGCTCCCCCAAGGCACCCAAGACGCTCCTAGAAGCTCCTGGGGCCGCCAAGAGGCCCCCAAGACGCCCCAAAAGGCCTCCAAGAGGCTCCCAAAAGACATCTACTACTACTACTACTACTACTACTACTACTACTACTACTACTACTACTACTACTACTACGACTACTACTACTACTACTACTACTACTACTACTACTACTACTGCTGCTGCTGCTGCGGCTACTACTACTACTACTACTACTACTACTACTACTACTACTACTACTACTACTACTACTACTACTAACTACTAACTACTAACTACTAACTACTACTACTACTACTACTACTACTACTACTACTACTACTACTACTACTACTACTACTACTACTACTCCCACCACTACCACGACCACTACCACTACTACTACTACTACTACTACTACTACTACTACTACTACTACTACTACTACGACTACGACTACGACTAC